>VDFB02086081.1:261329397-261605701 GCA_007258455.2 Sequoia sempervirens
AAAACCATGTAAAGATAAAGGTGGCCTAGGAGTTGATACTGGTGAAAGTTCTAAAGATGTGAAGAAGAATCAAGGAAAGAGGAAGTAGAGAAGGAATTTTTCAAGAATACCACCTGTGAGACAACCTAATGCACAGAGGTATCCCTCTTTTGATGGTGTTTTCTTTTCTTTTAACAAATATGGTCATAAAGCAACTGAATGCATGAGCAAGATGAACTAGTTTTCTGGTTCCCTTACTGGAAAATGTTTTGAATGTGGTAAATTTGGACACAAGGCTATAAAATGTAGATCTTGAGTAAGGATGATGAGTCGGGTAATGAAGAATAGGTTTAATGAAGCTAGGATGAATCAATTCTTTAATGGATATTGCTATGTTTGTAACAAATTTGGACATAGAGCAAATAAGCGTAGATCGAGAAATAATGGAGGACAGTCTAATCAGAAAGGTGTTATCTGCTATAACTGTAGTAAACTTGGTCATATCTCAAAGTTTTGTAGAAGAATGGAAATTAGTCTGCTATGGTAGAGAAGAATGATCTGGTAAAGAAGATTGACAAAGAAGAGATGAAGCAAGAAATGGATAAGGTATGGAAGAAGAAAGAAGAAGAAGAAAAATCAGAGACTCCTAATGTGTCTATACCCTCATCTGGTATAGATGACTTATTTGAAATTTAGACCTAACATGGTCTTAGTGGGAGCATTATCATAAGATCATAAAAACCCCTTGGAAGAATGGCATATCAGAGGCTGGCACGTGGTTGGAATAAGAAGAATGATTATTCTGAGGATTTGGAAAAGGATCCAGAGAAAAATATGTTGGCATAAGGATTTGTGGACTGAATTAGGTTTTTCTATGCTAAGTGAAGTTTAGCATCTTTTTGTGTTTGTCGCATTTAATGCGCTTACGAAAAGCTTGACAGAGGTTAGATAAAATTTTGTGATGATTTTTGGTTAATTGTGCATCCAAAGTATTTATAAGGTCCTTTGAAGAAATCTTGAGGTGTGCTCAAAGTCTTTCTGAAGGGAATTTGAAGATTGATTTAGGTAATATGGAACGCTCTGTTTTTTATTGCAAAAGAAAATAAGAAAATAGAAATATTTTTGCTGAATTTCAAGAGAAGCATAGCAATGGACAGTGGTGTGTCTGGTGTTACCTCTCTGAAACTGAAAAGGCTCAAAGTAGAAGAATATAATCATAGGAAATTGAAAGGAATTGAACTAGGGTTGAGTGAAGTCAAATTACAGAATATAAAAACCCTAGGGATGGATTTATGGAGTGAATTTTTGTGGATTACAAATAAAGAGGTTATTTTGTTCTTGTTGAATTATGTCAAGGAAAGAAAAATTGTTTTGGACAAACCCTATTTTCTCTCGAAGGAAGCTATTGAAGCAATCACTGGTTTATGTAGCATTGGAGAACTCCCTGGGAAGAAAAATGTGAAGTATAAAGATGTGGAGAAGCTGACTAGAATCGACAGAGATCTTAGAGCATTATTGATTGATACACTTGTTGACTCGGCTGTTAGGTATGTTCCATATGGTATCTCATACAAAATTTATTTCAGAAATTGTGAAAGCTCAACTTCGGCTATTGTTGTACATATTTCCAACATGATGGTTAAGGAGAACAAATAGTTTGATTTATGTAGCTTGCTACTTGAGAATTTTCTTGAAAAAGTTTGAATGTCATTGGTTGAGAATTATCCCTTTCGGTTCAGATCTTTGCCAGTATTCCTGGTGTTTTACTTTCTGAATTCTCTACCTGGAAAAGACAATTTGGTGTGGGAATCTGGTATCCCTATTGGAAAACAAATTTATTGGTATCTAGAGTTTTTAGAAGATAATGAAAATATGTGCAGATCACATTTCTCATCTTTGTGAGCAAACCTTTACTCCTATATATTTGCATCAAAAAGGAGAGAAGAGATAACTGAAGACATCATTGACATTTCTGATGAGAAGGAGAAAGAGTCACAGACTGGCACTGAATCCCCTAATCCTAATGACATCCCGTCTATGATAGTTAAAGGAAAAATGAAGAAGAATGGTGAACTGTGGAGTGCTACCTCACCTATTGACAAATTGAAAATGGATGATTCCTTGGTAGATTATCTACTTTGGAAAGGAATTGAAGTATTTATTTTTTTTGATTTCTTGCCAGAAAATCTGACTAAGATTGTTGAAGAAAGGATGTTGCTTGAAGGTTTGAAAGGACATAAGATGGGAATCTTGGTTGAAAGGAGATGTAAAAAGGCTATACAAATATTGTTTGGATTAAATATGGAAAAAAATAAGTGTGTTAAATAAATTTCAAATGTTTACAAGTATTGTCTTTCGTGGCCTACAATTGTAGATAATTTTAGAAGAAAAATTGAAGCAATTGAAGAAGAGGTGAACAATATTGGAAATAATTTTTGATATATTTGAGGATAAAGGAGGGAAGCAAATGATAAGAGTTGGTGAACTACAGGCTGAACTAATCATCACACAAATACAAAGAGATGATGTGACAAAGACCTTCTGGCTCCTTAAAGAAATTGTTGAAGTCTGGTTAGAACATCTTTTAGGAATTCTTATTGATGTTGAAGATGTTGAGAAACAATGTTATGTTGAAGATTGGTCACCCTCTTTTACTTTGTTGGGATTGTTGGAAAGTACATGCACTAAGATGGAGTTTGTTGTTTTTAATTGGAAGAAATTGTATCCAATTCTCAAAGAAAGGTACAAGAAGGTGTTCTAGGTGAAGAGTGTCATCTTCACTTAATTTTTGTTTGCTTAAAAATTTTGGATTGTTGGAAATTTTTGAAGTTTTGGAAATATTTTGAAATTTTGATGTCACCATGTCTACACTCATTTTTGGTGCCCTTTTCCATTGATGTCAAAGGGGGAGAGAGTGAAGTTAGGAGAAGAGATTGGAGTTGGATAATTTTGTTCACATGTTGCCATCAATGACAAAGGGGGAGATTGTTTGAAAAATGATCAGGTTATCTATTTGTTGTCATTGATGTCACCATGTTGATAGTTTTGATGTCACCATGTTGGTAGTTTGGTACAGTACTCTAAATCAATGCGTATGATTGCCTTATCTTCTCCAATGGCTGATCCGGTATTTTTGGTTGTTCCTCCGGTATTCTACTCCACACTTCTCTATAGTTGACAATTGCTAATTGTGGTTTTGGGAAAATGCTTATGGATGTTAAAGGCATGCACATTTAGAATGTTATGTGCTTTGGTGCTCATACAACATTGTGGCATACAAAAAAATGGTTACTTGTTCCTAGACGACTTGTCAAGATATTTTTGAGATGATATAAAAATCTTAAGCATGTTCTATTGTATGGTTTGAGCTGACATATTGTATCATGCTAACAATCAAATTACTTTTTGAAAATACTTTATGGAGCTGACAGTTGATATCTTTTATAATAATTTGCATCTAATTAGGTCGACCTAATTGATGTTTATGATGGTGATCAGATATATATATATGCATGTACGATGAATAGTTTATAAAAGAGTATGAATGCAATGGATGAATGAATGTATGTAAGTTGTGCGAAGAAGTTGTGATCAGAAAGGAAATAGTTGGTGAGTGAAGAGTGAAGGGTGTAAACTCTGAATACTGAGCATCACTGGAACTGTATCAATACATGATAGGTGTATCTTACGAGTTCATTTTTGGGATGTAAAGCCTTACTCTATTTTTGTATAATATTTTGTAGGCAGTGAGCCTCCCTGTTGGACAGTGAGTCCTTTTTGTAGGCAGTGAGCCTTTGTACTTGGACAGTGAGTCCTTTTCACAGTGAGCCTCTTTTTAATATACTATATAGTGTGAGCTAACCCTCACTATGGTTTTTCCCTTATAGGGTTTTCCACATAAAAATATGGTGTTCATTATGTTGATTTACTTTCTGTTATTCATGTTTCATGCTCATATTTAATAACAGAATAGTGTGGTTGAATATTTGATAAGTGATTAAGTTTTAAGTTTGAATATATGTGACAACTGATTCACCCCCCCTCTCAGTTGTCTTGCACATGTTTAACACCCCTTTAGCTCATCAATTGATACATAGGTATTTTCCACATCATGTCAAATTATGATATTACTATCAAGATTCAACAGTGTAGTTTTTCAAGGCAAACTCATTGACCCATGTTTCATGAGTAGTGGTTCACAAGAACCCATCTCTCATGATAATGAATGGTTGAATTAACACTCATTGCATCTAGGTGATGCTCATAGGGGTGAAGCACTGGGCCTTCCCAGGAGGTCACCCATCCTAGTACTACTCCATCTCAAGCACACTTAACCACAAAGTTTTCCCCTAAATGAGAAATGCAAGACAATGTTAAGAAACCCTAAATGAAACTCTAAATGAGAAATGCAAGAAAATGTTAAGAAAAACCTAGGTCTAGGGTTCGAAAGACTACCAATTTCAAAAAAATTATGATGTTAACATGTTAGGTTCACCAAAATGAAATGAATAAAAATGGTGTGTGTGTTGTAGGTCCTAAATGCAAAGAACCTAGGATTACAAGGGGCTTTTTCCTATGTTTCATTAAAGAGGAAGATCGATAAGATGAATAGATTGACTATCAACCATGAAGGTGATCCAATCAAACCTAGATCTCCTTTTTTAAGGGACTAGAAATAGATTTGAAATGATTTGCATTGATTAACCTAATTAGACTATGTGACCTAATACATAAAATGCAAGATCCTAAAAAATAACAAATTGAAACAACTATTTGTAGGTAGATATGGAAAGTTTCAAAGACTGTACTTGTCCGAAAAAGTGGGTTGTGATTTGAATATGAGGTTTGGAATACCTAGGGGAATATCAGTCTTTGATAGGGTGTCCTACTATGCTTTTGGGGTTCTTTGATGATAGTTGTGGGCTTCTAAGTTCAATATGTAAAGTTGTCAAAATGCTGTCAAATAATTTTGTGGGTGATTTTTCATGGCTTGATAAGTTTTAGGGCTATGAATGCAACAATGAAAAAAATTTCTTCAATATTTCTTCAATCCTCTTGAAGCCCTATAACCTATACATTCAAAGAGAGGGAAAGTGTTGGAACATTTAGGGGCTTGCCTCAGTCAAACCTCATGTAAGTGTTTCCACTTCCACAATGACAATGTCAATGATCAAAGATAATTGAAAGGAAGGAATGATGAAATAACAAAGCGCTGCAACTCATCACCCTTCAATGGATTCCTTGAATGATTGAAGTCACACACATCAACTTAAGTTCTTGATCTTGCTTGCTTGATTTTCTTGAATGTCTTGGAGACCTACAAAAGTGCTATCCTTCACAAAACAATGATAACATGAACACACACATAATTTGACATGATGTTGGATCTTGAATTTCTACAATAATGCTTTGAAATGCTGCTCTTGACTTGTTCTAAATTAAATCTCGATAGTAGACATTTGAAATTTGAATGTTAAAATGACCACTCTGACATATTAAAAAATGGTCCACAATAGAATAGGGGGATCCATACACCCATGGACATATAGGTATTGGTCCTATTTCCAAGACACAATGTATCAATGGAAAATAATTTTTAAAGTGATACACATGAGCTATAGAATGCATAATTTTAGGAAATCAGGGACCCAATTAGGCTCAATAATTTAAGTGGAGCAAAACATAGTGTGAAATTGTTGAGGGTGACAATTTATGATGCTACAAGTATAAAATAAGGGGAAAAATTAATAGGGTGAGAGATACAATATTAATAATTCTATCACAAGAAATTCATTATCTATTTAGAATGTCATATTCATGAAGATGAACTCTTTTCCAATAGTTAAGAAAATATAACATTAAAAAAAGAATTTATCCCTTGAAATATCTTAAGATAATATGGGGAAACTACGCCAAAGAGAGTACTAATAATTCTATCACTCTCTCTTAACTTATAATGCATGTGGACATGGTAAAAAAGAGTCTAACTTACATATTTGACACCAAAAACAAAAAAAAGAGGATACAATAAATAACATATAGTCGATACAAATTCCACAAGAACTCATTAATCAAATGAATTTTCATATATAGATTCTTGGTGGTTAACCATAAATAACATATGTATATGGAACTTATATATATATTCAACACCTAACTCTCATACATCACCTCAACTATCATTAACTAGTTTGATATAACAATTATTTCTATGAATTATATTCTTTATTGTGCACAACTAGATCATGGGGATGAAAAACTATTTTAAACCATAATTTCTTGTTACTTCACATTGATAAGGGAGTAGAACATATTTTAAGACCAAATTACCTCTTTTTTATATGAAAAAATACTTGTAGATCTATAATGTATCATTAAAATGATAAAATGATTCTTTATTAGTTGTAACACACTACATGATTTCTTTTTGAATAGTCCTAGAAAGTAACAATGGGTCTTACATATCACCCTTTACTATCTCTAACAATGAATCTTATAATATCCATTGAATCCTTTGCTAGATAAATAGTCTTTGGTTCACCATCATTATCACATCTAAGATACATGGTACTCACCTATTTATTGCTACATAAGAAAACTCAATAAAAAAGCTAATGCATTAGTATTTATATTAGTAAGAACCAACCATGTGCTAACCCATGTACATTAAATTCATTTTAGAATATACATGTTAGAAAACCCAACCAAAAGATAAAATCTTATATAAGGATTAAGTTTTAGTCATTTAGTTATTCAAGTGATAAAAGACCACACAGTCGAATTGAAATACAACCATGGAGGCACAAAAAGTGAGATCCAACTATATAGGTAAATGAACCTACCAACTACTACCTAAATTCAATATGGCACTTTATTACTTTCATTTAAACTAACCAACAAGATCACCATGACATGAACTAACCAACTATATCACCATGACACTATTGCACTCTAATGTGTGTGCAACAAATTTAGTGCTACTATATATTACATACAATTAAAACATCCTAGTTATCCCCACCAAACAAAACAACACAGATAAATGGTTTATTTTCTCTAGTCCAAGTAATATAAACCAAATTATGCTTCCCACTTGTGAATTCACTAACCAACAAGAGAATGCCATAAAAATGGCATGTTCACCTTACTGTTCTAGCATACTACTTCTCTATCACCACCAATATTGAGAAAATTTATGTGGATTACCTAGCTTTATCATCTAAGATGTATATTCATGGATAGAACACACTAGGTAAAGATACAATATATTAGCATGATTGTTAAATTTTTTCCAATCATTTTTTTTCCCTCTATGCAACTTAAAAAAATTAGTTACTACCAAGTGAATCAAGCTCGCCAACAAGAGATGTTTTTCCACTTGATAGAAATATGATTAGTCCCTTTAATATATGGTCTCATGTAAGCATCGAAATACCAAATCAAACACCAAATAATAATTGATTCTTTAACAATACACCTACCACATTGTCCCTTGTAGTCAAATGACAAAAGGCAAAACAAAGCTTATGCCTTCCATTGCTTGGTTGTAGACTATATGGATTATAGTTAAAATAGATTAAATCTATTAAATATATGATATTCCTTGGTTTTCAATATATTTTAAATTATTACTTCTTATTTTTCCATCCACAAAGTATATGATATTGTATGATAATTACAAGAAAAAACATATATTTAACAATTACAAGATTAAAAATCCATTTAATACATTTTTAAATATTTATTCTTATAATATTTTTTTTTTTAATCAAATGTTATGATAAAACTCCATGAAACTTATTTTTTAATTTTATTATATTACTCTATATTGAATGAATAATTATTTTCTAAATTCAGGTGGAATTCTCGCACATCTTTTGTTCTACCAGAAGATGAGGATGACATTTTCTATGGAGTATCCCTCCTATATTTCAACAAGCCTTATCCACAAGGCCTTGCAGTGTCCACTTTAATAGCACAAAATAAAATGATTATTAATTATTGTAAAAGTGTTGGTATTCAAGCAAAGAAATATCTTGGTAGCCATGAGACCCAAGAATATTGGATTCAACATTATGGAAGAAAGTGGGATCAATTTTTGCAAAGAAAGAAGATTTTTGATCCGAAAGGCATTTTGGCTCCGGGTCAGAAAATATTTCCTAGAACAAGTTAATATAGATCTTATTGGTATGTTTATGCATATTTGTAAGAACTATCTACCAATTGCATCATTTATGAAGTGCAATAACTTTATTTTTGATAAGTCCATTTGAACATTATTTTCAAGAAACATTTCCTTGAAAAATTTAACATAGTTCATACTAGAATGCTTATGTATATGTATAAACTACATGGAAATTGTACCATGATGGAGTGCAATAAAATATTTTTAATAATTCTACCTAGACTTTAATTTTATCCATAGTATTAAAATGTATATTAGTAACATTAGTCTTCAATGAAAATGTTTCTATGAGAGTAAGATTTCATATTTGTACTTGCATACTCAAAATTTTTGTTTTTGATAAAATTATGTATAATTTATAGAATTTTTATTTATTTTTATAATACAATATCCAATGAACTATTTTTTATTTTATTTTTTATAATACTATTCTTAAGGAACTAACAAATTGTATTCAATGTTCTATTCATTGGCCTTATAATCCCTACATAAATAAATAACACATTAAACATAATGTGATCACTCATTAATATGAGTCTATTAATATATGCATATAAATATTCATGTGCATATTGCATGATACATGTATATTTTATATCACATATATGATCTATTTAAATATAATATGGTTCAACAATGAAGAAATCAATGATAATTTTGTACCTTGTCTAAGTTAAAATGATAAATAATTATCTTATTTTTATTGGTTAAATTTATGTTTAGATATTGAAACATTTGATATTTATGAATAAACTCACATATACAAACACTTGCATATGTAACATATAAAAATATACACACGTTTGGTGTTGATTTTTCATGAATTCCATGTAACAAGTCAAAATCCTATAGAAAAAAAATGTAAAATTTTGTGAATCTCACTTAAAAGAATAATTGTAACTTATATTTTAACTTGTATAGAAAAAATAAATTAGAAGAAAATATGAGGGTACTCCCCTTATGAAACCACACACACACGTAGCTAAACAAGAGAGATAAACAAAAATGCAGAAATAAACACTTGCTTTCTATTATCTTGATGAAGTGAAATTACAATACTCAAAAAATAACATACTATAGCCACATGGGACTTCTCATTATAGAAAATTTCAAGCCAAAAACCATGATCTACACTATAGGATCTCTCTTCTATAACCCCTATACTCCCTCTTTAACCAAGAAGTGTAACTACCTTAGAATATTCTAGAAGGTGTAACCCCATTTTGGCACTAGAAATTCCACCGTCTATTTCCTGCTCTGGAAGATTTTTTTAATTTATATATTTACAACTTCTTGGGGTCATAAATTTTGATCCAACTATCAAATTTTCAATTGTAATATATCACTGGAAAGCTTGTGAAGAGATTTACAAGCATATTTTTCAATATCTAAAAGATTAGATATTTTGCACCCTATTTTGGGGCTTTGAAGGGCCTCAATTTTTAGTTTTAAACTTCATTAGAGAAATTTCTCAAGATGAAAATTTAATATCTTCCAAATAGTACATGATTTTGAGATGATTCTTTCACCAAAAATCTTATTTCACCATTTCACTCCTTGGGGTCAATTTTTCATGTCCATAGGAACTTGAATAAGTTGACTTACTAAAATTAGTAGGTGACTATTTTTGGCTATTTCAAACTTCTAACTATCCCAAAGACTGCATGAGTTACCATGGGCCCCAAAACAACTAAGGAAACTACAAAAAAAAATGAAAATATAATATTTTGGGGTGATGCAAGATTGCCCTTATAGCACTGGATGCTCCTGCATCAGACGCCTAAGGTAATTTGAAAAGTGACCCTCTCACTTCTTAGGTGTTAGAGGGAAACCAAAATAGTTAACATCAACTTCAAATAACCATGATGAATATTCAATAGGCCTTCCTCTCCATTTCACCAAGTACTCTACATATTGCCTATTTCTCATGCTTCTACCCACATGATTATCAAGAATTTCTTGTATCTCTTCCTTTTTTGATGTAGGTATCGAAATGTTCCACTATGCCTCTATCGATTCATTCTCCTTAACTCCTTCATGATATTCCGTCAAATAAACAATGTTAAACATAGGTGAAACATGAATCTCTCTTGGAAAATGTACCTCATAAGAATTTCTCGAATCATGTTTCTTTAGGATCTTGTATGGTCTAAACTTATTCATCTTTAACTTATTGTATGCACCAACTAGAAACCTCTCCTTTAGCAAATAAACCATGACTCCATCTCCTACCTGGAAATCCTTATACCTCATTTTTTGATTTTTCTTAGCCTTATACTAAGAGTTTGTCTTATTGATATGTTTCCTCACCTCTTCATATGAATTCTTTAGGTTCTCAACAAAATCTTTAGCCTCAACACTACTCTTTTGTTTCTCAGTTCAAAAGTAGTTTCTGGACTACTCCTATACACAAGTTGGAATGGTGATTTACTAGTGCTCTTGTTGATAGAATTATTATAATAAAATTCCAATTGTGATAAAATTAAATCCCATCCCTTGGGTTTATATCCTACTAAGCATCTCAATAGGTTACCAAAACTCCTATTCACAACCTCCATTTTTCCATCAATTTGTGGATGGTGTGTAGAACTAAACTTCAAACCAGTCTTCAAATTCTTCCACAGTGTCTTCCATAAATACCCAACAAAATTGGTATCTCGGTCTAAAACTATGCTCTTGGGTAGACCATGTAGTCTCACCACCTCTCTGAAAAATAACTCTAAAACATGGACAACGCCACTAGTCTTATGACACATAATGAAGTATGTCATCCTTGAAAATCTATCCACCACCACAAATATGAAATCATCCCCTCTCTATGTCCTTGAAAATCCAAAGAAAAAATCCATACTAATGTCCTCCCATGGCCTCTTAGGTACAAGTAATGGATGATACAATCCAATATTTTGAATTGTCCCTTTCACCATTTGACATACTGTACAAATTTGCACAAACTTCTTCACATCTTGTCGTAGTTGTGGCCAATAGTATTTCTCACCAAAAATAGCAATGTTCTTATCTCGACCAAAGTGTCCAACTAATTCTCCACTATGGTTCTCCTTGATAAATTTCTCTCCCATGGAACTCCTTGAAATGCACAACTGGTTCCTTTGAAACAACATACTATCTTGGATTTCAAAATCCAACCATATCGTCCTATCCAAAGTGATAGGCTCCATACAAGCTCTCCAAGCCTCTACAAAATTAGGGTCCTTAGGATACAGGCTCTTGAGTTCATTGAACCCAACAACTTCAATTTGCATTTTCACTAACAAACTTTACCTCCTACTTAAGGACTATGCAACTCTATGAGATCTTCCACTCCTATGCTTAAAAAAAATGTATAACTTTGCAAATATTCAACCCATTTCAAATGTCTTTGATTCAACTTCCCTTGACTATCTAAATATTATAAATCTTGATGATCAGTAAATAAAAAAAGCTCTTTTGGAAACAAATAGTGTCTCCATTTCTTGAAAGCCTAAACTATAGCATAAAATTCCTGATCATATACAAAATACTTCTTCTTTGCATCATTCAAATTTTCACTAAAATAGGCAATGGGTTTACCTTCTTGAATCAAAATAGCTCCAATAGAATTGCCACTAGCATCACAATGTACCTAAAATACTTTGTTGAAATTTGGAAGTGCCAAAATGGGTTGCTCTGTAACTTCCTTCTTCAACATATCAAAACATTTTGTTGTTTCTATAGTCCACTTAAACTCTTTTCTATCCCCTCTCATTTTTTCAATTAGAGGCACACAAATACTACTGAAACCTTTGATAAAATTTCTATAAAAACTAGCCAAACCATGAAAAGATCTCACCTCAGTGGAACTCGTTGGTGAAGGCCATTCAATGATAACTTTTACCTTATATGGGTCCATCTTAAGACCTACTAAGACAATAAATCCCAAGTATACCAACTCTCTTTTCACAAAACTACACTTCTTCAAATTGATCAACAACTTCTCCTCTCTGAGCTTCTCAAAGAATTTTCTAATATGCATCAAATTCTCCTCCAATGTCTTGCTAAAAATCAAAATGTCATCCAAATAAAGATGAAAAATTTACCCAAAAAATATTTCAGTACCTCATTCATGAGCCACATGAAGGTGCTCAATGCATTGGTTAGCCCAAAGGGCATGACTAATCACTCATACAAGCCCTCTTTTGTATTGAAGGTTGTCTTCGATTCATCTTCATCTCTAATCTAAATATGGTGATAACCACTCTTCAGATCTATCTTCATGAAATACTCAGCTCCACTCAAACAATCCATGATGCCATCCATCCTTGGCAAGGGAAATATATACTTTATGGCAATCTTGTTGATGGATCTAGAATCTATACACAATTTCCATTCCCCATCCTTCTTTGCTGCTAATATTGTAGGTACTGCACATGGACAAACTCTCTCTAATCAATCCCTTTCATAAAAATCTTGCACTTGTCTATTCAACTCTTTGCTCTTCACTAGAGTCATACAATGAGATGCCTTATTCAGAAAATTGGCTCCAAGAATCAAGTCCATCTAGTGGCTAATCTTCCTTATTGGAGGAAAACCTTCAGGCACATTATTAGAAACAATATCCTAAAACTCATACAATAAATCTGAAACTTCTATAGGTACCTCATTAGTATCTTCTTTATCAACTCTAGGGATCAATACAAAACACATATGCTCATTTCCAATACTTTCTAGGAACTTTCTTCCATAAACCAAACAAATCCTTGCATTACTGCATACCTTTTCTTCTGCCTCCTTCAAGGGTTTCAACTTATGACGAACACCTTCCTTTGTCAAGGAATAGGTGTTGGAATGTCCATCATGCACCACTCGTCGATCAAACTGCCATGGTCCATCTAACATGTGACAAACATCCATATGTGTAATATCACACAAAACTTGCTTGTGATAGTTACCAATCTTAAACTTTACCATGGCCCTTCTGCAACCATGCGATTTGATATGGATTTGGATGCCTTCTCCTCTCCAATTGCAACTTAGTAACCATTTCCTTTAAAATAAGATTATTAGTGCTACCTCCATCAATGGTAACATTAAAAAATTTACCTTCACACTTACATCAAGTGTGAAATAGATTCTTTCTTTGATCTAGTTCGTTCTCCTCATTCAACAAGGCTCTTTTGATAATAAGGGACTCTCCTCTTTCAACGTATTTAGAATGTGAAGACTCAACATCTTCATCTACATGTGCAACTCATGTATTTCCTTCAGGTCTTCTATTTTTCCTCCCTTGATGTTGAGGACACTCATATGCTCTATTTCTTTCTTCTCCGCATTGAAAACAGGTTCCACAGAAGCCTCCTCTTCGCGGTCCTCATATAGATCTCCCTCTTCCTCTTTGGTCTCCATTATTTTAATCTTGATGATGGTAGGTATTGTCTCCCTTCTAGTTTTGATTGCTACTGGATCCTCTAGCCTTCCTTTTATCTTCGGTTTGACCTCCATATGACCATCCACTAGTCTTTCCACCATGACCTCCACCCCTTTGCTTTCTTTCAAACCTTCTATTCAAATTTTCTTCCACCTTCAAAGCAAATTGATATGCATCTTCAATGGTAGACATCCTTACCAAACTCAACTCCTCTTGGATGTTTTGTTTCAACCCATTAATGTAACAAAAAAACTTCACCTTGTTGGCCTCAAAATGGACTTTTCTAATCAAAACCTTGTAGGATTATTTTGCATACTCTTTGAAAGACCTCCCTGCTTGCTTTAATCCTTGCATCTTCTTTGGAAAATCCAATTCATAATCTACAAGAATGAACTACCTCTTTAGTTTCTCCACCATCCAATCCCATCTGGTTATCTTCTCTTTACCTCTTCAATTTCTCTCCAATTGGACTTATTTCCACCATATGCTAGCATGGCCTTTCAACTTGGCCTTTGCAAATTTGACCCTCTCTGGATCTTCTATTTCCTCATACTCAAAATACTCCTCTGGATTTAGGTTTCCAAAAAAACTAGAAAATTCTATCTTCGACCTCTTTCCAATCTTGGAAATGGCCCTAAATAATCTGACTTCTCCAGGATCTATTATATCTTATGCTTCCTTAAATGACTCTTCTTTTTAAGTCTCATCTTCACTTTCATCTCTTCTTCTGACATCGACTCCTCTACACAACTCCTCTTGTAGTGCTTGAACTTATCTTTGGAGGGATCTAAAACCCTCTTCTGTTACCCAAACATTTCTCCCTCCATGTTTTTTTCATGGAGGCATCTTTTTCTCACAAACCCACAACCACAATTCTTGGTGTAAACTACCTCATGTTCGATGATCTATCTACACACATAGGAACTACTGCTCTGTACCACCTGATGCGGGTATTTCCCTTCCAAAACAACAAACACACAAATAAACAAGAGAGATAAAAAAAAATGTAGAAATAAACACTTTCTTTCTGTTATCTTGATGAAGTGAAATTACAATACTTAGAAAATAACATACTACAACCACATGGGCCTTCTCATTATAGAAATTTGCAAGCCAAAAACCTTGATCTACACTACTGGATCTCTCTTTTGTAACCATTGTTCTCCCTCTTTATCCAAGAAGTGTATTTTCCTTAGAATATTCTGGAAGGTGTAACCCCATTTGGCACTAGAAATTCCATTGTCTATTTCCTAATCTAGAAGATTTTTATTTTATTATTTTATATTTATATATTTACATCTTCTTGGTGTTATAACTTTTGATTCGATCATTAGATTTTTAATTGTAATATATTGTTGGAAAGCTTGTGAAGATATCTACAACCATTTTTCACCATATATGGAGGATAAGAGATTTTATACCCTATTTCATGGATTTGAAGGGCCTCAATTTTTATTTTTAAACTTTGTTGGAGAAATTCCTTGGGATGAAAATTTCATATCTTCCAAATGGTATAGGATTTTTAGATGATTCTTTCACCAAAAGTCTTATTTTCCCATTTCACTCCTTGGGGTCAATTTTTGTTTCCATAAGAACCCAAATAGGTCAACTTACTAAAAATAGCAGGAGACTATTTTTGGCTATTTCAAACTTCTAACTATCCCAAAGACTACATGAGTCATCATGGTCCCCAAAACAACTAATGAAACTACAAACAAAATGAAAATAGAATATTTTGGGTGATGCGAGATTTCCCTTACACCATTGGATGCTCTTGCATCAAGAAATATATCCTACCTAAATCATCACCAAGTAAAAACCAGCTACAATGAATTCTTTAAACTCCCAACAAAAATAATTCCTAAATCTCTTATATCTATAAGATGCCCTAAAACAACTAGCCATAATCCAAGTTTCTTATGTACTCAATAGTTAATTACATGAACATATGAAATATTAGTATTGTGCACATCATAATATAGTCATACTTGCAACAATAGTCCCTCTTCATAGTTTGTTACTCTCATGTACTTAGACATATTTTTAAACTATTACTAGTAAGAAAGAGAATTTACTAATACAATATTAATAGATAATGATTTATGCCCTTTAGTTCAAATAAGTATCTCTATTATTTCTAGCTATGTAAACATCAATTATAAATATTTGATAAAGCTCACCATGATAAAATATATTAAAAATAAATTATTACTTTTTCCCATAATAATAGTTAACAATGATAAATATTTAGTGAAGGTAACTATTGGCAAGAAGGATGGGGGAAGTACAGTTTGGAGATCTGTACTCTAGTACTTCTTATGTAGTTTGTTTATACCCTAGAGGATACAATAAGATAAACAAGAATTTTTGGTATGATTTTAGAAGGAATAATTAACTCATATCATATTAACAACAAAAGAAACATTAATAAATTCATTTCACATATATACAATCATTATATAAATCCTTTATATCATATCATAATCATGTCCAAAAGTAGGACTTAGTTTGTGCTTTATATTATATCTCTTTATACATCTCTCTTTCTATACATCTATCTATCTATTTAAATACCTCTTTTTCATATTGTTTACATTGCATATATACATCCATTCCCTTTAAATGACATGACTCCTAGAGATATATAATGTATTTTCCTAGCATTGTAAACCTTTTGTGATAGCTAACCCCATCTTTGACTTGCTAACATCATCCCCCCTTTAAAACAGTGTCTCTTTCACAAAGCATGATGCTTTGATTGAGAAGGAGATTCTTTTATTGTACTTTGAGTCTTTCCATGGTTGAAGTCCAATGTTCTTGTGTTTGTATTATTGTACCCATTTGTCCTTGGATTTGAGCTAAGGTTAGTTTTTCCTCTTAGAGATTAGTTGAAATTGAAATATTCTATTCTATCTACTTTACTTCCCTCAAAATTGTTTGGAGAAGTCTCAAATGGCTACTGACTATCTCCCTCAACCATTGGATTTATTCCTTTACCTGTTCTTGTTGAGTATAAATTTGTTATAACTACTTATGAATATTCTCAACTTGATCTCTTATTGCTCCAGATAGGTATTGAAGCGAGTCATACACCACTTGTGCTATCCAATCTTCAATCTGAAGTATTTGGATGTAGAGGCCTTTTGTTGTGTTTGGCCATTGTAGACAAAATTGGTATAGTACCTAGGCTCTTCGATGTTATCTCCCAATTATTTTATTTGTGCTTCTAGTTGGCAGTGTGATGTAGCACATCTTTGTGTACTCTTCTATTTTATTTTTTGTAAGCTCCTCTTGGGATTCCTTTATGATGTTGGCCTTGGTAGAGGTGAAATATGCTTGTAGACTATCTACCAATTGTTTTAGTTGTTGTGGTAGTGGGAGTGAAGTGTCCCATGGTAGATGAGGCATAACATTTTTTATTGTTTGTATTGCATCTTCTATTTGCTCCACATTCTATACATTCTTTCTTAAAAACTCTTCTCTAGAGATAGCATGAAAAATATCCTTTGGAGGGGTGAGATGCTAGACAAGTCAACCTGTGATCTCACCATTGGTACTTGTAGCAACTGTGGTGATGACACTATTTGTATGTATTGTTTTTATACTAGGAAGTTCTTGATGGTAGAGATGGTATCTGAAGTTGTAGGTGTATCTTCAAAATTATCCTTGCTTTCTCTTCAAGTGGTTCATAGTGAATCATGATTTCATAGTGAAGTATGATTTCTCTTCTTAAACTCCTTAACCACCTGACAAGTAGATATATTTCACAAAACAAGTTAATAAATGGTAAAGGAAGATCAGGGTATTCTTTGACCATGCTTAATTCATCTTTGTAATATTTGGCATCCCCTTGTTTAAGACTAATTGTTGATACAAATTCTCTGGTTAAACAATTTGCAAGAGTATTATTTTCCCCTTTAATCCATCTACAACATGTTTTTGTTGGTAGCTATAAGGATTCATACTTTCAACACAATAGTTTGGAGTAAATCATCCAAGATTAAATATTCCAAAAATATTTTATATAAGGCAACACAACATTAAAGGGGAGCCTCATCCTTTAGAGGTGGTTTCAGGGTTGGTGTTTGGTTGGTTGGTGCAATTTAAAGAACATATCTCTACAACAACATTCTTACCCCTCTTTTGGTGGCAGTCTGTTAGGCTCAATTTTGATTAATTTGGGTGGAAGGTTTACCATAGTCCAACTACTGCAGGTGGTTTGTGACCTGGTTTTTTCATGCAGTCTCTTTGGACTTGATGTGTTATGGGTTGTTTCTTGGATTGAGGCCTTTATTGTACTTGACTTAGGACTGTTGTTTGTCCTAAGGGTTCTGTCGCTCCTGGTTTTGTTTCCTAGAATTAATTGTTAGTCTGTCTTTGACTTAGGACTGCTGTTGGTTCTAAGTGTGTTGTCACTCCTAGTTATCTAGTGACTAGGTGTTGTTTGATTTTGCTATGCTACTGTGGTGTTTCTGCTGATGTTGTTTCTCTATTATGTAGGAAAATTTTGAGACTTTTATGTTTGGAAGTGTCCCTTTCTTAGCTCTGTAAAAGGTTCTTGGTCCTTTCAAAACCTTGCTTACCTTATTAAAAACATTAAATATACAACATGAAATATGCTTTTACTCATATGCTCAAATGGCATACAATTCATTTGAGTAAAAGTATCTTATTGTTTAGGCTCAACCTAATCTACCAATTTTTCCTTTCATGTTGTAAGGCTTTGATAATTGAGATATCAAGAAAATAGATAATTTGAGGAATACTTCTTGTCCTTTTATTTGAAGCTTAATTATAAGTGGCGCAACATTATTTTTCAAACTTTTCTTTGATTTCTTGTTCAACCTATGGACTCAATGGACTTTTTGATTCCTAGGAAAGATGCCTTATCTATATTTGATGTGTAACCTCCACTAAAAATAAATCCTCTTTTGAAATATAATTACAACATGCCAAAATTTAATATTTTTCTCTCATGTCCCCTAGAACACATTCCAAGGAATGTGAAGACATACAAATGACATAGGATTACAAGGTTAATGTCACCTTATCCTAACACCACATTCACTCCTCAACTAAGCTAGTTATGCCTTTGAGTTAATTGTGTGATGAGTATTCTTTGAGTATTTCATAGCTTCCCTACACTACACCATTTCCCTCTTCTCTAATATGGCCACTCCTACTCTTTTTGATATCTCAAAAATTCCCCACCTAAAGTACAATAAATATCCCTACAAATCCCTAGAAGTTGACAAAGAAGGGACATTCTCCAACATACCCATCGATGTTGTGTATTTAGAAGACATGCAGAAATATATTTATGAGAGATAGAAAAGATTGATGATACCAAGTTTGAGGAGCTCCACAATACCCTCCTAACAATAGATGGGAGTGGTTATCTTCCATACTACTAGGAAGTAGGGCTAAAAATCTAGATGTTTGGAAAGACTACCCAAATTTCTGCAATGACCCTGAATGGGTACATCTGGCACTCAACAAAGTGCATGATTTGTTTATTTACCTCAAAAAAACCATACCACATTACCAAATAAGCTATTCAAATGATAATTGGACTAAGTATGAAGGGGGAAATTCTAGCCAAAAAGGCCATAAAGAATGAAGATGTAAACAATCTTAGCAATGCCAACCCACATGGGAGGAGTATGAATATCTACAAAATTACAAATTTGGTAGTCTAGTATGCCACCATGGGAATTACCAATAAGATTACTATGTAAATATACATGACTCGACAACATCCACCACCATCCATATAGTGTATCAAATGGTCATTGAAGGAAAATACTTTTACCTCTGTGAAGTTATGAGAGGACAATTAATGAATATTAACAAAATTAAAACATCAAGGTATCATTTTCCCTTTGGCACATCAATTATATGCCTAATTTTATATTACATGAATGAGCTCCCCAACTTCAAATATAAGTTTTGGAAAATGCACCTCCCCACTGCAACACAAATCAAGTAACACACCCAATAGTTCCTCGATAATCCATCATACACCATAGCATGTTAGGGATTTTATAAAATTCTCCAAGAATAAATGCAACCTTGAGATTGGCTCCCCAACGAGTTGGTACACCAATACATTAATACAATAATATTTATGGCACATTAAGATTATACCTATATGGAGGTGGTAGAGCCCAATACTACATGGATTCTACAACTCTCTTATGAGGTCACAACTTTCAATACAACATGAAATTAATTTTTTGAATACTTTAAACACAACATTAAATATGCAACATGAAATATGATTTTACTCATATGCTCAAATGTCATACAATTCATATTCATATTTTTGATTATCCAAATTATAGGAAATGCAGGATAAGAGCATATGTCTAAAGGATAAGATCATATGTTTGATATGCACTATCTCAACCTATGGAATCAATGGAATTTGTGCTAAACCATATCAAGACTCCAAAATTTACTCCAAAAGCGATGCCTAAAGTGGCCCTCTTTGCCTATATTTATAGGGAGTGTAGATAATGCAACCTTACTATTTTACAATAAGCATTTGGAATTTGACCATATAGTTTTAACACGTGTCCCACAAACCTACCACACTGAGGAGTAGAAAATTGTTATGCAGTCTATCTTGAACACTAACTTAGTGAAAGATAAGCTAAAATCACTTTTTGGACACTCGTGAGTGAGAAGGGCCCACTTAACACCCATAAGTGGCTTCAAGGATCTTTCTTTTTATGACAAGGTCACATCCTACTGTCAAATCATAACGTGGTTGACATCATGACACCAAAAAACCCATGTGATAGTTTTCAACTACAACGTGTGATATTGGCTGATGTAAAGAATTTAGAAATGATTTGAGCACTTCATCCCAATTAGATAGTTTGGTACAAAAAGCATAAACTACTCTCTATTGTTCATGACCTCTAACTATTTCTATATTTCGTCAGACAACTAATTTCATAGGGAATAATCTTGGAGTCATTTCATCATTGACAACATCAGGGAACCATGGGTAAAATAAGGGATAAAATTCAATTCTAGGAATTCCATATGCATAAGGTTGTATGAGATAATCACACATTCCTTCAAATATTGCATGAAATAAATCTTCCTTGATATTATTGAAAAATTCTCTCATGTAAAGAGGAATTTTAGAGTAAAGATATCAGAATAGTCTTCAAACTCTATCTACAAAAATGTGATACTATTGAAAAATATGAACCTACAACATTTCAATAAATTCATCTTTGTTTTGATAGACCAACACATGGATTGAAACCTTGTGATATGAATATCCATTGGATAGTGATTGCGGTAGATATATGTGATGAGGGCATCTTGTAATCCAAAGAGTTGGAGAAATCTTTCTTTTTCTTCTACAAAATATATTTGTGTTTCATACATGATTTCTCTTCTTAAACTCCTTAACCACAAGCATCATATTAAGTTGCGACAATTGTTTAGGTATCATATTAAGCTTCAGCCTCTCAACCTATCAGTAGAGGTTTTCATGAATGGGAAGTATCATATTATGAAAAATTTCCACAATAGAGTATTCATAATACAACATGAAATCAATTTGAAATAATTAAGGGTCAATCTCATATTCTTCAAAGAATCCAACAGTTTCTTGATATACTTGTAGATAAAAAATAAATACCAAGATTTCTTGGATTTTTGAATTATGTTTCACCATTCTATAATGGATTGGGAAAACATAGGAAAATAATCCAAGGTTTATTGAAAGAAAAAAGTTCTAGATGGAATGAGGATGTAACAAAGGCCATAAGAAATATTAAGGATAAATGCAAACATTTTCCAATTCTCCAAATCCCAAGGGGAAATTATCCATTGTTTTTGTATACAAATGCTTCTGATAATGTTTGGTCAGTTGTCTTGATACAAGAAACACCTGAAAGAAAGCAAGAGATTTGTGGTTACATATTAGGGAGTTTCTTAGACACAGAAACAAGAAATCATATATATGAGAAAAAAATATTTCTATAAAGAAAGGGATATAAAAAATTAAAATTTTTCTGAAACTGAAACATTTCATAGTTAGAACTAAAAGTCGGGCAATGAGGAACTTGCTTAAAAAGAAACCAAACAAGGATATAACTCAAGGAAGAATTGCTTGTTGGAATTTTAAATTATTAAGCTATGACTTTGATATTGAATGGATTAAAGGGGAAAACAATCCTCTTGCAGATTGTTTAACTAGAGAATTTACAGCAGCAATTAGTCTTAAACAAGTGGATGCCAGATATTACAAAGATGAAACAGGCATGGTTAAAGAATACACTGATCTTCCCTTACCATTTATTAACTTTTTTTTGAAATATATCTACTTGACAGGTGGTTAAGGAGTTTAAGAAGAGAAATAATGCTTCACTATGAAGTACAAATATATTCTATAGAATAAGAAAATATTTATCCAACTCTTTGGATTACAAGATGCTCCCATCACCTATATCTGTCGCAACCACTGTAAGGAAAGCTAGATGTGGAAACAACTCTCCTAATGTCAATACCTCAGGGAAGAATGTAAATATGCTTTTAAATTTTACAATTACAGTCCAATTAAGATGCACATGAAAGAGATAATAGAAACAAAGTATTTGGCAAACACATATGAACACCAGATATACGTGGGAAAACCCTTACGGGAGAAAAACCCACCACACCAAGAGAAGTCACTTTGTACTACAATAATAAAGATTACATACAAGTACCAAACTTATCTTTCTGATGTCTATTTATAGTAGCATTCACCATGAACAATCTTGTATAGGAACCTTCAAGTTACAATATACACAGAATATAAATCACTCTGATCATACACCGAACTCTTCATCCAACTATTCTTCAAACCAACCATCGAACCTACGAGCATCTACAACTGCAAACTATATTCATGTTGTTCCCTGTGTGTCAAACTTCCTCTTAGAACTGTCACAATGGACTGTCTTCCAACAGTTCCCATTTGGGTCCTCTGATTGGTCCATGAGATGCCACATAGGATAGTCTTCACTTGCTCAAAAAGCTTCAATCTGTGTTGGCATGTCGGTGAGACACTAACCTTGTCTCCCTGATGCCATACAACTTAACATTCAAAATCGCCAAGATT
Organism: Sequoia sempervirens; assembly: GCA_007258455.2. NCBI lineage: Eukaryota > Viridiplantae > Streptophyta > Pinopsida > Cupressales > Cupressaceae > Sequoia > Sequoia sempervirens. The sequence continues at coordinate 261,352,096 of VDFB02086081.1, forward strand.
TTACCTATCGGAAAGATGTTACATCAAGTTCAAAAGACTATCGCTAAGACTTCCTCATGTCACCAGGACCTCATACCAACGTTCATCACATGTATCGCTATCGCCAAGACTTATCACTATCAAAGAAACATCATACCGAAGCTTCAAAAGTCTCACAGCTGTGATTTTTCCATTCGGCAAGACAATCGCTCTTCGGTGAGACCACATACTAATATTCAAAGTCACACCAAAGAGTCATTCCATCGGTAGGACATATCGATCTCGCCAGGACTTCATACCAGGTTCTCAAGTCATACCGACAATAGACTTCTTCATCGCTAAGACATTCAACTGTCGCCAAGAGGTTTCATCGAGCTATCTTATGTTACTTCAAAGTTCTCATCTATCACCAAGACATACGTCCTTCACTGAGACTTTACTCCAAGATCCTTATCTTACATCGAGCACCGAACGGTTGGCAAGACTTATGTCCATTGCTAAGAGTTCTTAGCGAACCCTTAGTGTTACCATGATGCGTCCAAGTGTGTCCTCATCAGAAATACCTTCATCGGTCCCTGGGACATCTTCCCGAAGCCCTTTGAGTTACCTCGAGAGAATATTGTCAGTGTGACATTCCCTCATCAGTAAGACTTCTTACCGATAGTATTCCTTCCGATGAGAGTTTCCCTGATGACTTCAAACCAAATGTCGTCGGCAAGACATTAACACATCGCGAAGAGCTCATAGAGAACATCCAAGACTCTCCCCGATACCCGATAGAATGGCTTGTTGGCCAGAGATCTCCATGAGTGGTGAGAGGTTACAATGAATAAACTATCACAATGATAGGCTCCAAAGTAAAAGCATTCAGCGAGACTCCTGCAAGGTCACAACAACCTGATCATATTCAACAAGGTTACTACTCCTAGTCGGCCAGACATGATGGATGTCACACCGACTTAGCTCCAATAGAGGTTACAGCCTGTGATGATTGAGACACATATTTCCAACAATCTCTCACTTGACGAAGATCACACAGGCACCTCCAAAGCACAACAAAACTTACTGAAAATCATGGGCACTAAGGCCCATTGAACTGGAACACTACCTAAACTTGTTTGTGCTCACTGGCTTCGTCAATGCATCTGCAACATTCTCTAGAGTATCAACCTTTTCCAAACTGACCTTTCCATCCTCCACCATATCTCGTACAAAGTGGTACTGTACATCTATATGTTTCATCCTGGCATGGAAAGTAGGATTCTTTGCTAGAAAAATTGCACTCTGACTGTCACAAAAGATAGTTATTTTCCCTATATCAAAACCAATGTTAGAACACAAATGTTTTAAGAAAACTGCTTCTTTACAAGCATGAGTAGCTGCCATGTATTCAACCTCTGTATTGGACAAAGCAACTATAGCCTACCGCTTACTCATCCAACTCACTGCACCACCATTCAACATGAAAATGTATCCACTGGTAGACCTCCTACTGTCAATGTGCCCTACCAAATCAAAATACACATAGCCTCAAATACTGAGAGTCCTCTGTGATTCAACCAAGTTCCCATGGTAACACAAAGCAAAATCTGAAGTGCCCTTCAAATATTTGAAAACTCTTTTCATAGCATTCCAATGTGTCCTTCCAGGATTAGCCATAAATCGACTAAGAACTCCCACTACTTGGGCAATGTCTGGCCTTGTATAGACCATTGCATACATAAGACTACCAACCGTACTAGCATAGGGTACACTGGTCATGTCCTCCATCTCAATAGAAGATTTTGGACAGTCTTCAATAGATAGCTTTGTTCCCTGCAAGACTAGAACAACTAACTACTTGCAATCATTCATACAAAATCTCTCTAGAACAGTCCAAATATACTTACTTTGACTGAGCCAAAGCTTTCTATTAGCCTTGTCCCTGGTTATCTCCATCCCCATAATATACCTTGTTGCACCAAGATCTTTCATTTCAAACTTAGCAGACAACTGAGACTTAAGATCATAAATCATTAGCTTACTATTGCCTATGAACAACATATCATCAACATAGAGAGAAATAATAAGAACTTGATCACTTTCAGCTTTATAATAGACACAATGATCATATTTTGATCTCACAAATCCCAAAGACAATACAAAAGTATCAAATTTCTGGTACCACATTCTAGGTGACTACTTTAACTCATACATAGACTTTTTTAACTTGCAAAATAGTTTTTCTTTACCTTTCTCCACAAAGTGCTCAGGTTGGGACATGTAAATCTCTTCTTCAAGATCACCATGAAAAAATGTTGTCTTCGTATCCATCTATTTGACCTCTAAGTCATATGCTGCTACAAGTGACAAAAGAAATCTGATAGATGTCAGCTTAGCTACAGGAGAAATTTTTTCCCCATAATCAATTCCCTCGATCTGGGAATAACCCTTTGCAACCAATCTCGCCTTGTAATTTTCCACACTGCCATCTAGACCAATCTTCTTTTTAAATACCCATTTACAACCAACAACTTTTTTGCCTTTAGGAAAGGGCACCAAACTCCAGGTTTCATTCTTTTCTAAAGATGCCATTTCTTCATTCATGGCTTCCAACCAAGAGTCTTAATCAGACATTCTAAATGTCTCTTTCACAATCCTAAGCTCATCAGTGCTAGAAATTAAAGCATAGGCACAAGTAGAAGCTATCAAAGAGATCCCATATCTATCAGGTTATTTTCTTTCATGAGTTGACCTCCTCACTTGCTGAGGCTGAGGTTCTTCTTCTTCTTCAAAACTTTCAGAACTGCTTGAGCTCTCCTCAGTTTTAGGTACATTTTGAATTTTGAATTCCTCTTTCTCTAGTGTAGGAGGAATTACATCTACATCCTTATTGTTTTCTGACTTTGTCTCTGACTGCAGATCCAAAGTGGAAGGTTTCAGCTCATGAAAGATTACACTTCTGTTGTATACAATCTTCTCTGTATCAAGATTCCAAAGCCTGTATCCTTTTATACTAGCACTATAGCCAATAAAAATACATTTGACAACCTTTTTCTCCAATTTAGATCTTTTCTCATATGACACATAATCATATGCCTCACAGCCAAAAACACGAATATGTCTTAAAGAGGGCTTTTTACCAGACCATGCTTCCAAAGGTGTTTTCTCAACAAGAGCAGAATTTGGAGAATGATTAATTAAGTAACATGCAGTAGCAACAGCCTCAGCCTAGAACTTCTCCTCCAAGCCAGCACTACTCAGCATACTTCATACTCTCTCCATCACTGTCCTATTGAACCTTTCTGCAACTCCATTTTGCTATGGAGTATAAGGTGTAGTCTTATGTCTTTTAATCCCATGGTCTTACAGTATCTTTCAAACTCATCAAAACAAAATTCACCGCCATTATCAGTCCTTAAGCATTTTATTTTTCTACCAGTCTGATTTTCTACAAGGTTCTTAAATTCCTTAAATCGACTGAACACTTCTGATTTACTTTTCAAAAAATTAAAAAATGTTCTTCTTGAATAATCATCAATGAACGACACATAGTATCTTGACTTAGACAAAGAAGGAACATCCACTGGACCAAATACATCCTGTTAGCTCTCAAAAACACAGGTGGAATGCCTCAAGAGGCTTCCAATCTCTTGATACGCGTTAGGGTAATAGACAAGGTCAAGAGAACTCAACCTTCTACTCTTCAAGTGCTACTAAACCTAGGTAGGTGTACCTTTCTGAATGAAGCAGACTTAACTTATGATTATTCTTCTTGCAATAATTTGTCCACAATGGCAGATGGAAGTGAACAAACAAATTCAAACTTGATAGAAATAACAATCTTCTGATCTAAAACCTAAAGTGCTCAATTGACAAATGTAAAACAGATGTAAAGAAACTGAATGAATCCAAATGATGAAATTGTAGAGACCAGTGCCTTATTGGGTATGCGGAGTCAAATGAGACAGAAGTGGGCAACTTATTCTGGTAGAAAATAAAATTGCTGGCATATGATCTATTTATAACTTGTATAAACATGCAAGATTATGACTACTAAGCTCTACTTTAATAATCCAAATGAATCTCCCTGATTACTATGATCAACTAAAATGATTTAATCTCTTCTTGAGAGAACCAGTTAATTAAACACACAAATACAACAAATGTGCACTAATAAACTGAAAATAAGCTTGCTATATCAATTTAAACAAGTAGAAAGAATCAACTTGGAGATAGCTTAGCAATACTTTTCAATAAACTCAACAGACAATTGACACCAGAAATAAACTACCACACTAGCTAAATTTCACTGAAATCGCCATTTGAAAACATGTAACATAGCCTCTGTTCTGAGAAATTTATTCTACTGTATCCATCTCTACCTACTGCCTCTAATCTAAACTCTCATCTAAAAATCTCTCCCCCAATTACAACTGGGAGTGCCTATTTATACACCAGCATGGGAAACAAAATGCTTCAACCATAGAGTTCGAGTACGTTTCACATGCCCTCAATAGCATTCAGAAATCCTTATATGTCGGCCCACAATGCATGAGTCTCCGTTAAACACCAATGGAACAGTTGTTGAGACACCCAAAAATTATGCCGAAGGAAATTATAATGTTTATCGTTGTCTGCCCGTGTTCCTCAGTTCTTTGTGTTATTCGCTTTCGTCGTGACCACTTGTTCACTACGCCAAAGTCGAGAAGTATCCCTACACCGAGATGCACTTTTGTTTTATTCACTGTCGCCTTAGCCTTTTGTTATTAGAGAGACATCACATAGATCACTCCATGTTTCACCGAGAATCTTCATTCACCTTGAGTTGTTGTAATGTACTGACATTGGGGAGACCTCATATAGAATACTCCATGCTTTACCGAAAGTTACCTTTATCCACCTTGTGTGTCACCGAGACAAAGCCAACATCTCACCGAAAGTCACTCATAAGACTTGTCAACAAGACCCGACGGGCTTGCCAAGACCACATGCCAAAAGCTTTAACTCTTACCGATATCCATCCCGAATCCACACTTGATCGCCAAGACATAGCCAACCTCTCACCGAAAGCCATTTGAAAAAAACCTTTAGTACTCCATCGGTGAGACACATACACTTCGCTACGACCATATATCAACGCCGAAACTCCTGCCGATAAGACTTTCAATGCACTAGTCGGTGAGACAAAAATCTTCGGTGAGACTACATACCAAATACAACACTTATGCCAAAGTGAACATTTGTGCACAAGTCGGTAAGACATATGGAGATCACCATGACATCCTTTCGAAAATGATTTCTTTCGCCGATATGCCTTTTCCAAATGCAGGTTTGTAAGACATGAAATATTCGCTGAGACCTTAGCCTGAAGATAACATTCTCACCGATATGATTTACCTCTATTGTCGAGACAATGACAAAGTCTTGTCAAATGTTTCCTGCATGAAAAATTCAATCGTTGTGACATCAAATGAGTCTTGTCGATAGGCAACACAGACTCATGCAAGCAGAAAATGCAACATGGGTTGGGGAATCCTTGACCATCACAAGCTGATAGGAACCATAATGTGAAAAATGCATGACTCAATGGATTCTATGGGGGAAAAATATGCAAAGATCATTAGAATTTTATAGTTCTAACACATCCAAATGAATATAATCTAGCAAACCAAAAGATTTGTGAGGACTTGAGTAAAAAGAAACACGGTGCTGCTTTCCATAGATACAATGCTCACAGAATTCAAATTCAAGATTACAATCTTCAAGCCCCTCAACTAGGTTTTTTTTCTTCAAGGTTTTTAAATGTGTCTCTCTAATGTGGCCTAGCCTATGATGCCAGAGCATAGTCTTCTCTGCTAGAAGTTTTACTTCCATAGATTTTACATAATTAAGGATATTTCCCTCTTTACCTCCATGAGTAGATTTTTGTGACTTTACAGAGACACTGTTACATTGAATAGCTTGTGCATCCAGCTTGTATAGGGTACCAATTAGAGCACCTCTAGTCATCTTGCAGCCATTTCCAGAGAACATGACTTGTACTCCAATATCATTCAGCTTACTGACAGACAGTAGATTTTGAGCCAGACTTGGTATGTGGATAACATCATTGATCCCTTTCACTCTTCCATTAGGGAATTGGATTCTGACTCTTCCACGACCAACTATTTCCAAAGTTGAATCACTTGCCAAGTACACATTTCCATCATCGTATTTTTCATACTTCATGAACCAATCTCTATGAGATGTCATGTGGAAAGATGCTCCAGAATCAATCAGCCAGATATCATCTAATGCTTGTGTAGCGAAAGCTGCAATGAAGGCATCTGCATCACTATGAGAAGAGTCATTATCAAAAGAATACTTCTTCTTCTTCTTCTTCATCTTCTCCTCTTTACAATCCTTTCGGACATGACCAGGTTGCCCACAGTTCCAACACTTCACCTTGGACTTCTTGCTAGGAGACTTTGATCTCCTCTTTGATTTTGATTTTGATTTCTTGTCCTTCTTCTTGCCTTTCTCTTTCGATCTTCCTCTGACAGCAAGAGCTTCCTTCACCATCTTAGAAGACTTCCTTCTCATCTCTTCTGATAGCAAAGAACCAACAACATCTTCCATCTTGAAAATTGATGTTGTACTCCCAATTGCCATCACCAGATGATCCCAAGAGTCTAGAAAAGAAAACAATAGAAGCATACAATGATCCTCTTCTTCAATTTTTACACCAATAGATGTTAATTGAGAAATCAACATATTTTATGCGTTCAAATGATTAGCTACATAGCCTCCTTGTATTCTCAAAGAGTACAACTTCTTCCTCAGGAATAGTTTATTCACCAAAGACTCCCCCTGATAAATAGATGCCGGTCTCTTCCACAAAGAAGATGCAATCTTCTCCTCATGTACATTCAGAAGAATGGAGTTTGCCAAATAGAGCCTTATCAGGCCCTTAGACTTTCTATTTGCAAGGTCCTAATCTTCTTGCTTCATGCTTGTAGGTTTAGTTCTAGACACAGTAATCCACAGATCATGATCAACTAGAAGATCTTCCATTTTGAGTTTCCACAAATCAAAATTGCTGCCATTGAACTTCTCTATTTCAATCTTTCTAGACGTGCTAGCCATCTCAATCTGTAATTAGAATTAACAAACTTCTATAGGACTCCCACTGAACAAAATTGACACAAAAAAACCCAACATACACACAAGGATAACACAACTGGCCAGGCTCTGATATCACTTGTAAGGAAAGCTAGATGTGGAAACAGCTCTCCTAACATCAATACCTCGAGGAAGAATGCAAATATGCTTTTAAATTTTATAATTACAGTCCAATTAAGATGCACATGAAAAAGATAATAGAAACAGAGTATTTGACAAACAAATATGAACACCAGATATACGTGGGAAAACCCTTATGGGAGAAAAACCCACCACACTAAGAGAAGTCACTTTGTATTACAGTAATAAAGATTACATACAAGTACCAGACTTATCTTTCTGATGTCTATTTACAACAACATTCACCATGAACAATCTTGTACAGGAAACTTCAAGTTACAATATACATATAATAGAAATCTCTCTAATCATACACCAAACTCTTCATCCAACTGTTCTTCGAACCAACCATCAAACCTATGAGCATCTGCAACTACAAACTATATTCATGTCATTCCCTATCTGTCGAAATTCCTCATAGAACTGTCACAATAGACTATCTTCCAATGATTCCCATTTGGTTCCTCTGATTGGTCCATGAGACGCCACATAGGATAGTCTTCACTTGGTCAAAAAGCTTCAATTTGTGTTGGCATGTCGGTGAGACACTAACCGTGTCTCCCCGATGCCATACAACTTAACATTCAAAATTGCCAAGAGTTTACCTATCGGCAAGATGTTGCATCGAGTTCAAAAGACTATTGCTAAGACTTCCTCATGTTGCCAAGACCTCATACCGATGTTCATCACATGTATCGCTATCGCCAAGACTTATCGCTATTGGAGAAACTTCATACCAAAGCTTCAACGTCACACAGCTATGAGTTTTCCATTTAGCAAGACTATCGCTCTTCAGTGAGACCACATACCGATATTCAAAGTCACATCGAAGAGTCATTCCATCGGTAGGACATATCGATCTCACCAGGACTTCATACTAGGTTCTCAAGTCATACCAACAACAGACTTCTTCATCGCTAAGACATTCAATTGTCGCCAAGAGGTTTCATCAAGCTATCTTATGTTACTCCGAAGTGCTCATCTATCGCCAAGACATACATCCTTCGCTGAGACTTTACTCCAAGATCCTTATGTTACATCGAGCACCGAACGGTCGGCAAGACTTCTTTCCATCCCTAAGAGTTCTTAGTGAACCCTTAGTGTTACCTCGATGCCTCCAAGTGTGTCCCCATTGGCAAGACCTTCATCGGTCATTGGGACATCTTCCCAAAGCTCTTTGAGTTACGTCAAGAGAATACTGTCGGTGTGACATTCCCTCATTGGTAAGACTTCTTATCGATAGTATTCCTTTCGAAGAGAGTTTCCCTGATGACTTCAAACCAAACGTTGTCAGTGAGACATTAACACATCACTGAGAGCTCATAGCAAACATCCAAGACTCTCCCCGATACCCAATAGAATGGTTTGTCAGCCAGAGATCTCCACGAGTGGTGAGAGGTTACAATGAACAAATTGTCACAACGATAGTATCCAAAGTAAAAGCATTCAGCGAGACTCCTGCAAGGTCACAGCGACTTGATTTGATTCAACAAGGTTACTACTACTAGTCGGCCAGACATGATGGACGTCACACTGACTTGGCTCCAATAGAGGTTATAGCCTGTAATGATTGAGACACATATTTCCAACAACCACTGTGTAATGGATATTCATATCACAAGGTTTCAATCCATGTGTTGGTCTATCAAAATAAAGATAAATTTCTTGAAATGTTGTAGGTTCAAATTTTTCAATAGTATCACATTTTTGCAGACAGAGTTTGAAGACTATGCTAATATCTTTACTCTGAATTTTCCTTCTAGCATGAGAGAATTTTTCAATCATATCAAGGAATATTTATTTCATGCAATATTTGAAGGAATGCATGATTATATTATACAACCTTATGCATATGGAATTCCTAGAAATGACTTTTATCCCTTATGTTACCCATGGTTCCCTGAGGTTGTCATTGATGAAATGAATCCAACATTATTCCTTACAAAATTAGTTGTTCGAATAGAGATAGACATAGTCAAAGGTCATGAGCAAAAGAGAGTATTTTATGTTTTTTGTACCAAACCATCTGACTGGGATGAAGTGTTTGAACCATTTCTAGATTCTTTACTTTAGCCAATGTCACATGTAGTTGAAAACTAGCACATGGGTTTGTTGGTGTTGTGATGTTAGCCATGTTATAATTTGACAAAAGGATGCAACCCTATCATAAAAATGAAGATCCTTGTAGCCACTTATAGGTGTTAAGTGGGCCCTTCTCACTCATGGTTGTCCAAAAAGTGATTTTAGCTTGTCTTTTTCTCAGTGTTCATGAAATACTACCTAAAAACTGTCTACTCCTTAGTGCAGTAGGTTTGTGGCACACATGTCAAAATTATATGGTCAAATTCCAAATGCTTATTGTAAAATGCTAAGGTTGCATTACCCACACTCCCTATAAATATAGGAAAAGAGGGCCTTCTTAAGCATCAATTTTGGAGTAAAGTTTGGAGTCTTGATCTGGTTTAGCACAAAGTCCATCAAGTCCATATTTAATGTTATATTGAAAGTATTCCACAAATTGATTTCATGTTGTATTGAAAGTTGTGACCTCATAAGAGAGTTGTAGAATCCATGTAGTTTTGGGTTCTACCACCTCCATATAGGTATAATTTTTATCAAACATAAATATTATTATATTAATGTATTGGTGTATTAACTTGTAGGGGAGCCAGCCTCAAGCTTGCATCTATTCTTGGAGACTTCTATAAAATCCCCAACATGCTATTGTGTATGATGGCTTATATAGGAACTATTGGGTGTCTTACTTGATTTGTGCAGCAATGGGGAGGTGTATTTTCTAGACCTTATATTTGAAGTTGTGGAGCTCATTCATGAAATAGAAAATTAGGCATATAAGTAATGTGCCAAAGGGAAAATGATGCATTGATGTTTTGATTTTTTAATATTCATTAATTGTCTCTCATGACTTCAGAGAGGTCAAAGTCTTTTCCTTCAATGACCATTTGATACATGATATGGATGGTGGTGGATGTTGTTGAGTCCTATCTATTTAAATAGTATATCTTATTGGTAATGCCCATGGAGGTATACCATACTACCAAATTTATGATTTTGTGAATATTCATGTTCTTCCCATGTGGGTTGGCACTGGTAATCTTGGTGACATCTTCATTCTTTATTTCCTTTTTTGCTGGAATTTCTCCCTTCATACTTAGTCCATTTACCATGTGAATAGATTATTTGGTACTATGGTATGGTTTATCGAGGTAAATAAACTCATCATGCACTTTGTTCAAGTGCCAGATGTACCCATTCATGGTCATTACAAAAATCTAGGTAGTCTTTCCAAACATCCTTATTTCAACCATACTTCCTTGTATTGTGTAGATACCCACTCCCGTCTAGTGTTAGGAGGGTATTTTGGAGCTCCTCAAACTTGGTATCATTAATCTCCGCTATTTCTCATTAATATATTTTTTCATATCTTCTAGATACACAACATTGATGGGTATGTTGGAGAATTTCGCTTCTTTGTCAACTTCCAGGGATTTGTAGGGATATTTCTCTTACTTTGGATGGGGCTTTTTTGAGATATCAATGAGGGTAGGAGTGGCCATCTTAGAGCATAGGGAAATGGTGTAGTGTAGAGAAGCTATGAAATGCTCAAAAAATACTTATCACACAATTAACTCAAAGGAATAACTAGATTAGTTGAGGAGTGAAGGTGGTGTTAGGATAAGGTGACATTAACCTTGTAATCCTATGTCATTTTTTATGTCTCAACATTCCTTAGAATGTGTTCTAGGGGAAATGAGAGAAAAATATGAAATTTTTGTGTGTTGCAATTATATTTTAAAGAGAGGATTTATTTTTGGTGGAGCTTACACATTAAATACAGATAAGGAATCTATCATAGGCATCCAAAATGGAATGTGAAATGTTTTGGAATGGGAATCCAACATTGGAGAAGAAAAGGTGTTTGTTGGTGTTTGATTGGGAAGTGGAAAGGTCAACCATGCATCCAAAAAGGAAGAAGTTGGATAGGCTTTGGGTTAGGCACCTATTTTGGAGTCTTGAATATCCAATTAATATTTTATTATGTCTTTTGGCTATCCAAGAAGATGGTCATGGTTTTTGTAGGTGGTTTTGGGCCTCTTGTTTTGGTTTACCATTCATGGTTTTACCTCCCACAATTTCTATAAATTGGAGCTATGTGATGGTAGTTTCATATTGAGTTCTTTCAAGTAACAAGGTGTTGCCAAGTTGATTAGAGATCAGTAGTAAAGTTTATTATTGTATACTCTCATTGAAAAATTAATAATATACTTTTCATCTTTTCTTGGGTGGAGTTTTTTCCCAAAAGGGTTTCTCCACATAAATCTGGTGTCACATTTTGTTTGCTGATTTTTATATTGTGATGCTTGCCACAATCACATGTTTATTTTTTATTTGATAATCTGATTTTCAGATCTAAATTCACTTGCATAAGTTCATATTATAGCTTTCCTTCACCTTTTTTTTCAATATTTGGTATCAGAGGTACCAGTTTTGTTGAGAAGGGAATGCCTTTCTCTTAAGTGTTGTAAGGTTTTTTGGATATAGTGGGAGGATTTTTTTTTGGTGGTATATTGCATATCTATGAAGAGGAATTTTCGTCGTGGCTTCTACCTCTTACCAAGATATTGAGAAATTCAATGGCATAGGCTAAAATTTGTGGAAACTTAAAACGGATGATCTCCTTGAAGAGAGAGATTAGTGGTTGCCAGTTTTACAAGAGACCAGACCATCTGCAATGTCTAATGAAGATTGGAAAAATTTAGACAAGAAGGAAGGAGGAACCATATGGTTGTGTCTCATGGATTATGTCCTCTTGAATGTATCTACAAAAGACACCCATACAATTTGTGGAAGAGGATAGGTGATATTCATCAAACTAAAAGTTTGTCTAACAAGTTATATCTCAAAAAATGGTTATATTCATTAAAAATGAAAGATGGTGATTCAATTGCAAACCATTTAAATGATTTTAATATGATTATAAGTTAGATTGTATTAATAGATGTTAAATTAGAAGATGAAGATAAATGTATCTTGTTTCTTTGTTATTTATCTTAATCTTGGGAAAATTTAATTATTGCCATAAGTAGTGGTAATGTAGAGCCAAAGATGGACAACATGATTTCAATACTTCTATCAAAGGAGATGAGGAGAAAATATATGAATGTTAGCTCCCAAGATGCCTTACATGTGTGGGGAAGCTCCAAAAAGAAAGGACCTAAAGGGGATAAAAAAGAGGGATAAGTCTAAAAGACATTATAAGACCCCCAAAAAGAGTAGAGTGAAGTGTTGGAATTGTGGCAAGAGAGGGCACATGGAGTGTAAGAAGAAGAAAAAGAATGTTGATTCCTCCATGAAAAAATCCTTTAATGATGATTTTGATGCTTTATTTATTTCAACTAACTCTATTATTGATGATTCTTAGCTTATTGATTCAAGTTGCTCCTACCACATGAATCACAAGGAGTGGTTTACTTCTTACAAAACATATGATGGGGGAGATGTTTTCCTTGGTGATAAAAAACTAAGAAGATTATTGGTAAGGGAAAGGTAAAGTTGTGTTTCAGTGATGGGATGATTAAATCCATTGATGATGTTTTACATATTCCAGGACTTGTGAGAAATTTACTTTTAGTATCCAAGTTGAATGATTCGGGAATGCATGTGACATTTGACAAGTTAGGTTGTAGGTTGGTAAGAAGGATTTTGGTGATAGCTAAAGGATCTTAGATAGGGAATTTGTTTAGGATAAATTCCTCTACTTTATGTAAATCTTCCAATGTAACTAGCACTAAAAATGCATGTATATTGTGGCACCATATATTGGGTCACATTGGTGAAAAAGGTCTTAAGACCATTCTTAATAAAGAGTTGGTTGATGGTATTTTTGATTATTCTGTTGGAAAAAATGATTTTTGTGAGCATTGTGTGTTTGTTAAATAGAATAGATCTTCATTTCCTAATGAAACTAATAAGGAAAAGATATTATTAGAGATCATTCATTTGGATGTATGTGAACTAGTGGATGTTGACTCTTTGGGTAAATCTCAGTAACATTTTTCTTTTATTTATGATGTCTCAAGATACACATGGATTTATTTTATCCATTCTAAATCTAAAGTTTTCACCAAGTTTAAAGAATTTAAGTCCTTAGTTGAGAAGCAATCAAATTATAATATTAAAGTGTTGATATCTGACAATGGGGGTGAATATTGTTCTAGGGAATTTGATGAATTCTATAATCCCCAAAAAAATATGGTAGTAGAAAGAATGAACCAAAACTTGATGAAAAGAGCTAGGAGCATGTTGAGTGTTGTTGAGCTTGACAGATGCTTTTGAATAGATGAGGTTGGTACTACTTGTTATTTGAAATTAATAGACCTCCTTGTTCATCTCTTGTTGATAAAACTCCTTATGAAGTGTGGATAGGTAGAAATTCTTCTATTTCACACTTACGGTTCTTTGGTTATGATTATTTTGTTCATGTGACTCAAGAGAAGTGATCTAAATTAGATCCAAAAGCTAAAAAATGCATCTTTGTTGGTTACGATGAGAATGTTAAAAGGTTATAAGATTTGGAATATTTTAACCGGTAAAATGATATTTTCTAGAGAGTTGATTTTTAGGGAGTTTAGATTTTACTTAGGAGAAGAACAACCAAGGGAGAAAGGTAAGACAAATACAATGCTCTTTGAGACAAAGATTGAAAATAAAGAAGATGCACATGAAAGAAAAATCAGATGGATTTGAGGATGGAGAAGAAGAAGAGGGTTCATATAGTTTAGAGGAGCTGTAGGATGAGCATACAAAACAAGAATAATAGGTAGAGCCAATTACTACTACCTTGAGGAGATCTACAAGGCAACAAAATCCAGTTGACAGGTATAGCCCATCCAATTTTCATTGTGCATTTTCTTTGTTGAGTACTGATGATGAACCTAGATCCTATAGGGATGCTCTCTCTTTGGAGGAAAGTGAGTCTTGGTTGTAGGTCGTGCAAGATGAGATGATGACTTTGGATAGTTGTGACACTTGGGATATTGTTAGTTTTTCCAAAGGAAGGAAGCCCATTGGATGCAAGTGGGTATTTAAAAATAAATTTGGAGAAGATGGTCAGTTAGAGTAGTACAAGGCTAGATTAGTGTCCAAGGGCTACTCCTAGAGAGAGGGAGTTTATTTTGGTGAAATTTTCTCTCATGTTTCTAAATTAACTTCTATTAGATTCCTATTATCTATTATTTTTTCTTAATATTTTGAGATAGAGAAAATGGATGTCAAAACTACTTTCTTGCATGGGGATCTTGTGGAGGAAATTTATATGCAACAACTTGATAGTTTTGTTGTGAAAGGAAAAGAACAATTGGTTTTTAGGTTGAAGAGATCTTTATATGGTTTGAAATAGTCACCTAGAATTTGGTACTAGAAGTTTGAATCTTTTACATTGAATTTGTGTTTTCTTAGGAGCGAGGAGAATAATTGTGTTTACATTAAGGTTATTGATGATCATATTCTAATTATTACCTTGTATGTTGATGATATGTTTTTTTTATAACAACAAGGTGATGATTAGTGAGGTCAAGGTACAAATTTTTGGAACATTTTATATGGAATTGGGGGTTGAAAAATATATTCTTGGGATGGAAATAAGAAGAGATTAGGTTCACAAAAATCTTTGGTTAAGTTAGAGTAAGTATGTTGATACCATTTTGTAGAGGGTTAATATGTATGAATGTAAGCCAGTTAGTATTCCATTTCTGGTTGGTACCAATTTGAGCTTAGATATGTGTCCTAACACTAATGATGATGTTGAGGATGTGTTTATGGTTCCTTATGCTAGATTGTCATTGGTAGTTTGATGTATGCAATGATTTGCACTAAATCAGATATAGCCCAACCAGTGGAAGTTCTAAGCAGGTTTATGTCTAATCCTAGTAGAGAGAATTGGAATTTTTTTAAGAGGGTTTTTTAGATATTTGCGAGGTACTTAAAATTACTATTTTTTTTATCATGGTAATGATGGTGTTGAAAATTCATTAGACATATAGGGGTTTGTTGATGTAGATTGCGCAGGTGACTTGGATAGTCGAAGGTCCACTAGTGGCTATGTATTTACTTTTCTTGGAGGAGAAGTGAGTTGGATGAGTAAGAGGCAACCCACGGTTTCTTTGTCCACCACTGAAGTAGAGTATATGGCTGCTACATATGCCTCTAAGGAGGCGGTATAGTTATAGAGTCTTGGTAATGGCATTGGTTTTTATTCCAGGACAATGATGATTGGATGTGATAGTTAGAGTGCTATTTTCTTGAACAAAAATCCTATGTATCATGCTTGACTAAGCATGTTGATGTTTAGTATCACTTTGTATGAGATATGGTTGAGAATGGTAAGGTATTTATAGAAAATTTTGACACTTTGGATAATGTTGCAAATTCTCTTATGAAGCTAGTGACCATGGTTAAGTTCTCTTGGTCCAGGAAGGCCATGGGCGTTGATCACTGTACTCTATTTTATGTTTTTTGTATCTCTTGAATGTAATTACAATGTATAATGTCAAGTGGGAGAATTTTAGGATAAGGTGGCATTAATCTTGTAATCCTATGTCATTTGTATGTCTCCATGTTCCTTGGAATGTGTTCTAGGGGACATGAGAGAAAAATAATAAATTTTGGCATGTTGTAATTATATTTTAAAGAGAGGATTTATTTTCAATGGAGGTTACACATAAAAAAAAAGGAATCTTTATTAGGCATCCAAAATGAAATATGCAAGGTTTTGGATTGGGAATCCAAGATTGGAGAAGAAAATGTGTCTGTTGGTGTTCTATTGAGAAGTGGAAAGGTTAATTGAGCATGTGAAAAGGAAGGATTTGGATAAGCTATGGGTTAGGCACCCATGTTGGAGTCTTGAAAATCCAATTTATATTTTATTATGTCTTTTGGCTATCCAAGAAGAGGGGCATGGGTTGTTGTAGGTAGTTTTGTTCCTATTGTTTTGGTTTACCATTCATGGTTTTACCTCCCATAATTTCTATAAATTAGAGCCATGGGATGGTGGTTTCATATTGAGTTCTTGTAGGTAACATGGTGCTTCCAAGTTGATTAGAGATCAGTAGTGAAGTGTGTTATTGTATACTCTCATTAGAAGATTAATAATATACTTGTCATCTTTTCTCAGGTGGAGTTTTTTCCCGAAAGGTTTTCTCCACAAAAATTTGGTGTCACATTTTATTTGTTGATTTTTATATTATGATGTTTGATACAATCACATTTTTTATTTATGATTTGGTAATATGATTTTCGGATTCAAATTCACTTGCATAAGTTCATATTGTAGCTTTCCTTCACCTTTTTTTTCAATAGGTGGAAGAGGTGGTATTATATATGTAAGCCAATAGGGTGGTCCATTGAATGCAAATTATAACTCTATGATCTTTTATAGCCATTATTTATTTGTGAGTTGATGTTTTGGTTTTGTGATTTAATGTTATTGGGGTCTATACTTGAGCTATGGTAAATAATATACATTAGGATCTGATTGTTTTTAAGTTTAAATATCAACATATCAGTAAGTAGTAATGTTTTAAGGGTGTGCCATTTACATACCCTATCAGAGGGGTTTCATCTGGTTATCTTAGTTTAACCACTTTGAAATCATTTATTTCATGAATGTAATAAGGACCTAACCATCACACCTTCAACTTGCCTTGTTTCTTGAATTTAATATAATACAATAATATGATGTTTTCTATCTTAAATGTTTTCAATCGGAAGTTCCTATTGTACAATTATTTTTTAATTTTCCTCTCCAATTGATGGTTATACATTGCAACTTTTCGATATTCATCTAATTTCTCTAAGTCTTCTACCCTTTGTATCAAGGATTGATCATCCTACAACCCTAAAGTAAGTGAGATACATATGTTTTTGATACGGTAAGCAACATTTACAGGGTGCTATACACTTTGCATAGAGAGCCACAAGGGCCAAAAAATATGAAGTCCAAAAAACATTAAAAACTAAGCCAAAAAACATCCACATTGGACCAACAGCCAACAAACATACAATGTAGCAACAACAAATTAACTGGAATTTTCCCAGTTTTGAGAAAGGAGATTAACAACATCATCCCCAACCCATTCCTAGCCTTCTTCAGCATTCTTCTTGTCCATTTCATCCTTCATCACAACAGAGAGGGTGTTGGTAACACAGTGGACCAACTTGATAGTGAAACGGGTCAAGCCACTGAATTTCTTTTCCATCTTTCCCATTCTTTCTTTCAACACACTAAGCTCCTCCCCATAATTTGCAATCTTCTTAATATTAGTGCACTCCACATCCAGAGGGTCTGAGGACTAGGAGGCCAAGTTCTCCTTATGCAATTTGGTAATATTTGAAATGGTGTGGGGCCCTCAAACATACTCCTCATCCCTACAACCTTTGTTGTCAGACCGCTCCTCATCCATATCCATGTCATTAACCTACACTTTATTGTTATTCTTAGCCAACATACTAGAACTCTTGATGATGGGATTTTTTCCACCAGTCACCACTGTAGCAATGACCACCATGTCCCCCTTAGAGTCCCTACCCACAACATTATTTCCTCTACTGTCCATGGCCAGAGGCTCCATCAAATCCTTCCCCTCATCCTTAACTTTATTTTTAGGGGTAGGTTTGCTAATAGACTTGGTAGTGGCTGAATTAAGCTCACAAAGACTAGTAGTAGCACTAGTTTGGGCAATCTCCACACTTTGCTTAAGCTTCTTGGCAGCAGGTTTAGGCTTATATGTTTCAGTGATAATCGAAGGGGTTTTCCTAATGGAACCTTTAGACTTAACCAAAGAGATATTGACCATAGTAGGGGGTTCATTTTCCTCAACACAGAAAACATAAGTGGGTTTGGGTGGGCATAATGCAAGATGGAAGTGGTAGAGCCTCAAAATGAGGCCTTGGTGGAGTGACAGGGGAGGAGTATCATCAGGGTTTAGGCCATCAACCTCAATACACTTTTCAATAGAGCTCTCTAAATCCTTAAGTAAGAAAAAAGGAAATCTTTACATAATTTTGTGCCGAAGGTGATTTAAGAGAGGGAAGCGATAGAAATAATAGGTTTGTATCTACCTTCAAGGGTCACATACTTCATTAGGGTGAGGAAGAATTGGTCCCAAGGCTACGGGAGAGCCTCTCTCACAAACCCCAACTAGTTACAAACTAGTTTCTCATTACCCATAAAAAATGAATTCAGGATTTCATTATCTTGGCCTTAGTATGCTTCGGGTACTTCTCACCAGTGCACAACAACCTCGTCACCTACACAATCACCTCCTTGTTCACTTCAAAGGAAATAACACCCATGGTAACCCTTCTATCTTTCCAAGAATTTTCAAATTGTGTAGATAAACTAGGGTCGTGACCCACCAAACTTTCCATCAGAGGTGCTAGCCCGCCTTCAACACAAATATGCCACACCAATGGATCCTTACAGAATTTTCCACTGTTGTTGGGCTTCATTCACACCCTATCATTACCCATTATGCCACTCTACACACAGAAGAACCAAAAAATCTATGAGAGCAAAAGGTTAGAGGAAACGGTTATGTGAATGGTCATCCACACGCTTAGGATTTTAAGCCAAACAATGAAACCTTGGGAAATGAACACAATGTACAAAACACATGCTTGAGGAGTTAAATCCCTAAAGGAAACCTTGGTGATCTCATTATTGAAAATATTCAAACACTTGTGGCTAGGTAAGTAGGACATGATGGGAATAGAAGGTTTTCCTTCCACATTGTTATTACATAGAAACCAAAGTAAGATGGCCACATGGCCAAATTTAGAAACACCTAAGATCCCAGCTTTTAGTAGTAAAGGAGGGAAAGTAGTGGAATAGATAGGACCAATTAAAAGCTTTACCTTTTGATTATTAGTCACATCAAAATTAAAATAAAAGAAACTTCATGGAGATAGAATAGCTTAGCACAATCCCCAAAAGGATATTACGTAAGGTACGACCCAACTTAGCCTTATCATAAAGTACTCTCCATAATTCCTCATAATGGCCTTTTTCAAAATGAAATCCACCCCATTATTCCAATTATGCCACTTGTAAGACACTTGAGCATTCGCACTTATCCACATAGCCCATAAGACAAGAATGTGGGCCCCCCATAAGGCCCAAGAAAACACAATTAGTTATTTTCATGGATCAAATAAGGGCTTTTCTCTTTTAGGATTAAACCTTGAATACCTGGTAGTAGGTTCCCCAAATTATGCCAACACTTAGAGATTTTCCAATGTGTTCCAAAGTTAGCTAAGGCACCATCCACTTGATTACCCTCCCGGTAAATGTGGGTAGCAGTCTTCAAATTCCACTTAGACACAAAAAGCTTTATGCCTAATAAAATGTCTTTAGTATTCAACCCCATTAATTTGTTAAAGTTAACAACATCAATGATAGACTTAGAATCACCTCCTATACGAAGGTTCTCAATCCCCATAGTAACAGCTAATTGGATTCCCTAGTTTAGTAGCCCTCTAGCTTCCGCAATCATAGAAGACTAGATGCCAATCCCTCCAGAGTAACTAGCCACAAAATTTCCCTTGCAATCTTTGATAACACCTCCTATGCTAGCTCTTCCTGGATTTCCTTTGGCTGCCCCATCAAAATTAAGTTTATACAAACCATGGTCTAGAGGTTTCTAGATAGTGTCCCTTCTAGCTAGGGATCTAGAGTTGTCATAGGAATTGGCATCAAGGTTTTGATGCCAAGCTTTGGCCATAATAATTTCCCTCTCAATCGGACCTTTATCCAGGATTTTCAATTTAAAAAGTGAAATGCTTTCTACAATGAGCCAAGATCCTATACCAAACACCTCCTTCAGGCTCATCTCAATGTTCCTGAAAAACTTATTGTTTCTCTCTTTCCATAAGCGCCAACAGATAATGGGGGGGACCTGGTTCCAAATCTCACAAGGTAAGGGGTGAATGAAGGGTCAAGTCCAACTCAAGATAAAGTATTTAATGTCCTTACACATGGTCAACTGAATGCCTAAATGCTCAAGAGCTAGCTCCCACACACTAATGGAAAATGGGTAGTGTAGTAGCAAGTGGTCCATTGATTCTTCATTGTACTTGCATAATAAGCACCTATTGGGGATTTGGAATCCCCTTTTCCTCAAATTTTCTTGTGTAAGAATTTTATTATGGTAGGTAGTCCACCAGAAGAAGTTTATTTTGGGATCATGTGTCTATTGCAAACCCACTTCCAAAGGTCAAAGACCACTCCTTGGTCCGTCACCAGATTGTAAGCCATTTTAACTAAAAGATCACCTTGCTTGTCATGAGTCTAGAAGAATTCATCCACCATGTTGGTTGATGGTAGTCTAGTAAGGGAGAGAAACTCCTACAGGGACTTGGAAAGGAGGTTCAACTCAAGGGATAAAGGGAAACAAAGGGCCAAATCATTCCACTTTCTAGCCCCTTGTAGGCCAAGGAGGTAATCACTAATATAAAAACCAAAGAACCGTTGTGCCAGCCTCATAAGATTCCTAAATTCAGAGTGTTTCAGAGGGGTATCAAGTAACTAGGGGTCCTCCCAGAATCTGATATTATTACCATTACCAATCTTCCATTTCATCCTAGTCCTAAGCAACCCCTACAGATTGCAAATGTTCCTCCAGGCCAAGCAACCCGAAGGATGAACCTTTGAAAGATAGTCAATCAAAGGTTTGTTTTGAAGATACTTTGCATTCATAATCTTGCACCAATATTCCCTATTCCTCAGTTGGTCCCAACACACTATGGCCATCAATTCCTTATTGGTACTAGAGATAATGCTTATCCCAAGCTCGCCACAATGTTTAGATTGAAAATATTTGTCCCATTTGACTAGAGAAAATTTCTTCATTTCCTCGGTCCCTGACCAAAGGAAATTTCTTTGAATTTTCTCAAACTTCTTAGCAATATATCTGGGGAGCTTGAAATGGAGAGGAAGTAGACATGGATACCTTTAAAAGAAGCAAATAGGAGTTCCAACTTGCCAACATGGCTGAGGATGGAACCTTTCCACCCTGCCAACTTCCTTTGGATCCTTTCAAGGACTAAATTCCAGAAGTCAGGAGTGACTTCCTTGACAGTAAGGGGTAACCAAGATAAATTGAGGGAAGAGAACCACTCATACATCCCATAACAACAATCACCTGAGCTTATAGGTTAGGAGTGTTGTTAAAGAAATAAATCACTTTAATTATAGTTAATACATTGCCTAGAGAAAACTGCATAGCTATTGAGACAATTTTTCCATTTCCTAGCTTCAATCATAAAGGATTTCCCAAATAGGAAGGTATCATCCACAAATTGTTGGATCATAGTAGGATCCAAAGAAGAGGCAACCTTAATTCCCTTAATAGACCCTTTTGATAGCAGATTAGAAATGTTCCTACTCAAGACATCCACAATCATGATAAATAAATAGGGTGAAAGGGGATCTCCTTGTTTGTTACCTCTCTCAGCATTAAAGAAACCAAAAGGAGTCCCATTAACTAGAAAAGAGTACTTTACCATAGTTATGCATTCCATTATGATTTTGACCATAGATTGGTCAAACCCAAACTTAACTAGGACTTTAGGGATAAAGTCCCAAATCACCTTATCATAAGCTTTTGAAATATCTAATTTAAGGGCCATAGTAGCATTATTGCATCTATCCATGGAATGGAGTAATTCATGAGTGGTTAAGGTAGCATCTACGATATGCCAACCAAGCACAAACCCTTTTTGAATCGGGATGATTAATTTGTCAAGGAGGGGTTTGATACGGTTCACCATAATTTTAGAGAGGATTTTATAAAAGGTATTGCAGAGGCTGATGGGTCTAAAGTCAGTCATAGACTGGGGATCATCAATCTTGAGAATTAAGGCTATAAAGGTGTAGTTTAGTTTTTTGAGAATCTTACCAGATTTGAAAAAATTATGAGTAGCTAAGACAAGGTCCCCACCAACAATCTCCTAAAAGATCTAAAAGAATGCCAGTGGAAACCCATCTAGGCCAAGTGCTTTGTAAGCCCCCATACTGAAAGTAGCCAACCTGATCTCCTTAGGAGAGACAACACTAAGAATTCCAAGGTTATAATTTTGGGAAATGATGGTTGAGAGAGGGTCCAATAGTAGATTGTCCAAACCCAGATTAGGAGCCTCAGCAGGGGCCAAATAAGCCTTCTAAAAATAGTCTGCAACCAAAGACTGATCTGGGTGGGTGAACTGATCACATCCCACTACTCATTATGCAATTTAGTTCTCTAATTCCTTTTCTTATGTTTTAGGGTAGACATGTGAAAAGGGGATGCATTCTTGTCTCCTTGCAACCATTGAACTCTAGATTTCTATTTCCAGAAGATTTCCTCTCTCCTTAGAATTTTCTCCACTCCCTTCGACACTTTCTTTCCTGGTTCAAGTAGGCAAGTTGAAATCCCCATCCTCCATTTTCTTTTGGATAGTTTTCAATTTATCCCCTGCAAATATTTTTTTTTCTTCTGAAAACATCCCCAAAACTGTTTTGTTCTAGCCTTTCACCATACATTTGATATGTTTAAGTTTTAAAAAGATCCTAAACATGGGGGAGCCATGAATAGGAATATTCCACCATTCAACAACTTTGTTCTTGAATTCAAGGTGGGAATTCCATATTATTTCAAACTGGTAGGGGAACAATCCAACAACAAAATGGTCATTTGAGACTAGTAGCAGAGGATTGTGATTAGAGACCATCCTAGGTAGAGCCTAAAGATTGGCATTGAGTAGGGCAGACCAGTTACTAGAGCAAAGGAATCTATCTAATATGACTTGAATTAAGCCCTCCCAAAGATGCCTGTTGGTCCAAGTAAAAGCTTGGCCCAATAAGTTAATGTCAATTGGGCCAGTAGAACTCAAAAATTTCACTAGATCATCCATGCTATTAGAATAATCCACCAGACCACCGCTTTTCTCCAAAGGATATAACGGGGAGATGAAGTCCCTAGCCACTAGCCAACAAGACCCCCTATTATTTTTAAACCAATCAGAAAGATCCTACCACAAGGAATTTCTAGCATTTCTCTGGTTGGAAGCATAGACATTGATGAGCAACCAAGAGTTTCTTGGGTAAGAAAAAGAGACACCCACACCACTTCAGCAACAAAATAGTTCAGAGTGATTAATCCCAAAGGGGTTCCATAACACTACAAAACCATCCGATGCCCCTTCAACATCACTATAGGAGTAAACAACACTTGACCATAAATACTTAGTAATATTATCAAAATTTTCTTTCTTCATTTTGGTTTCTTGTAAAAGTAAAACATCAATCTTATGTTCTAACACATAGTTCTTCAAAGCATCCTATTTATGAGAGCTATTCAACCCTCACACATTTTAGGACATGACCTTCATTTTTGACCCTTCTTGGAGGAAACTTCCAATGTCCTCTATTTACCAATGGCTATCTCATTTTTTGTCTCTATCAACCTAGTTTGTCTATGGCTAAGCCTTCTTATTTTGGAGTCTCCTCCCACATCTTCCTTCTTCTTTCTCCCTATTTTCTTTGGAGTTAACCAAATTTCCTCTCTCTTTCTCCTAGTTTAAACCCTCAGAGTTAAAAATTGTCTCCTCTATAACTCTAGTAACCACTTCCAAATTTCTCCCTCTTCACCCATAGTCTCACTAGTCCCAATAGTAGATCTCACCTCCATCAAGGAGCCACCTAAAAACTCATCCCCCCCAAGAGCCTAGTCAGAGGATAAAGCATCAACATCCAAAGTCTTATCAACGACCAACTTCTCAGTCAGAGTAGGAATAACAAGGCTCAAAGCTGAGTCCACACTTGAAATTTCCATCCCACTAGGAGGATCCCTAAAGATCAAGGGTTCAACCAAGATTGGTGAGGTAGACTTGGCTAGAGTGTCAACATCCTTCAAAACATCATTTTCCAAAGGAAAGTGAGAATTAGTAATAGAGTCCCCTGTGTTAGGCTCCCGATTAAAGGAAGATTTGCAATCAAAGATAAGGTGGCCATGTTTAGCACACTTCTAACAGTAAACTACAACATTCTCATAACAAATTGGTTGAACCCAGGTACCAAACTTAGAGCATATCTTCACAGAGTTAGGAAGCATCTTATTCACACAAATATTAACACAAAAGCGGGCAAACACTAACCTAGATTTAGACCTGGTAATGAAATACGAAGTAATGAAGTGGACCAAGGAATCCCCAATGCTTTCAAAGATGGATTCATCCCAATATTCCAAGGGCAACCCAGGTAGGCAAAGCCAGACCAGTGCCAATTTATTTAGATCCACAATAGGGTCAAAACCTGACTTCCAGCAACATAAGGTGAAAATGTGCTTCCCATACACCCACGACCCAGAAGAGAGGACCACAACCAAGTCATCTGAAGCCATGAATTTGAAAAGGAAGAGACCACATGAAATTGCACAAATTTCTACACTTCCTTTGAGGTGCCATTTAGCAGCAACCCATCTTAGAGGGGTGAAAGGAGAGAAAATGACCCACAATTGTGTTCTCCATTGAGGAAGAATCCTATCACCGACTGTATCAAAGATAGAAAAATTTGTTCTTGCGACAATTAATTCCTATTCAGATCAAGGTGAGGGGCTCTTAGATCTCTGTTTACCATTGGTCAACACATCCTTCCAACCTTTATCCTCTAGAAGGATCTTGGCTACTGACACTTCCACACTAGACAAGACCGGAATCACAGGTGACCTGGATTGACCTACAATCAAAGGATTAGACCCTCTAGGAGTGGCTCCCAAGGGAAATGAGTTCGCATGTGATAGGGTGAGATGTGGGTTAGGAGGGGATAGAGAGGGACCATGGGGTACCCCTAGCACAAAATCCACCAT
Source organism: Sequoia sempervirens (assembly GCA_007258455.2). Classification (NCBI taxonomy): domain Eukaryota; kingdom Viridiplantae; phylum Streptophyta; class Pinopsida; order Cupressales; family Cupressaceae; genus Sequoia; species Sequoia sempervirens. The sequence continues at coordinate 261,377,259 of VDFB02086081.1, forward strand.
GCACGCAGGCTATTCAAACATAGACAGAGGAGAGAGGAGCGGGAAAAAAATATATTGATATGAGTTGAAATATGTCCGATACACATGTTTGGAATAATGAAGTTCATTAATATAAACTAATTGAAAAAGGGGTGAATTTACTAGTCCTTTTATATGATGTGTGGTATACCCAAAGTACCGTAGGTACCTTTAAATCCCAATTTGTTATATTCTCATCATACATCTTGGTTAATGCCTTTTCGATATCTTGTTTAGTGCTTCGCTTGCCTCATTTTCTTGTGAATGATAGAGGGAACTCCTATTATGTGTTATCATAAAGTTATGAAGTAGTTCCTTTATCATCTTATTCATGAAGTGTTTACCTTGATTACTTACTATAATCAAAGGACATCCATACCTTGTGATGATATTTTAATATTGAAACCTTGTGGCAATATTTGTGGTACAATATCTTGTTGGTTTTTCCTCTGCCCCCTTTGTCAAATATTCCACTCCTATGGTAATGAATCTAGCTTTTGAATACTTTACTAGAGGTTCAGTTGGTACCATGAAGTATATTTCCCATTTTTTCAAATGTATTTTAAGATAATACTAGTCTAAATGGCATTTCATCTTGTGTGGCAGGTTTTCCTACCCTTTAGAAAATATCACATCCTTTTGTGTATTTTGTGGCATATTTATGAAGAGTTGGCCACTATAGGCCTACAAGTTTTATCCTTCTAGTTGTATTTTTCCCAGAGTTATTGCCTCCTACAAACCCTTCATGTGATTCTTTCAAAAATTCATCTCTCCCTAGATGGTGTAGCTCTCCTACTAGGGTGTATGGTGCAATCCTTCACATAAGTGATTACTTACCTTCTGGTGATATATTCTTGGAAAATTCTCTTGTAGAAAGAAAGATCACAATCTCTTCTATCTCCTCTGGTATTGTAGAGATGTGGAATAGGAGTGAGCCAAGTAAATCTTCCCCTTGGGCATCCAGTTCTTTTCTAATTTTAATTCATGATAGATAATTCGGTCCTTGATTATTCTTCCTAGGTTTTACCATAATTTTAAAATAAAACTTTTTAAATAACAATAACCATCTACATATACAACCATGGGTTACTAGTTTGTTAAGGAAATATTTCAGTGGCTCATGGTTTGTAAAGCATGTAAATGGTGTGGAGAGCTAGTAGTGTCTGTATTTCTATAGTGCATACACCATATTTAGTGATTCCCTTTCTATAGTGGTATAAAATTTCTTTCGGCGATTGACAAATTTCTACTAGAAAAAGCTATGGGATAGTATTTTTTCCTTTAGGTTGTGTAAGTATTGCCCCTATGGAAATGTTGGAAGTGTCTACATGCACATGGAAATGGTTGTTCCAATCTAGGAATATTAGAATTGGTGCTTCTACAATTTTTTTCTTTAGGGTGTCAATGTATTTTTGGGATTCATCATTCCATTCAATGTTTCTAGCTTTTTTTTTTTTAAGAGTTCTTTTAGTGGTGCAACCAAAAAAAGGAAAATCCCCTTATGAACTTCCTATGGTATCTAGTGTAGCCCAAAAATATCTTAAATTTTGGCACATTCTTAGGTGGTGATAATTTTAGTATTAGTGCAACCTTCATGGAGTCCACCATTAGTCCCTCTTTACATTTGATATGACATAATAAGGTCCCAAAGGGTACTACAAAGTGTTGAAAATAGAGGTAATTATGTAGCTTAATACTTTGTAAAACTATGAGATTGTAGATCTAATTAAGTGTTCTTTGTTACAATTTCTTTGTATATGATTATCTGTTTAGATTCATTTTACCAATTGTAGAAGTAGATAAAAGATTGTAGAAGAATAAGACCAAAAGATAGAAGTAACATAGCATATACCATGGAGAAACCCTTTCAGGAAATAATTCCACCACCAAAATCAATAGTGCTTGTATTATTTAACCTTAGAACAAGATTACAATAATTCTTTATGAATCCTTGCTTGAGATGCTTCTTTTTCCTTCAACAATTCTTCTTCACAACCTACAATAAAATCTAATGTGTCCAAGAATGAATCCACACATCTCGTTCCATTCTTCACAAAAGTACTCTCTTAGAACTCTCTTCAACTTGGTGCAATAAATAGAAAATTGTGAACATTGTAAACTCCAAAGAGTTGACAATTACAAGATGATAAAGCTCCTCATAAATATCTACGCCATTCTTGTGCAAGTAGAGTTCTTCCATGAAAAAATGTCAAACCAAGTCCTTCATCATTTTGGGCATCCAAACTAAAGTCTTAACTGTTTGTTGGTTTCAAAGGTATCAAAAGCTTCTCTCAAAGTTGGCACCCAAGACCCAAGAATGAGCCTTGTAAAGCCTTGTAAATCATTCTCATGCAAATGTTAACTCCTTGATGCCCAAGGTGGGTCCAAGTCAATCTTTGTTAAGTGAAACATATCTCTCCACCATTCATGCAAACATCATGCATGATTGATCATCCCCTCTTAACTGAATGTATCACATATTATTTGTCATGCAACTCAAGTCATTAGTCATGCATTCCAAGTCAACTGAACTCAAATAGTATTCAACTAAAGATAACTATATGCAACTGAAGATAACTAAACCATAACTGAATTGAATTGAATTAAACTGAACTAAACTCCACTCTTGTAAATATCAATTCCTAACTTCTAGGATCTTTACATGCATTACTAAAGTGTTATATTTTCTCCAAATAGTTAACTGAACTCAATGTGGGTTCCACTTTCCATGTGGGTGCCCCATGTGCTCCTATTTTGTAGGAGCTCTTCTTGGGAATCCCCACATGTTCTTATCATTTAGAATTAATTACAAATGTCAATTTACATGTTCATTTCATTTTATTTTAATCTCTTTCTAATCCTAGTGTTGGGGAACACTTTCCAAGGACTTAGGATATACATGAAATATGTTTAGGATTGTAATGAAATGGCATCCTATTCCCAACACAAAGGTACATTTCTTCAAATTTGGTGATATTTTCATAATTCTACATCTATTTAACATTGTGCAGAGTACTTGTACATGATCTTTCACTAAACCATAAAGACTCCAATCATCCAAGTAAACTTATAGGAAATCATGACAACTAGGATGCCATCACAACTTAAAAATCAAACCTAGTTCATTTCAATTCCAATAATTAGCTCGATACTTCTTTTCAATTCTAATTTACACATAAATCCCAAGATTATTATTTATTGCAATTTCCCAAATAACTTGATTTCCTCCATTCAATGCAAAAATAAACCTTTTTATTACATAATTTATTCAAAATCTAGCCATTTTAACTATCATCACAATGAAATTCACCTAAGAATCATAACTCCTAACTTACCTTCAAGTATATAATTTATCAAAAATTAATTAAGCTATTCTATGCATGCAATTTAAGCATCTTGAGAAAAATGAAATATAGAACTTCAAGCATCTAAATCATACTAATATTAATAATATCATAAGGTATTAGTCTAAACATAGTCAAAATAATGAAATATCATGTCTATCAAAGGGTGGGCCTTATAACACAATTCTATGAAATTCGATTAATACCAAAGATATCACCAAATTGTTCACTTTTAGAGAAATTAAAATCAAAATGTCAATCTCACAACAAGAGCATTGAGATGTGTAATAGGAATATTCCTTCAATTATTATTAAAATTGCAAATTACAAAACCAGTAGAAATCCATGTTGAGTTTGTATGAGTTTGTTGTATTCTCCATTGTCAAAAATGATAAAAAAATTTAGCTCAAGAGGAAGGACAAATACACTTTTGGTTGCCCTAGAATTTAGGATATAAAAATAACTTAACTAAAACTTCTAAAGTTGATGCGTAATTCTAAGAGGAGCGAACTAAGAGTTTAAATGTTGAGTGGGTGGTTGCAACACCACCTAAGAAAATATCAACTTTTAAGTTAATTTATTTAATTTAAAGAATAATTAAATGAAATAACTCCTATCTACTAAAATGTCGTGATGGCTCTGAAAAATATCCCAAAAAATAGTGATATCTTCACTCAAATCATTTAGGTTCAGGCCTTTATAATATTTTAACTTTATTCCCTAGGAGAAAGTAGATCACTCCATCTCCAACAACTCTTTAAACCTTGCCAACTCTTCCTATTTTTTTTGGATACAGACCTTGGTGTTCATCATTCTATTGATTGCCTCCTTGGACATGGATCAATGAAATCAATCTATAAGCTCATCAACTATACTTTAAGTTGGTCACACCAATGAGGAAATTTCTGAAAATGTACGAGAGATCTTTGATGAACTTCTCTATTTTGACTTGTAATGTCATAAAATTGCACCTTGGGGGAAATTTCACATTTATGCACTTGACCCCCACATTTATTGCTCCTAGCCGCATTTATGACAAGAACCTTATGGGTTGGAATTTCACAATTTCAACTCCATGAGGACCAACAATGAAGTGACAACAGTCTGCTACCTCATTTCTCAAAAATGATGATTTGGACGCCTGCGTGGCATGTTGATATCCATGCAGTGCGCTAGTGTCACTACATATTTTTGAGTTAAATATGAGAATCTTGGAATATTTGACTCATGACACGTGTCCTTGTAGTCAAATTCCAAGAGTAACAAATCCTCCCACCCATGCAGCAACACGAAACTCATTCTTTCACTCTCATTTTGCAATTTCTTGGATTTTAACACTTCATTCTCTTGCTCTCACTCTACTATCTTTCTCTTCTCTTCTCAGTCTTACTTTTATAGTGAAGCCCTACCAAAATGAGGTCCCTCCAACATCCAAATCTCTCTCGAAAATGCTCAATGGTGTGTCTATCAAGCCAAGAGGGAGCCACAAACTATTGGTAACACTCTCTTGCTTCTTGTCTATTTGTGAATAGATTATTTATTGCATCTTTACCTTGTGATACATGTTCTCCTCCTTGAATGGGGATTGCTTTTATCACCTTATGTCTATTTACTTTGTGTCTTTTTCTCTCTATCTATCTACCTATCCGTGGAGGTGAGAACACCAAAATGGGGGTTTGACTGTGGCAATCCCCAAAATAGCCCCAACATTTTCTCTCATTCATCTTGTGTGTAGTTTGTCTATGTGAAGCTTGGAGAAAGTTTTTGAATGTAGGACCTCTTGTAAGTGATTTCTATATCTTCCTTATGTATTTTCAACATTTATTTCTTTCTATCAATTTAGTTAGATAAATAGACCTCAAATCTAAGCTAGTTAGTAGGCCATTAGTATTTATATTTGGAGGTTTCATGCTCTATCCATACAAAATTCCAACATGCCTCTAGGAATTTAGCGTGTTGCACTGGCATCCCACTCCTGTGCTATTGTACTCCTTTGGATGAGGGTTACTCCTATGAAAGATATCTCAATACCCTACTCTTTCATCCCTTGGAGTAGTTTGTCTCACTATCATTTCTGATATTTTTCCTTTAGACTATTTTTTGTAATTTCCTCATTCGTCCTTCTGGTTCAATTAAGTAAAATCTGAGGTAGTTTAGGGTAGTTCATTCCATGGGATTCTCTTGAAAATAAAGAGAATCATGAGCATCGCATCCCCCTACTCTACATGACCATAACAAAATCTGCTAAGCTTATGCTTTTATTTACCTTGTCCTTACACTTATTAAGTGTTTTTACTCTTAACTGACTTTATTTTAACCATTATTTTGGTAAGTCTTGATCTTCCCCATCAAAAATATATGTTTAGGCTAACTCAAAAGGAGTATCCATTATTAGCTACAAAATTAGGACATAATTTTCCCACATGAGAAGATCCTCATTAATTTTTTATTCCATTTGATGTGCTAAAATTACCTCATCACTGATGTTGTGATAGGTGCTTAATGATTTATTTATTAACTTTCTTGTAAGGGCTTGTAACCCTTCTTTCTACTCTATTGTAGTTGTGATAACAACCTTAGGGTTTGGGTGTTGTCTCTCATTATTTAATGTTGGTATTAATGTGGGAGTAAGTGTAGTTAAATCTATAGTCCCCACCATATGATTAATATAGTAAGTTAGTTGTCCCACCTGAGGTTTAAGTTCCTCTTTGGTGTTTTCATCTTTCTTTATCTACTCAAGTATAGATGAAACAACTAATTGTAGAGACTACTTCTCTTCTTTCTTAGTCTAGGTACTTAACTTTACTTGTTGAATATTGTAATCCCTAGGTGTTATACGTTCTTTTGGTTTATCCACCATGGGGGTAGAAATTTGAGATTTTCAATCACCTTTCTCATCCACGCTAATAGTGGAGAGTCTTTTGGATCTCTTCCTAGTTTTTTGAGCCTTAAAAATTCTACTATTGTAGAGAATTCATCTTCCTCTTGGACATAAGTCCTAGCTCTTTTTTTCCTTGTATGGTTGAGTCATACTAGAAAAATTGATGTTTTTGTCTATGTTTATTGAGGAGAAGGAGGAGGAGTCACTCTTGAATTTTCCATGTGGGGTGGTGAATGTCGAGCTTGATCCTTGGGAAGATGTATCTCTTTCCATTGTTGGGGTTCAATATGTTGCATGGTGTGTTCCCTTGGTTTCCTTATGTTGTGTAGCACAATGTTTGGGTTTGTGACACGACTTAACCACCTCCTATGGATTCATTAACTCTAGTGGTTGTATTGGGAATTAATAGGTTGATCTTTTGGTGCAATGAGAATCATTTGTGAAACAATTGGTATCAGATCTTGGCTCAAAGGTTCGTACCTGTCACTTGCACTAGGGGGATTGTTGTAAGGTATGCACCCTTTGTCTCCTTGTGTTGTGCAACACAATACTAAGGCTCATGACATGGATTAACTACCTCCCATGGATTCATTAACTCTAGCAGTTGTATCGAGCATTAATAGTTCAATCTTTTGGTGCAATAGAAACTATTTGTGCAACAAAATATTCTTAATTTTGAACTATTTTGGTTTCTCTTCTATTGGTTCATCATCTTTCCTAGGTTTATCCACTTGTTCTTGATGAGGGGGTAAAGGAACTAGTACTTGATATGGAGAATAAGAATGAGGTGGACAATGAGGAGGTGAAGGAATTGGTGATGGTTGTGGTAGATTGTGAATTAGAGGTGGAGGTGGAGGAGGAATAGGAGATTTTGGTGGAGATAGAGGAAGGGGAGGTGGTTGTGGCTTATCCTTAGTTTGAGGAGATTTCCTTATAGGATATGGTGGTGGAGAAGAGATAGGAGATTCATGAGGTGGAGATGAAGAGAGAATTAGAGTCCTGTAAAGTTGCACCCCTTACAATTTCACATACATTCTTGCACCCACTTTAGTGTTCACTCCCTTAGCATCTTGTGTAAGCTCTTTTAGACCATGCATCATCCATTTTCCCTTCTTAGGATGCTCCAACACCCCTTTTCGATAGCTACCCTTGTGTTAGCTTTGCATCAAATTTTTTCTTTTCCTGTTCATGTTGTTTTGTAGTGTGACGTGTCTAGACACTAGCATGTTGCGCGGACGTCTGCGCACCATGCTAGTGTCTTGTGATGTTTCAACTTTCAAACAACCATTCTCATGCATGTTTTCCACTTGTCACCTCCTTTGGTCAGTGGTAATGGCTTGAGATGCCTTGTAACAACCCGAGAAGCTTCTTTTCCTTCCTTAAATGCTATCTTTTTCACTTCATTTGCAACTCTCTTATGCTTCTAGCTTCTCTCTTGCTTTAGCTCTAGCCTTCTACTCTCTAACTCTTGCTTGCACAACTTTGTATAGCCTGCTAAATCAAAATTCTTACATTTTTTCATACTCTCTTTGTAGCATTCTCAAGCTCTTACAACACTCTTTGCAACATTCTTGGCCCTTGTAGCTTCATCTCCCTTATCTCATACTTGTGAGCATCTTGGGATTCCATATCTCCTTCCTATTGCATCTACATTTTGTGATATAGGTTCTCCTCCTTGAGCGAGGATTGCTTTTATCACCTCTTTTGTGATATGGATTCTCCTCCTTGAGTGGGGATTTCTTTTTTCTCCTATACTTGGTGGTGTGGGTTCTACTCCTGAGCAGGTTTTTCTTTCTCCACATGCTTTTTCCATTCTGGTTACACTCTCTCTTTCTATTCGATTGTCCATGGAGGTGTGAACACCAAAATGGGGATTTGACTGAGGAAAACCCCTATACAACCCCAACACTTTATCCAGATATTACACATGTAGGTTTTGAAGAAATTCACATGCTGGAAGTTTCATCACTTGCATGGTTGTAATAATTTCCTTTCTTCTCCTTATCTCTATCATTTCTACTTCACTTCATTTTAGTTATATCACTTTATCTCAATTCTGTTACTTTCCTGCATTCTAAGATTTCTTAGCTATTAGAGTAGAAGTAGCCACTTTTTCATTTTCTATGATAAAATTGTTCTCTGTTCTGTACAAGACACCAACGTGCCTCTAGGAAACCATCATTTTACACTGTCATCTGAATTCCGCACTTCTGTCCTTTGGCCGAGAGCTTTTCAGTTTGTTTGGAAAATCTTTGTGACTTGCTCTTTCTAATTCTAGAACTCTCACGTTGTTCCTGAGGTAGTTTAAGGAAATTTTCCCCATGAGTAGCGAATCCCCCTTCTCTACATTTTGGTGAACCTGATGTGAAAAGGGTATTTTTTTAAAAAACTAGGAATTTATTTATCCCTACTAGGCAGGGTCATAACTTTTGATTCGGTGCTCAGAATTCAGAACCGTTTGCATCGTTGGAAAGGTCTTCTAGAGAACTAGTTAAATCCCTAAAATACAAGTGCCTTTGACAATAAAATTTTAAGGACTGACACAAGTTCCGACCTCAAATTCCACTTAGACAACCTCTGAAAATGCAAATTGCTAGAACCTAGAAAATACCGAAAAAATAGAAAAATTGGATTTTTGGTTTTTCTTAGTTCTATCACCAAAATGAATTTAATATCTTCTTTTATTAACTTAGGATCTAATTTTATTCAAAATATTAATGATATTCCATTTCATGCATGTGATGATGACTTGGCTTTATCCATGTCACTTTGTATCTTTGATCCTTGTCATGAGATTCCTCTTGCTTCAGAGGATATCTTATTGCAATAAGATGAAATCATTGATACCTTTCTTAATATTACTCTACCTTCTTTCCATTCCAATGCACTCTCTTCTAGAGATGATGCATTTGTGAATGATGAATCTACCCTTCATTCCAATGCACTCTCTCCTAGAAATGATGCATTTGTGAATGATGAGTCTCATCTTTGCTCTGATGCACTCTCCTCTAGAGATGATGTATTAGTGAATGATGAATCTTCTTCCACATTTGATCCCATTTGGATCGATATTGAGAATATCTCTTCAAATAATTATTCTACTAGTTGTGATGATTCTGTAAATGTAATCTATGTCTCTGCTACCCCTCAAAGGCCTAAGAGATCGATCATTTATGTGACTTGAGCTAGTCATTCTCCTAAAAGGATTTGTTCTATTGATAGTGTTCCATTTGATAGCGATTCTCCTAATCTCTCAATGGCTCCCTCTTATAGAGCGATAGCCCATACTTATGAGAATAGAATGAATAAAAAACCAAGCCTTTTTCAAGCTCCTAAACCTACAACTAAAGCACCTATTGATTATGATCTTGTCAAGAAACCTTAGATTACTCTGACTAAGATCTCACTATGGGACTTGCTTCAGTTTGCTCCGGTTTATCAAGGTATGTTTCAGGAAGCCTTGGAAAAGATCCTCTTTCCTTCTGCCACTAGGCTGACGGATGCTAATACATTGATGACATATATTCATGTAGATTCATTGAATATTACGTTCTATCTACAAGAACTTCCGTCCCCAAAAGTACATAAGCAAGTGAACCCTCTAATGATCATAGTTAACATTAATAATATCGACATTAGACGTACTCTCGTTGATTCTAGTTTAGCACTCAATGTATGTAGCATTGATTTATTGCTTAAGATTACTATTGATCTGTCTTCTCTTAATGCTTCTCCTATTGTTATTTGTGGGTTTGATAATGTTGGTAGACAAGCCCTAGGCATGATAGTCTTGCCTTTGAGGTTGGGACCCATTACTATACCTACCCTTGTATATGTTATGTCAGAAAAGTTACCTTATAACCTTCTCCTTGGTAGACCATGGATTCATGCTATGGGTACAATACCGTCTACCCTGCATAAATCTATTAAGTTCATTTACAATAATTGAGTAGACACAGTTAAGGTTGGCCCTAATGCTATGCACTTATGTGAGATGGTAGCTTCCAGTCAGGTTTTGGTTGTGCCTACTCTTATTCCTTCAGTATCTTCCAATGTGTCAATGTTTACTCTTGCAGTATCTACTACAAAGGATACTCCTGAGGCAGATGTCCTTGAAGAAGACCCTTTTGAAGCAAGAAATCCTAAGTTTGTTCCTCATACTTCTCAAAAAAATGTATGTCTTCGTGATGATTGGGGTTCCTTAGACTTTACAAAATCCTTCATTGGGGAATATAAAGTTGACTCGATCCACTTAGACCTTCCAATAACATCATCCAAACTTGCTATCAAAGATGATTACTCTTTTGTATCATGACGTAAGGTGAATGCAAATTGTAATGTTTTTGGTGTTGATCCTCCTTCTGATGAAGATGATCACACTTATGTTAAGGAGGTTAATGTTGGTAGTCCTATTGAGAAGGATGATAGTGATCCCGTAGAAGAGTGTAATCCCCATTGCTGGAATAACAATCTCTATGGAGATCCTCCCCCATTGTCCTCTATCTTCATATCTTCTTCTTGTGAGTAGTCAAACTTTTCTCCACAAGAGAAAGGTTTCATTCTTGCTCCTCATTCTCTATCTGAACAAGAACATATTTTGTTGTGGCTTCTAAAATCCCACTTAATCACTCTTCCTTCTCCTACATGCAAAAAATATCATAAGAATGATAAAGAAAAATATCCTTTCTATGCATACCATCGAGTGCTTGTCCATTCCACTAGTGAATGTAAGGCATTGAAGGATAAAATACAACAAATTTGGGGTTCATGCCTCATCACTTATTTATTCATTGATGCACTTGGTTCTTTTTCAAATGACAAGTGATATCGAGGTTTACCTCTATCCTACATGTTTTAAGTATCTTGTATGGTTCTCCTCCCGTATATGTTGGGGGAATCAAGAACTTGCTCTGGAGATGTGTTTCCTTCTAACGAACCCTTCTCTTCCCTATATATTCCAAATGAAGTGTCCTTTGAGTGGACCCCTTTTTCTCTTGAAAGGTTATTGAGGGACCCCCTTTGAAAGCTTTTCTCTTGAATGAATTCTATGGCGTCTAGCTTGGGAGCAACCCAACTAGACCTACTTCATATCTTTGCATCTAGCTTAGGGGAAGTTTGACTAGACCTCTCTTTTCAAACAATGCATCCCTTGAGTGGACCCCTCTTCTTTTGAAGGGTTCTTGAGGGACTCCTATGAAATCCTTCTAATTTCTTTACGGTCTACATGACTGTTTGCTTACTTTCCTGCATGGCTGCTTTCACTTTGTAGGTGTGCCTATAAAGCCACTTTCTGACTCTATGGAGTCCCCTTCCTTGGGTTTCCTCCATGTGAGAGATCTTGGGGGAATACCTCCTTGTAGGTCTACAAGCCTGTAGGGAGCTTCTTTTGAGCTTCCTCCATGCGATAGATCTTGTGGGTAACTCCCCTATAGGTCTGCGAGTCTGTAGGGTGTTTTTCTTGGGTTTCCTCCATGTGAGATCTTGGGGGTTACCTCCTTGCAGGTCTACTAGTCTATAAGGTGCTTTCTCGGTTTCCTCCATGTGAGAGATCTTGGGGGTTACCTCTATTGATGGGTGTTTTTACTTGGGGGTTACCTCTATTGATGGGTGTTTTTACACACTTTCTCAACATAGGTAATACATAAATGCACTACCTCTCTTGAAAGGAAATCTCCAACAAGCTTTTGAAAATCACTCCAAGGTCTCCCTGGTGTCAGGTCTTGACAGTGCTTGGAATATCTTAGTTGTTTCATGTGATTTTTTGGAATCACAAGGAATACTTATAGATGAGTCACAAAGTGGGGAAGTTGGATCTGCAAATGGAGTTCTTAAGATGGGAGAGTTGTTGTGCATTTGCTACAGGTTCAACCAATAGTCTAGAACTCCATTTCATCATCAAATTTGGCTTTACAATCTGCAATGAACCTTAACTATGGTTACTACTTTAAAAAAAAAAAAAAAGGGCAGGGAAGAGAGGAAGTTTTTGGACTTGAAACTATGAATGAAGGCTACTACAGTAGACACACTCCCTAAACTAGGTTTTTCTTGGCCAAGATGAACCTACAGTTACACAAAACTAGTGCAATCTTCTAAGAACTACATATTTTTAGATTGCACATGCACATCATGAACATGCAATTGAACTAGGTTGTAGCAATAAAGGGAGGAAGCTCAAACTAGCTTTGCAAAGTGATTCATCATCAATGAACCACAAAAAGCATGAGCTGGAAATTCATCAAATACTGAAACAACAATCACCATCACCACTTCCATTCAAGAAACTAACTAAACTAGAAAGGGGAGTAGAACCATGCATGCATAATGAAGAAACACATGAGAAATATCCATAAATCATGTAATGTAGCTCTCTATTGTTGTATAATTCCTTTACAACAGCTCTCCAACCATTACAAATGAGGGGAAAGCCCCTATTTATAGTTTCCCAAAGCCCAAATGAATGGCAAAGATTGACTTACAACAAATAGCCTAGATTTGTTTGCATTAGGGTTTCACCTACCCCTCAATATTCAACAATTTAAAATACATCTTTTTTTTTCCCTATTTTGTCATCTAGTGCTCAAGTGTTCTAGAAATTTTTTCCTTTTGCTAATTGCCCTTTTCACTATAGCTAGAACTATTTGAAGGTTGCTCTTTGCTTGATGTGTCTGCAACATTGTCCATTGGATTAGATGAAACTCATTTACAGCTTTGCATCGTTGTTAAATGGACTAGATGATATGATGAGACAATTTCTGACAGATCATGATTATTTTCTTGGAGGGAGGAAACAACTGCTCCCTCCCACCACCTTGAAGGCCACCCTTTGTAGATTTGTCACTAACTCCCTTCACATAGGCCCACTTCTAGTGTTAGCTCTGTTGATGGGTGCTATGAGGAAAGGTTTGCATAAAATGAATGGTGACAGGAGCTATGCGCTTTTCCTTGTTCAACTTTCTCAATGGGTCTCTTGATGGACCCACAGTAGGCTCCTTGAATCTTGCATACATGAAGTGACGTAAGTGCATTCATACACAAATCAAGGCAAACATTAGCCAAACTAGACAAACTCCTTGTTAGATCCATCCATGAATCATGAAAAGATCATAATATTTGTCATTGGAGCTCATTTGGACCATAAGCATTAATGTGTGGCCAAGGAGGGTGGGTGCCAAGTCGGGCGACAGACAGAAGGTAGAAGGAAGGAAGATAATGAACGGGGACAAAATTCCCCAAGGGAAGCTCCCAAACCTCACAAAACTTAGAAAAACCAAGATATTTCAATTTTAACACATGGGAAAAGAGGGAGAAAGAGTGCCAAGACATACTTCCTCAAGATTTCATTCATTTTGAAAAGTGGAAGTTTAGAAGGGGAAAGCCGGAGGGTCACTGCCCTTTTGAAATGGCAATGAGCACATGATGGCCTGGAAGGAAAGTCCTGGATGGTGACAGAGTCCCAGAAATGGCCATGGAGGAGCTAGGTTCGGGAAGCCAGAATGTTGAGGGCCGATGGAAGGTCAAAATGGTAAATAAGGGATGGAGTCCCGTAAATGGCCATGGAGGGGCCAGGTTTCGAAAGTTGGAATGTTGGGTGATGACGGAAGGTCAAAATGACAAAGGAGGGACGGAGTCCCAGAAACAACCACAGAGGGACCAGGTTCTAGAAGCTAGAATTCCAGGGGCTGATGGAAGGTCAAAATGACAAAGGAGGGACTGAGTCTCAGAAATAGCCATGGAGGGGCCGGGTTCTGAAAGCCAGAATGCCAGGGGATGATGGAAGGTCAAAACAATAAAGGAGGGACAGAGTCCCAGAAATGGCCATGGAGGGGCTGGGTTCTAGAAGTCAAAAGTCAAAACGCTAGGGGCCGACAGAGGTCAAAATGAAAAAGGAGGGATAGAGTCTTGAAAATGACCATGGAGGGGACGGGTTCCAAAATTCAAAATGCTAGGGGTCGACAAAAGGTCAAAATGACAAAGTAGGGACAAAGTCCTAGAAACAGCTACAAAGGGACCAGGTTTTGGAAGCCAGAACACCGGGGGTCGACAGAAGGTCAAAATGACAAAAGAGGGACAGAGTCCCTAAAACGGCCATGGAGGGGTTGGGTTTTAGAAGCTGGAACGTTAGGGGCCAACGGAAGGTCAAAATGGAAAAGGAGGAACAGAGTCCCAAAAATGGCCATGGGGGGGCCAGGTTCTGAAAGTTGAAATGTTAGGGGCTGACGAAAGGTTAAAACGACAAAGGAGGGATGAAGTCTTGGAAATGGCCATGGAGGGATCAAGTTTGGGAATAAAATTTTCACAACCTCCCAAAACTTAACAAAACCTTGTAAATTCACCTAGGCACCACAAAAACATCACAAAACCATAGGAAACTTGTCCCAAAATTCAAAAATGAAGGAAAAAGTGAATCGAGCGAGTAGGGACCAAGTCAGTAGGAACAAATGAAGGGAAACTTGTAGGGGCACTTCCGTGAAGGTAAAAGACTTAGCAAAATTTTGGTAGGTGAATTTGGTCAAGAGAAAGATGATCATTCTAAGGTATGTGACCCACTTAGGCTCTAGGAAAGGGGCACACAAAATGAGCTAGGAGCAAAGCAGCCCGTCAGGAGTGAAAAGAGGGGGTGCCTTCCTATGGCAGGGCATGTGTGAAAAACATGCACAACAAATGGTGACTCACTGGGGAAATTCTCTAGAGAATTTTAATGACAAACTAAAATCACGAACGCATAATCTCTGGTTTTGACCTTCACACTAGGGCAAACAAACTAGACACCTAACTAAAGGATCAAAACCACCTAAAAATCCAAGTGTGTGAAGTTGTGTTAATTCCCATCCTTCAGTTGGTACAAGAACCAAGCTCTATCAAGTTAAGCTACATAGTTTATTCTAACTCCAAAAGAATCTAAGACATTTCCTCGCTGCCAGTCAGGCATCTATATCCCCAACAAGGTTGTCGTTGTGATTCTCCTGAACATTGCTCTACTTCTGGTCAGGCATCCATAGCCCCAATAGAGTTGCTTGGATGCCCCCGAAAAGTTGCATTTTCTCTTTCTTTTAATTTTCAGCGCTTTATTTCTTTTGATCTTTTATCTTTTCAGTTCTTTTATCTCAACCCACAAGAAATGAAGCTCACAATTAGGGTTGAGAATCACAGTGGCGCTGAAGTAGAATTTTAGATTTTTCACTTAATTGGACCTCACAAAAGACCTACAATGACCTCTAGATTTTTTTAAGTGTGTAAAAGATATAAGATTTCAGCATTGATCAGGAATGAGACCAACCAAAAACTTATCTACTTTGGATCAAATACCTAGATCACTTGACACCAACAGAAGATTCTCACCATCCACTCTGAAGACTTGATTAGAGTTTGACAAAGGAATACACAAAACAGCCCCAGGAAATAAGTATGGTTGTTGTGCACATGAATATGTCCAGCTAAAAGTGGAGGAATCCCAAGAAAAGCAACAGTAAAGCAAGAGCAAACAAAAATAAAATAGAAGCAAAGGAAAAGAAAACACCTAAAGTAACCAAAGCTGAAAAGTGAAAGAAAACAAAAAGAAAACTAATCTAAAGTAGCTAACCTATAGGAAACCAACTAACTTAAGGAAAGCAGGAAATTGGAGTATTTACAGGAAACCTACACTACTCAAAATGGGCTATGTACAAAGATATTTACAAAGCACTATGTTCAGGCAGGGCGAGCTGACATTAACATTCATTGGTTTTCATAGTGCATGCACAAACAAATGGGAGATCGTTATAGTTCTTAACCATGCAAATTTATCTTTATATTTAGCATAAGGAAATTCAATATTGTAACATTCAAATTTCATCGCATAGTCAGGGAAAATCAACAATTGAGGAGGTTCATCAAACCCATGATTGATCCATAAGCAAGTTTTCCTTTCCACACTCCCATAATCAAAATGATAAATGTAGCTATGAAAATCAACAGGAGCAAGGAAGGATAGAACCTGGATGTCACCACATGGAGGTGGAAACATTTGATAGTTGAGGGTGAGTACTACATCATCAATAGGTGCATTGGTAGCCTTGAACGGGTGCGGTGGAGGGTGCAACACTTCAAACATTAAGCTTGCATAAGGCTGGAAGAACGGGGCAGAAAACACCTCTTCCAATCTTTATGTGGGATCCACAACCTCCACTAGTTGTTCTTCAAGGAAGTACACCTCATCTTCTTGAGTTTTTGTTGCCCAAACCTCTTCTTGATTGTTATCTTCAAGGGGCAGCATGCTGTCCCATCTCCTTTCCTAGGTGTCAACCTTATTTTTGTGATGTTCAGTGTCATGGGATGATGACATGCACAAGTCTATCCTATTGCAACCATCTAAATATGGAGGATCAACAATGATCATGGTGGAAGGACTCCAATTTGCATCTTGTAGTCAGTCATATGCCTCATCTCTGTCGGCATCTATCTTAGCACCTCCGCCTTTATCTTCTTCTCTTTGATGTTCATACATCTCATCATGATGTTCACTCATTTCCCCTTGTTCACTATTGCTATAGATGAAGAAGGAACCCCTCTCCCAATCCGGAAACTCTGGTGCATCACCGTTCAGAGGGTCAAGGAGTATGTCTTCATCGCTGCTAACATCTAGGATGTACTCCTTTGTGGCATGAGCATACCTCCGTAGTACAATTCCCAATGGAAAGAAGTCATCAATTGATGGCACCTCATCAAAGGGACAAAAATCCACTACACAATATCCATCCAAGGACTTTTCATAAAGCCTATCACTCATGGTGTGCAAATGCTCTTCAAGAGGAAGAAATTCTTGATGATTGATGGATAGTGTTCTGGTTTGATCCACTTCATCATTCAGAAGCTCAAGACTATATTTTTGTCCTTCTTCTATTGTTGTCCCAACATCCTCTTGAAGCCCACCTTTAGTTGAGTTGTCACTTGGCTTTGGCTCTTGATATTCTACTTCGATTCGGGCAACAAGTGGAGGAGATCGGGCACTTGGCTACTCCACTTGTCCTCTAACTCGTTTGATAGTTTCTTGGCATAGCTCGCATGCAAAATCAGAGTGCGATGAATCATGGAGTCTGCACCAATTTGGTAGCAACAACACCTCCAAATCCACTTGAAATTTTAGCTCAGACCAATCCCTTGCTAATCTTGACACTAGTTGGTCATATCTTTTTGCTATCGGGTCTTCATCATCATTTGGGAAGGAAGGTGAATAGTAGATAGCCACAACGAGTGGTTGTTCCCACTCCTCCAAACTTGCATTTTAAGATGCTTGATCACTATCATTCATGAAGGAGAGGTACTCTAATCTAATATCACTTATTTCTTCATCATCATTCTCTGCTGTCCCAAGGCTGTCAACCTTGTCTTCTTCCTAGTTTTTAGCATCTTCATTGGTTGCCCCAGCATACACTGTTGCAGACTTTGTTAATTCATCTTCATATTCCAATGACTCCTCTTCTAGATTAGAGGATTTTTCTTTGCTAAAGGAGGAAAGGCTTTCTAACCTCTTTTCGATGGAAATTTTGTCATATCTTTTTGCCTCCTATAGAAATTAGCTCCTTCCTTTTCATTTTCAGCTTTGACGTTCACTATCCTAGCACTGGTTTGTGTCAAATCCATTGGTTCCCCTTCAATGTGTTGTCCTCCAGATGTTGATAACTCTTTTGCCTCATGGGATGCCTTGTCTTCGTTGAAAGTTGGATGCTCCAACTTGTTCAAGAATCCCTTGACTTGAGTGATTATGTTCATGCATGATAAGAAAGTGAATTCAGAGTGAGGTGTGTTGTAAAATCTACACCAAGTATACATCAACACCTCCTCCAATCTTGGTTCATCCTTGCTGCCCAAATATTCTTGGACCAACTCCTTGAACGCTTTGGCTACCATGGCTGTCAGCTCTTCCTCTGGGTCTTCAGGATCCAAGGGCTGGTATATTTCCCAAAAGGGAATTTCTCCTTGCAAGACTCTTTCAACTCTATCCAAGAATGTTAGACACCCCAATTTGTTGTGTCTATGAGTGCAATGAATCTTGTACTTGTCCATCGAAGTGAATTACTGCAACAATTTCCTTGGTCTTCTATCTAAATCTGCATGTGGCTGAGTGATGTCAATTTGTACATGTTGATCCATTTCGACTCAACTTCTTTTCAACTCAGATTTGTAACATTAAAAGAGATCTCTCTATCTCAGATTTCTTCTTTGAAAGTGCTCATTTCAACTTCCAACTTTCAACTTTGTAGTCTCAACATGTCATGCACTCCTAGCGCCAGTTCTGTTGATGGGTGTTTTTGCACACTTTCTCAATACAGGTAATACATAAATGCACTACCTCTCTTGAAAGGAAATCTCCAACAAGTTGTTGAAAATCACTCTAAGGTCTCTCGGGTGTTAGCTCTTGACAGTGCTTGGAATATCTCAGTTGTTTCATGTGATTTGCTAGAATCACAAGGAAAACTTATGGATGAGTCACAAAGTGGGGAAGTTGGATCTACAAATGGAATTCTTAAGATGGGAGAGTTTTTGTGCATTTGTTGTAGGTTCAACCAACAGTCTAGAACTACATTTCATCATCAAATTTTGCTTTATAATGTGCAATGAACCTTGCCTACGGTTACTACTTAAAAAAAGGAAAAAGGGCAGGGAAGAGAGGAAGTTCCTGGATCTAAAACTACAAATGAACAGTAATCATGGAGGCTGCTACAATAGACAAACTCCCTAAACTGGGTTTTTCTTAGCCAAGAGGAACCTATAGTTACACAAAACCAGTGCAATCTTCTAAGGAGTGCAAATTTTCAAATTGCACATGCACATCATGAACATGCAATTGAACTAGGTTGCAACAATAAAGGGAGGAAACTCATATTAGCTTTGCAAAGTGATTCATCATCAATGAACCACAAAAAACATGAGTTGGAAATTCATCAAATAATGAAACAACAATCACCATCACCATCACCACTTCCATTTAAGAAACTAACCAAACTAGAAAGGAAGTAGAACCATGCATGCATAATGAAGAAACACAAGAGAAACATCCATAAATCATGCAATGTAGCTCTCTATTGCTACAAAATGCCTTTACAATAGCTCTCCAACCATTACAAATGAGGGAAAAGCCCCTATTTATAGTTTCCAAAAGCCCACATGAATGGCTAGGATTGATTAACAATGAATGGCCCAGATTTGTTTGCATTAGGGTTTCACCTACCCCTCAATATTCAACAATTTAAAATACATCTTTTGTCTTTTCCTTGTTTTTTCATCTATTGCTTAGGTGCTAGTAGTTTTGTCCTTTTGCTGATTTCCCTTTTCACTATAGCTGAAATAGTTTGAAAGCTGCTCTTTGCTTGATGTGTCTGCAAAATTTTCCATTGGATCAGACGAAACTCAATTACAACTTTGCATCATTGTTAAATGGATTAGATGATCTGATGAGACAACTCCTGATGGATCATGATCGTTTGCTTAGAGGGAGGAAACAACTGCTCCCTCCCACCACCTTGAAGGCCACCCTTTGTAGATTTGTCACTAACTCCCTTGACATAGGCCTGCTTCTAATGCCAACTCTATTGATGGGTGCTATTAGGAAAGGTGGGCATAAAATGAATGGTGACAGGAGCTATGCCCTTTTCCTTGTTCAACTTTCTCAATGGGTCTCTTAACGGACCCTAAGTAGTCTGCTTGAATCCTGTGTACATGAAGTGACGTAAGTGCATTCATACACAAATCAAGGAAAATGTTAGTCAAACCAGACAAACTCCTTGTTATATCCATCCATGCATCATCAAAATATCATAATATTCATCATTGGAGCTCATTTGGACCATAAAAATTAATGCATGCCCAAGGGGGCAAGTGCCAAGTCAGGCGACAGACGGAAGGTGGAAGTAAGGTGGACAACAAACGGGGACAACATTCCCCAAGGGATGTTCTCAGACCTCACAAAACTTAGCAAAACCAAGATATTTCAATTTTAGCACATGGGAAAAGGGGGAGAAAGAGTGCCAAGACATGCTTCCTCAAGATTTGACTCATTTTGAAAAGAGATGAAGTTTGGAAGGGGAAAGCCAGAGGGTCACTGCCCTTTTGAAATGGCAATGAGCACATGATGGCCTGGAAGGAAAGTACTAGAAAACAACAGAGGGACCAAGTCCCATAAATGGCCACAGAGGGGTTGGGTTTCGGAAGTCGAAACATTAGGGGCCGACAGAAGGTCAAAACGACAAACGAGGGACAAAGTCTCAAAACAGCCACAGAGGGGCTGGGTTGTAGAAGTTGGAATGTTGGGGGCCAACGAAAGGTCAATACGACAAAGGAGGGACAAAGTCCTAGAAATGGCCACGGAGGGGCCAGTTTTTGGAAGCCGAAATGTTGATGGCCGATGGAAGGTCAAAACAGAAAAGGAGGGACGGAGTCCCAAAAACAACCACGAAAGGGTTAGGTTCCAGAAGCTGGAATGTCAGGGGCCTATAGAAGGTCAAAATAGCAAAGGACAGACGAAGTCCTAGAAATGGCCACAAAGGGGCTGGGTTCTGGAAGCCGAAACACCGAGTGCTGACAGAAGGTCAAAACGACAAAGGAGGGATGGAGTCCTGAAAATGGCCATGGAGGGGCCAGGTTCCAGAATGAAATTTCTGCAATCTCCCAAAACTTAACGAAACCTTTGTAGTTCACCTAGGAACCAGAAAAACATCCCAAATCCATAGGAAAATTGTCTCCAAAGTCAAAAATGAAGGAAAAAGTGAATTGAGCAAGCAAGGACCAAGTCAACAGGAACAAATAAAGGGAAACTTGTAGGGGTACTTCCACAAAGGTAAAAGACTTAGCAAAATTCTAGTAGGTGAATTTGGTCAAGGGAAAACTGATCATTCTAAGGCATGTGACCCACTTAGGCTCCAAGAAAGGGGCACGTAAAACGAGATGGGAGCAAAGCAACTCATCGGGAGCAAAAAGAGAGGGTCCCTGCCTACGGCAAGGTGTGTGTGCAAAACATGCACAACAACCTCCTAATAGGTATGTGAGTCTGTAAGGCACTTTTTCAGTTTACTTCATGTGAGAGATATTGGAGGACATGTTCCTTGCAGGTCTGTAGGTCTGTAAGGTGCTTTTTTGGGTATCCTTCATGTGAGAGATCCTGGAGGACACCTTCCTTGTAGGTTTGTGGGTCTATAAGGAGATTTTATGGGTTTCTTTCATGTGAGAGATCTTGGAGGACACCTTCCTTGTAGGTCTATAGGTTTGTGAGGTGCTTACATTCTTAAATTCTCTCTTCTCTTCTCTTTTGTGTATACTAGATTGAAGATCTGCATCTTCTTCATCCTGTGTATATGCCCTTCCTCTCTTCATTTTAGAATTTTAATATGTGTTATTTCTTAGTTTGGGGATGACGCATAGTATTGAGACAACCTTTTACATCAAAGTTTCTTTCACTTTGCTGACTCAAATCCTTTAGTTTTTTATGTTCTAACACTGCTATTTGGTGCAATTTTTTCCTGTCTAATGCATTTTTTTTTGCAAGTCTTCAGCTTGGGGGCATGCTTCCATGGTTCAAAGAGTTATCTGCTTCCTCTACAATATCCTTTTGATATATTATGTTATTTATTTTTAGTAGACTTTCTTTAGCGTGCATATTAGCATAGAGTTATATGCCTACTAAAGTGGGGGAAAAATGTATAGTCGTAAAATTGTACCCCTTGCAATTTCACATACATTCTTGCACCCACTTTAGTGTCCACTCCCTTAGCATCTTTTGTAGTCTCATTTAGCCCCTACATCATCCCTTTTCCCTTCTCAAGATGCTCCAACACCCCTTTTTGGTAGCTACCCTCGCATTCCAGCTTTGCATCAAACTTTGTGCTTTTCCTGTTCATGTTGTTTTATAGTATGACATGTCTAGACACTAGCTTGCTGCACTAGCATCCTATGACATTTCAACATTCAAATGACCATTTTTGTGCATGTTTTCCACCTATCACCTCATTTGGTTGGTGATAACAGCTCAAGATACATTGTAACCACCCGGGAAGCTTCTTTTCCTTCCTTTTATTTAATGATATCTTTTCACTTCACTTGCAACTCTCTTTCTTTAGCTCTAGCCTTCTACTCTCTAACTCTTGCTTGTACATATTCATATAGCTCGCTACACCAACATTCTTACATCTTTTCAAGCTCTCTTTGTATCATTCTCAAGCTCTTACAACACTCTTTGCAACACTCTTGGCCCTTGTAGTTTCATCTCCCTTATCTCATACTTGTGAGCATGTTTGGATTCCATATCTCCTTCCTATTGCATCTACATTTTGTGATACAGGTTCTCTTCCTCTAGTGGGGATTTCTTTTATCACCTCTTTTGTGATACAGGTTCTCCTCGAGCAGGGATTGCTTTTGTCACCCATACTTGGTGGTGTGGGTTTTTCTTTCAGCACATGCTTTTTCCATTTCGATTACACTCTCTCTATCTATTCGGTTGTCCATGGAGGTGGGAACACCAAAACGGGAATTTGACTGAGGCAAACCCCTATATAGCCCCAACACTTTCTCTAGATATTACACATGCAGGTTTTGAAGACATTCATGTGCTAGAAGTTTCATCACTTGCATGGTTGTAAGCATTTCCTTTCTTCTCCTTATCTCTATCATTTCTACTTCACTTCATTTCAGTTCTATCACTTTATCTCAATTCTCTTACTTTCCTACATTTTAAGATTTCTTAGAAATTAGAGTAGAAGTAGCCACTTTGTCATTTTTTGTGATAAAATCGTTCTCTATTCCATACAAGATGCCAACGTGCCTTTGGGACGCCAGTGTGCCACATTTTCATCCTTATTCCACATTTTTGTCCTTTGGTCGAGAGCTTGCCAATTTTTCAAGAAAATATTTGTGACTTTCTCTTTTTGATTCTAGAACTCTTGAGTTATTCCTAAGGTAGTTTTGGGAAATTCGCCCCGTGAGACTCTAAATAAAGAGAACTCATGAGTAGAGAATACCCCTTCTCTGCAAGTCTTTGTAGAATGAGCAACTTGAGAATGTGTCCTTTTCTCCTTTTGAAGGAAACATGATCCTCTTTAGACTCACTTTCATATGATTCCACAATCACTAATTTATTTCCATCTTTCTTCTTTGCAATAGTGGCTTTGGTTTCTCTTTGTCTTTCACCACCTTAGTTATTGTTCTTGAAGAATATTGAGTTAGTTTCTTTGATCTTGAGCCTTAGGATGTGGCTCCAATATTGGGAATGTCTCTTCCAACCATATCACTCTTTCAAGTAGATACCCAACCTTTTACTAGAAACTATAAAATAAAAAATTCATGAAACCATATCCTCTTGGATAAAACACTAATTTTTTGTAGAACTATGAGATAAAATTTTCATGAATCCTATATGCTCAACTAGGTACCATAGAATAAACTTCTCATGAACTCAAATAATATGACTTACTAAAAATTATAAAACTCAACTAGCACATTGTGATGGATGTACATAATGAATAAACATGTATATACCCTCTATGTAAGGTTGCTAGAATGAATTCATGTGATTTAAAATATAAATAGCAAGATAAACTGTATCTAGCTAAGTAATTAGATATAATGACTCCATATTGATCCAAAAATAAAGGTTTTATAGTAATAGGATTTGTAGTAAATACTTACCTACACACTCGAAAACCACAAAATCATCAATACATTGTAAATATAAAATATATCAAAAATATTTCTTGATGGAAGGTTAGATAAAATTATAAGATTTTTTCTTGCATACTTTCCCAATCATTTCTACTAATATAAGTATGTGTTCTACTTCTATTAAATAAAATAAAAGACACAAAAAAATATACTTCAAGTGCTCCAAATTTGTAACCTATTTCAAACAAAAAAAGACTATGGATCTAATCCTTATAACCCATGGGATCAATCTTGAAGGGCTTATAAATGATCCTTAGGCACGATATTGAAAATCAAGCATAGAATTTACCCTCTTGTATACTTTTTCTAGTATGGTTTCTTAGCCCACATTTTTAGACCTTATGAATTTATAGAAAATCATATTACTCTTAGACCATTAGACATTCTTGAAGAAGGTTGAATAATCATAAAATATTCAATACATCAAGTATCAACATTCAAATCAATGAAAACATCATAAAAAGTATTATTAAATTCCTAAAAATATAATTCCTAGTGTAATTTAATAAATTCAAATTCACAAAATGGTTCAATTCAATAATAAAATCATTCACAAGTTCAATTTCACATGTTTAGGGTTTAGGGTTTCTCTCTATGGTTTCTCCCATATAGGGTTCCCAAACTAGATTTGAATTTCTATTTAAAAACAAAGAAAAAAAATATTAGCATGTTTCAAATCCTCATACCTAATATCTGATGGGTTTAGTTTATGGATAGTTTTCTTTATTACTTTTATGTCTTTTATCATTTCAATCTACCAAAGTTCACATACAATCTTAAGAGTTATACGTCTTTTATACCTTTTATGCAATTTAAACTAGACTTTAGTATGTGGTAATACAAATATGATATGATGACATGTATATGAGTGAATGTATGAATATTCATAACATTCAATATGATTCTATGCTTAATTTATGATTTTTAGTGATGTGTATGCTTTAGAATGAAAATAACCTCTTGCAGCTAGAAGAACTGTAACCCGCAACAAGTAGGATTTCTAACCCACAATATAAGGACTGCAAGTAGTTGCAAGGGAGAAGTTAAAATGACTAAAGCACGATAGCTCTAGAGAAGAATGGAGGTGACCATTGAATGGTCAATCATGAGTCACTACAAGCACATCAAATAAGATGATTGAAAGAAGAAGAAGTCTATTCTTAGTAGGAGTAGCCTATGACGTGACATTTCCTATGAAACACTTTTCTTTCATTATGGTTAACTATTAGGGAAAATTTCTAAGTTAGTTTTTCTTCTACTTTTCAATTATGGTTTTTAGTTACAAGACCAAGTCTTCTCCCTATTCTTGAGGGAGAGTGGAAAAAATATTATGGTTCTATTTTTAGTCCTGGTATGAATAAGACTCCTCATGGACCCTATATAGTGGGATTTATTGTGAGGAGTGAATCTAGTTAGTAGTTATCCAATTTTTAATTCTGTATATCATTGTTAGTTTCCTATTATCAATTGAATAATGGATATATATTTTTGAATGAGAGATCTTGATTAGATTCTTGTCAAAGTTTAGAGTTATCATGCAATAAAGGAATTAGTTTAGTGTTATGAATTACTAATTAAGTAGTAAGTGTTGATATTTGTTGTGGAAGCAACAAATCAAGCAAGGGCCACTTAAGGTACTTCTATCCACTCTATTTTCCTATTATTAGATTATTCCATGTATTATTTAATTTAAACAGTTTCCAGTTACATGTATATGGATTTATAAATGTGATTTTGTAATTGAATTAGATTTTGTAGCTTTGTTTCATACTCCTAGAGTGATTAGTTATAGTTCAATCTTAGCATCTAGTAGGCAGATTCTTAAGCGATAAGCACCTATAGCACAAGTAATAGTTTATATTATTTTCCCTATTTTTATAGTTAACATTTCATTTCCTTTTCCAACTTTTACCATTTTTTGTACATGTGTAAATCACCTATAATCATTGATATAGGTTTAGTTAGAATCCATGACTACACGTATAGTGCTAGCACTATCAAAATTTTATGAAGCCCTAGTTGATAATTCAATTTAACCTCTTGTAAAAGTTTTGGTTAATTGTTCAATTAGGAATCCATCCTCTGAATTATGTGTCTACCTATAGCACCGAGTTAATAAAACATTATATAAACCCTACATTTTTGGCATCATTGTCAAGGATGGTGCTAAGTTAAGGATTCTTCTATGTATTTCTAATTCTTTTCAAGCTTTCCTAGTTTAGGAATTTCATTTTCAGCATTAGGGTAAATAGGTTTCAAGCCATCAACACAACATGAGTTACTAAAAATGTGCAGGAACCATTGAACCAAAAAGTTACAAACATTGCACATGGAGGCAAAGAGATGATATGGGAAGATTTCTCCCTTCAACATATGAAGCATTATAGGATACTGGTGAACAAAGTGAATAGAGCGAGGGTATTCCTAAAGAAAAATCATCCATGATGCCAATAACCACATTGGAAATAAAGGAGACTTCCAACATACATATCAACATCATGGCTAATGTAATAGTTGAAGACCCACTAGAGAATTTAACATTTGAGTTCCCTATAGACAACTAGAAGAGATTTTTTGCTTTGAAGAATATGCCTCCTTTAGCACTACCTGTCTTCTATAGGCTAGTTATAGAGGACCCAAACACCATTTTTTTGAGTTTGATGTGCTATGCTAAATTTATGATTATAAAAAAGATACTTATAGACTCAAATTTTTTCTAGCAACACTAAAAGATGTTGCTCTAAGATGGTTCACAGGGTTGGGAAAGGATGATGTTCCTAATTAGAACATAATGAATATAAAATTCTTAGAGGAATACCATGGTTACTGTAGAAGCATAGATAGAAAGAGGGATGGAATATTTAGGATGTCACAAAAGGAAGATGAATCTTTGGAAGACTATGTAGAGAGGTTTCAGTTCTGCCTCAAGAAATCTCATCAAAATAGACTCTCTAATGAATCCTTGAAATTGGTATTCTTAAGGGGAGTAAATCAGGACTATATGGATGCACTTAACCTCATTGGGGTAGGAGACATATCATAGTTACCATTTGAGGAGATATTCAAAGCATGTAGAAACTATTCAATTTATTTCACCAAGAAGGTTAGAGGAGACAAGACATCTTCCATCAACAAATCAACCTCTTGATTCTCAAGGGTGGAGCTAAGAAATCTCCTATCAAATATGAAAGATTATATCATTATCCTTTTGGCTACACAATTAGATATCCTCCACATCAGGAAAAAGAGAGAAGCAGAGGAAACCCTTATATAATACTGCCCACATTGTCAACAAAAGAAAATCAATTGCAAGTGCAAGAAAGTGTCTACTATTTATGAAGATAAGTGAGAGATATTAGAATTTCATGCATTGGAAGGTGAATATGGTAAAGTGTCCTACATAGCTCAATGAAAACCATGGCCATGAAAAGGTATACCCCAAGATACTTTGAGTTATAACATGTCATTTCTTGGTAACAATGTAAATTTCCCTAATTGGAACCCTCAATCTTGGGCTAATGTGCAAAACCCACAATGGTCAATGCCTCAATCTAATTGGAATCAACAACAATAAAACATGTTGCCACCATAGAATTACCAAGGACCTAATTATAATTCTTAGTGGAAACCCAAACAAAATCAATGGAAACCTCAGTGGCAAAGAGGTCAGCAGTGGCAAAATCAAAATTTCAATTATCACTAGACACAATAGTCCTTGTAGCCACAATAACAAGCCATAATGTAAAACCCTTCAAAAAATACACCAATTCCACCAAGATCACCTTAATTGCTATGAATGGTGATGTTAAACCTGCACAAACACAATCAAACAACACATCATTAGTTCCATATACAAGTTAAATCAACATTCCCCATAGAATTCATTTGAAATGCACAAAATAAGAAATGGAATGATGAATACAAATAAAAAGCTTTCAAATCCTATCTAATGCAAGAAAACTCTTAATCCTATGGGGGAATTGGTTCCATTTTGATGTGGAAAATGGCCCTTTCCCAATCGCTTGTAAGCTTGAATGATGCCTTGATTAATATTTGATGATCCTTGGTGAAATTCTTGCATAACCTAGCTATAAAACTCTAAAATTTGATGGAAATGGATGAGCAATGGACAAGAAAAATTCAAAATCTCAAGATAATGACTTTACATGAAGTTGTGGATCCAAAATGAGTGAAAGAGCATTCTATTTATAGAAAAACAAGATGGAATAATGAGCAAGAGGGATGAATGTGGGACTAATCATCAACAATTGGCCAAATGCCACTTGTCAAGATGTGAGAGGATGAAGGTTGAGCACATTTTGATGAATGTGCCAATAAATGATATTAAAGTGAATTTAAAATTAATAAAATGACATGTTGGAGGGAGAAAGAAATGAATTAAATGCCACTTGGCTCAATGCACAAAGACACGTAAGAGGTATTGAATGCCTTGTTGGAAGGACAAATCCCTTTGGAGGGATTTTCAAATTTGAAAGAATATTCCTTTTTGATGCCATGTTGAGAGAAATTAGAAGATTTAATAAATCAAAAGAAATGATTTATTGTGCAAGTTGCAAAATCTAGAGGATGTGATGGATTGAGATTAAGATTAATCATGATTTGATTGATTTAAGAGGGAGATTAGTTGATTTGAAAATTTGATTTATATTTTGGATTGATTTAAATCAAAGTTGTAAGGAATATGAATTTGACTTAATTAAATAAAGATTTTGATTTATTTAATTAAAGGGGGATGATGTCAGATTAAATCAAATAAAGATTAATTTATTTAATTTAATAGAATGACTTTAGAGATTTAATTAAATAAAATGAATTATTTAATTAAAGAGAGACTATGATGATTTAATCAAATAAAGTTAATTATTTAATTAAAAGAGGACATTAGAATTAATTAAACAAAATGATTTATTTAACTAATGGGAGGGAATGACTTAATCAGATAAATTTGATTTATTTAATTAATAGATGAAATGTGATGAATTTAATCAAATACATATTATTTGATTAAATGGTTAGCAATGGAGATGATTCAGGATGAAGTCGTGTTAGTAATCAGGATCAGGTGTATAGGATCAATCGGTACATTTTCTGTGTCTACATTTTTCCCCTCTTTGAAGTAATGTACCCACTGTATAGGTTCAAAGAATAAACTACCAAGATCAAAATTCATTTTTTTTTTTTTCATATACCCCAGCGGAAAGAAGTATACTGGTACATTGCCCCCTCAAGAGATCGAGCAAAATGTTTGATTTGATGGTTGATCTCATGAAAAATAGGTTCAAGATGGACGTATGGATGGTTATGATGATGATGCAAATGAGATGGATGATGTGATGATGCCTATATTATTATGCAATATATGTTTTATGTAAATGTATGGTTTATGAGATGCTTAGACCAATAGATCTATATTATGCAATGATGAAAATGTAATGCATGTGAATGATATGCATCATGTTGATGGTTTGTGGATGCAAGATGGATGCATTGGTGATGATGATTAACTATCATGGTACGATGTTAGCGCGGAGAGAAGAAAGAAGAAATAAGATGATGACAAGATGATCCAACAAGTCCACGATCAACAAGACTTTATTAGAGATGACAATAAATGATGATGTTTATTAGGAATTGGGACTTCAAAAGGTCTACTTACCTTATGTTTGATAACACACATAGATACAATGCATCAAGGTATAAAGAACTAGGATGGCGTTGCACCTAGTGTGATGTACTTTGACTCAATAATCAGATAGGAGTTCTCTTGTTCACACCTGACATACAAAACATCATTTAAAATGTAGTTTAGATATTTCAAATATCTCGAACCAAAACATAGAAAGGAAATCCTTCCTATGTGGTCAACTAGACACCTAAAACATCCTCCCTACACCAAAACAAAGCATGCATGACTAGGTTATATTACAAGAATATCCAACAAGCACAACAGATAAAGGTTAATGATCATTGCCCCATTCCTTTCTCTCTAAATCCCTTTGTTTGGACATCATCGAGAGGTCATTGAAATTAGTGCAAATAAGATAAGTCAAAAGACAAAGATAAAGTAAACGGATAAGCTAATGTTCTTCATACCGCTAGCCAAGACTAAACTACGGTGATGCTTGATGTTGATGTCCATTGTAGGAAGGATTCATCCTAGGACATGATGTTATCAGATGATTGATTTGGGACCGATTGGATGATAGTCTATTAATACCAAGAGTTGACTAACTTGTTTACTTACTATCTAGACTTGAGACCTTGATGTTTTGAGTTTTCACTTTCTAACCTAGTAGACTTGTTTTAGACTATTTTACCAAAGGTTGAGTTTGATGATGATTTATTATGAGTGATTTTTATTTTAGGTGAAAGCGAGATGGGATTGATGGATCTTTCCAAATATTTGGATGTTTTTGATGGTTTTTTGAAATGTTTTGAGGCTATTTTTTGGTATTTTTGAGATTTTACAAATGTTTTGATTTTCAAATTTCAAATGTTTTAGTGTTTTATGAGATTTTGACCAAGAGACTAACTTAAATACCTATTTGAGGGGCCTTAGGGGCTCATCAATAGATTAGCCTTTCCTACATTATACACATAGAGACCATGTAGTTTGATTGACAAAGACTCGATTTATAATTGATGAGATATGAACAAATGGATTGCCAGTTTATTATGACAAACTCCTAAAGGACTAATCTAAGTGTCTTGGGGGAAGATCAAAGATCAACCTTGCCTACGTTCAAAGCTCAGAGACCTATAGTTCAACAAGATGACTCTTTTTTTTACTTTTTGACTGACTTTCTGACCTGATTTTGGATTTTGATATGTTTTGAATGTTTTTGAATTTTTTTTATTTTATGATGTTTTTGGATATTTTGATTTTAGGAAGACTTCAAGAATATACACAATTATGATCTGATAAGAAGATGCACCCAGCGTGATGCAATAGACTACTTCGATAAAGGTAGAACAAACTGACCTAGAGAATGGGCCGAGTAGTACTAGGAGGGATCATGACATGAACATAGGACCAAGCTATGATGTAGACGCAGACAGATGATGAAAGAAGATATGGATGATGGAAGTGTGATGGATGGATGAACAAGTCGTGGAGATCTTGGTGGATGGAAAGTGCTTATTTACACAAGACAATTGTTTGCTAGGTTTTCACCAAGGTACTTGCCCAAAGTGCCACTAAAGTGGTTTTCACTAGAAGACAATTTTTTTCTTTACTGTTTTAAATCCTTTTTCTGATTTTTGTTTTTGGATTTTTATGTTTTTTATTTTTTTTGTTGTCACCAAGACACTTTTTTGCTATGTTTTCATCAGGGTGACCATTTTTTCAGGATGGTTTTTTATTTTTTTGGATTTTTCATTTTATACCCTAAAGGATTAGGCATACAACTTTTTGAGATGAGAGTTATTCATGGGCTCCTATTGAAGCTTGCCTTCTAGTGTTGATAACTGATATACCCCTAACTTGTAGCTTGATGTGATGATGAAAGACCTCAACCAATTGGGTTCAAACTTGGCCTTGCTTTCTAGATTGGAGACATTCTTCTAGTTTTCTTTTAGCATGAGTTCTCTGACTTGGAAAGTCTGACTCCTGATCTTCTTGTTGTAGCTTCATTTCAGTCAGTTTTGGTAGACTTGTAAATGGTTTAAGGCATCCATATGCTACCCATCTAGTAATTCCAGCTCATTTAGTCATGACACCTAGTACTCTTCATCTGTGATGATATTTTCTAGTGATATCCTCAGTGACGGAAGCTCAATCTCAATGGGGAGTATGGATTCTAATCTGTAGACGAGGGAGAAAGGGGTGGCACTTGTTGGTGTGTGGATGCTTGTTCGATAGGCCCATAGGGCGGGATGCAACTAAAAATGCTAGTCATGACCAGCATCATTGACTATTTTCTTGAGGATTTTTAGGATGGTCTTGTTGGTAGCTTTTGCTTGGAAATTGCATTGGGGATAATATGGAGTGGAAAAGTGATGTTCGATTTTGAATTTCTGGCATAGGTCACGAACATCCTGGTTCTTGAAAGTTGTCCCATTATCTGAGATAATGGCTTGAGGGACACTGTAGTGGCATATTAAGTAGTTTAGGATGAAATTGGATATCTTCTTTCTAGTAATGTAGGTCATGGGGATGGCTTCCACCCACTTCGTGAAATACTCAATGGCAGTGATGATGAACTTATGTCTGCTAGATGAGGTGGGGGTAATTTTTCCAATGAGATCGAGCCCCCACTATGAAAAGGGCCATGGTGTGACAATTGGGTACAAGAGCTCTTAAGCTAGTGCATGAATGAGGTCCCCATGATGTTGACACTGCAAACACCTTTTGAAATAATTGTGAGCTTCCCTTTCCATTGTAGGCCAATAATACCTAGTCCTTAGCAATTTCTTAGCCAAGGTCATTCTGCTCAAATGTGAACCACAAATGTCGTTATGTACCTTGGTTAAAGCAATCAAGGCTTCCTTAGTGTTTAGGCAACAAAACAAGGTTCCTTCGATGCTTCTACAATAAAGAGCATCTCCTAGGATGAAAAAACAAGATGATTTTTTGACAAAGGCTCATTTGAGGTTCAGAGTTATGTCGGTGGGGAGGACTCCTATTCTCAGATAAGTGTATATATCATGATACCAGGGATCACTGGGACCAACGATTTCGTACACAAATTGAGTCTATGGTACCTCGAATGCAGGTATGAGAAGCTACTTATGAGGAATTCTTGCTTTGGGATGTTGTGCGGGATCTCTAGGAGTGATCCGATTGTAGCCATGGCATCTACTGCTCTGTTATTTTCTCTTGGTGGTTGCTCAAATGTGATATCAATGAAGAATTCCTTAAGGATTTCCACTAAGTTTTTGTAGGGAGTCAACTTATTGTCCTTGATTTCATACTCATCGTTTACCTAGTTGATTATGAGCTGTGAGTCTCTGTACACCTTGAGTGCCATTATCTACCACTGCACTACTCTCAGCATGAAAAGCTGAAAGCTTGTATGATTTAGGTATATAATATCCCTATGGAGTGATGATTTGAAATCCTTGATCCTAACCCATGTTGCATGTAGGATCCATCAAAATACATTTTCCAGTTATCCGCTACACTTAGGTTGAAGATTGATTCATTAGGGAATTATGATACAAGTGGATTTTCTACATATATGGGTGTTTTTTCCAGTTGATCTATAATTTATTTTCCTTTGATATCCTTGCATTCCACATACTCAATATCATACTTTGTGAGGATCATAACCTATTTTTCTTTTTTCCCTATGAGAGTTGCTTTGGATAATAGGTATTTCAATGGATCTATCTTTGTAATGAGCTTCATCTAGTGTGCTAGCATGTAATGTCTAAAATTCTAAGCTGTGAAGACAATTTCTAGGAAATATTTCTCAATAGGTGTGTAGTTTAGTTCATGTCTGACCATTGTTCAGCTGATGTAATAGATAGCTCTCTCTCTTTTTTTTTCATCATGCTGGGCTAAGAGAGTGTTGAGAGCTCCTACTATTGCTAATATGTATAAGACTAAGGGTTTTCCTAGAATAGGTGGCATGAGGACTGGTAGAGTGAGTAAGCACTCCTTGATCTTGTTGAAATCCTAGTCACATTTTTCATCCCATCTGTATGCTACCCCCTTGTGGAGTAGATGGGAGTACAAGATTTGCTTGTTTGCTAGTTGTGCTATGAGTTTGTGGATGGACTGGAGTCTTCCTTGTAGGCCTCTTAGCTACTTCAATGTTTTAGGTGCCTCCATTTTAAGGATTGCCTTGACCTTGGCTGGATCTACCTTGATTCCTCTCATGGACACAATGTACCCTAGGAGCTTTCCTAAATGCACCCCAAAGACACACTTTTTTGGATTTAAGTGGATCTTGTACTTTTCAAGTCTATCAAAGATGGAACTCAATACTGCTATGTGATCTCAATGTTTCTTTGACTTGGCCAATACATGTCATCCATGTAATCCGCCACAATTTTATGGATCATATCGTGAAAGATTAATGTCATGTACCTCTGATAGGTTGCTTTGGAATTCTTTAGCCCAAATGGAATCATATTCTAGCAGTATGTCCCCAATGGAAAAGCGAATGTCATTTTATGTTGGTATTCTTTTTCTATCATGATCTAGTTGTATCTTGAGAATCCATCCATCAAGGATAACATCACATGCCCTAATATCATATCCATAATCATATCAATGTTTGGAAGTGGAAAGTCATCTTTGGGACATGCTTTTTTTAAATCTCTGAAATATGTGCAAATACGAATGTCCCCAGTGGGTTTTGAGATAGGTACAAGATTGGAGACCCACTCTGGGTAATCTATTGGTCGTATGAATCCTTCATCTAAGATCTTTTGTAATTCCATTTTGACCAACAATACTATCTAGGGATGCATATTCCTTAGCTTTTGTCTCACTGGCTTTGCTTCAAGATATATATCTAGGTGATGAAGCACAATCTCTAGATCAAGCCTAGGAATGTCGACATAAGTCCATGCAAAGTTCACTTTCCTTTCCCTTAGGAAGGAAGCCAAGATTTCTTGTTCTTCTGTTAAAAGAGACTCTGAATAGAATGTTATGTGTGGTGTTTCTTTTGTTGCCAAGTTGATCAGATTGCACGTTTATGCTAGAACTATTGACTTCTCCTAATGAATGGAACTGAGAAGAAGATTGAATCCTTCATCATCTAACACCTCATAGAGGTTTTTTTCCATTAGATACATCCTTTATTTTTACTATTTTCGAGTTAGAGAGTGCCACAGTGTGGTTTTCACTCAAAGACCTAGAGGTTATTCTCAATTTTTCACTTTTGCGAATGAAGGATTCAATCATTTCCCCGTAATAGGCGTGTGTGTCTAGTGTGATGTCAAATCCAATTTTTTTATCTCCACATGGTATAGTATCCTATAATCCCATTAATTCTAAGAGCGCCTCATCATTTTCAAATGTGTCTAGAATCGGTGGTCCTCATTGGTCGCAATCAATGAGTTGGGAATTTACTAAGTTTACCTTATGGGTTTAGATGGTTGACTCAAATGATAGGGTACTAATCATGAGCAAGGAGGAATCTTCAAATAGAATAGGTAAATTGGTTATGGCATCTTCCTCATCACTACTACTACAAATGTTAGTTATGTCAAATGTAAAGTTGTCTATGACTCATACGGGTAATTGAAGAGTGGTCGCTAATAGTTGAGGGGGAGTTTTGACTTTTTTAACCGAGGCACCTCTGCCAAGTATGGTTACCTTCAGAGGGGTACATCCAAGGCCAAGATTTATCATGCACTTCTCAGGAATGAGTGGTACCAGGAGACCATTTTCATTCTCTCCAAGCTTCTTGTTTTTGTCATAGCCCATACCAAGCATCATTTGTATTCCTTTGCTACTTTCATCCATGGGTAGATTAGGCACAGGGCCTTTCATCTTGGTATAGCAATCTTATATGACTCTTTCATCTACCACCTCTCGACTTAGGTCTCCCCAAAATCTGAATCTAGAAGGGTCTTCTCTATAGGTTTGGGATGATGTTTCAACTGGTTGGGGTTTCCCATGAGACCTAGGAGATTTAGGTAACTCTCCTATCACGAAAGCACTTTTCTTCATTTTGTAATCCCCACACCCATTGTCTTGGACAATGACTTTGATTTCAGAGATATCAGGGATGGCGGGTGTCTTTTTCTTAGAAGTGGAGGCCAAAGTAGTTGGGTCTACATATGGGGTTGTGGGGCCTTAATCATTTTTTAGAATTTGGGGGATTTTATAGTATTTTTCTTCCAAGTTCTTATAGTAAGCAACGGGCTCAGGATCACCATAGACCATGACCTCTTTATTTTGATATGAGAACTTGACACACTAGTGGAAGGTTGATGCAACTGCTTGCATCCCATGGATCCATAGACACCCCAAGAGAATGTTATAAGGAAAATCAAGGTCGAGGATGTGGCAAGTGGTTTCCATGATGGCTAGCCCTACTTGAATAGGGAGTTGAATAGTGCACTGAGACACTCTTTCTTGATCATCATAAGCTTTGATTGTGATTCCTTTTCCTTTTTCAATAGCATCCTCAGAGAATCCTAGATTCTTTATGAGCTTGAGAGAACATATGTTTAGACCTGCATCCCCATCGACCAAGACCCTTTCAACTTTGTTTTTATGAATTAGGGCCTCAAGGTGAAGTGCACGATTGTGAGATGGTTGGGTGGGGAAGTATTGATCATAAAATGTGAGGAGATTTGGGGTGGTAATGTTTTCAACCATAGCTTGGAATTTTTCAGCATCAAGATTGACAAAGATAGTGGATGAAGCTAATGCTTCCTCAAGGATCTTTCTATGGGCGGATGAGATCTTCAGCAACTCCATGATGGGGATTTGAGTGGGGGTTCTTTTCAATTGGTCTAAGACATTTTAACCATTGGGAATGGATTTCAGATTTTAGGTGGATGCCCTAGGTGGCTATGATGACCCAACAATGGTGATTTTTCCACTGTGTGTGGTGACTCCACAATCAACTTTGGCTCCCTTGATGTTTACAATAGTGACCCATTTGTCTAGGGATACGACAACATGGTCATACACATGGTTCAAATTGGAATACTTTTTTCTTTCCATTGTTGTTCCCCTTATTATGATCCAGCATTGGATTCATGTATATTTTAAGGTCTTGATTTCTAGCTGGTTATTCCACATTTATGATCTTATCACTGATGAGGTCTTGGATTATATTTTTTAGCCTCATGCAACTGGCTATTGTGTACCCCTTGATTTTATGAAAATTGCAAAGGTGGTTTTCATTGTACCATGGTAGTTTAACTTAGGGCTCTTGATAATTCTCATAAGTGGGAATTTTGATGAGATTTTTGTTTACCAGTTTCTTCATGACAGATTCAATTGATTCCCCAAGGGTTGTGTACTTTCACTTGGGGGGATATTTGTTTTGTGGGGGTGGTCCCCCTTGATTATTTAGATTGTTGACTTGATTATTGGGTGGTTGTTGTGATACCACATTGGTTTGTGTATTGTTTTCATTATTATTTTCCAGTTGCTGGTATGATTGGGTGTTTTGTTTTGGAGCATTGATTATGACCTTGGCATCAACCACACCATACTTAGTGACATTTTTATTTCTCGTTCACATGTGAGGCTTCTCATTATAGCTGGTGGAGGGGTGGTCGTCTTGATGTTTTGGATATATGGGTTTCCCCCCTTGTGCAATAAGGGCTTGTTCGATATTGAGCACCTTGGGGATCAAATGGTCGTACATGGTGATGCACTGCATTTTAAGATGCAATGCCAAGGTTTTCCCCAGATTAATAATGATGGTGCAAACTTGTTGTTCCTCGGGCATGGCCCACTTGCTCCTATTGGCCTTGGATTTCCATCATTGTAGGAAAGAAGTGAATGATTCCCCCTTACCTTGTTTGAGCGTAGATAGTTCTTCTAGACTAACATCCATGCCAATGTTGAATGCGTAAATTTTTAGGAATGCATCTATGATTTCTTGGAACTTTTTGATGCCAGTTGGAAGGAGAGAGAACCATTCCATGGCAGGACCAACCAAACTTTGAGGGAATAGCCACATTAGATAGGTATCGTCATATGTGACCTCCATGCAATGTACTTGGAATTCCCTAATGTGATCCTCGGGATTGCCAAGCCCACAATATTTGTTGAATTTAGGGATTTCAAACCCCTTTGGGAATGGTACCATTGCAAGGCTCTTGTCAAAAGGATAGGGGCACAAGTTGCTTAGTGTCTTCATTTTTTTCCATGATGGGATATCAAGCACTTGTGAGAGAAATTTGGTTTGTGTTGTCACATCTTGCAAATCAGGAGGTGGAGTGAATGTGTTTTGAAGCAGTCAAGGTGTTTACGTGATGGGTGGAGTGTTTGGTACGTTGGTGGGAGTTTGTTGCAAGCTATGCTATGCGATCAAGGCTTGCTGATATGCCTACATTTGTTTTTGGTCTTGTTGTTCTACCAACAATGCTTGTTGTTGTGCCAACAACACTTGTTGTTGGTCTTGCTGCTATTGTGCCAACAATGCTTGTTGTTGGGCTAGTAATTCAGAAAATTCTTGTTGTGCTTTCTAATATGCTTGTTGTTGAGCTGCTTGTAGTTGTGCCTGGTATTGAGCTTACGCTTGTGCTTGTTGAGCTTGATATTGGGATTGAGCTTGAGCCTGTGCTTGTTGGGCTACTTGTGCAACCTGGGAAGTCTGCATAGCTTGTACGACTTGTTTGGCCTAAGTAGTTTGTGTTGCTTGAGCTGCTTACATGCCTTGCACAACTTGGGAAACTTGGGTGGCTTGTTTTTGTTGCAACAAAGCTTGAGCTTGGGAAGCTTGTTGTGCCTGTTGTGCTTGTTGTGCAGCTAATTAAGCTTGTGCTTGTTGAGTAGCTAGCTGTGCAGCTTGTTGGTTCTAAATTTTTTTAAGTTCCTTTTGAGAGGAAGCTTGTTGAGCTACTTGTAACACAATTCTATATTGGTTGGTTGCATTTGATCTTGGTGGTGGTGGTAGATTCAAAATGGTGTTTGTTGTTGTGATGAGAAGTATCATTGTATTGATGATAGGGATTTGTGTAGTGGATGGTGCGATTGATATGTTTGGCCCTTGGGATACCATGTTTTTAGATAATTGGGAGGTGGTAGATGATGTGTTGATTGCTTACGTCGCTTGGATGGTTGCCACCTATTGTTGCAATATCAATGGAAAGATGGAAGGATTCAGTATAATGTTTTGATTTATGATTTGGGGGTTGTTTTGATTCTGTTGATTGATGGTTGGTAAAGGGAGAAGGCCTAAACCAAGGGGTGGTGTGGATATTAATTGCAAAGGTGGAAGTGGTGGAAAAATGGGTGGGGTATTCCCTTGAGGAAATGATGATGATGAAGGGTCAAAGATGCACCCTTGTCCAAATAATCCACCTTCTCCTTGTGAGGTCAAGGGGAGAGAGGTTTGTGTGGTGAGTGGAAATGTCGATGTTGTGTGAAAATAGGATGGATTGTTGAGATCATGAAATGTGAGATTCAATGGGATGGATTGAACCAAGATAGTGTTCGCATCCAAATCTTGGTTGTTCACAAGGTGGTGTGTTTGAAGTGCATGACGCAATGAGCTTCCCTTGTTAACAATTGGTTGATTTGGAGCAATGGATGATGTGATCTGCAAGATGGATTGAGTGATGCTTTGGAATGAGGATGGTGTGAATGAAACTGACATCATCAAAAGAGATTTCTCCACAAGAGTGCTCAAATTGTAATCAGAAAGGAGTTTAGCCCCTTCTTTTGCCAATTCAAGTATATATTGGGAGGGATTGAGCCTCATCATGGTATTGCCAATTCTATGCATTTCAGGATTTTGGACCATCTCAATTATTTAATCTTGTGTCATCCCTAAGAAATTATTAGTGACATCTTCAACTTGACCTTCCTCTTGAGGATTTTGTGATGATAGAGGAAGATTAGTTAGGGGATTTCTTGATCCAATGGGATTCATTTCAAGGGCGGTTTGGCTCAAGTCACTCGAATTTGATGTTTCCTTGTTGGCTTCCATTTTCTTCTTGTGTTATGATATAGTTTTCACCATAAAATAAGGATCAATTTTCAAGAATGTGTGAGATGAACCTCTAATTCTTTAGATTGATCTAACTTTAGGTACAAAAGAGAAAATCTAGGATGATTAAGGATCAAAGTGTGATTGATGAGAAATGAAAGATGGATGATGTGAATGTTTGAACTCTTGAGAAATATTGAACGAGATACTGGACTTTGGGACTTTGGATTTTTTATTACTTTTTCTTGATTAGATTTGATTTGGATAGTAAACTTGTACAAAAGATGATAATTTGACTAAGTGTGTACAGAAGGATTCATCTAAACACACCTAACCAAACAAGATGATTTTGGTTTGATTTGATTTTGGATTTTTTGGATAGTGAACTCATATACCCTAAGATGTTGGATGTTATCAAGGGATAGACTTGTTCACAAGGATTTGATGATTTGACTAAATATGTGGAGAAGGATGCATCTACACACATCTAATCAAGCAAGATGATTTTGGATTTGTTTTGATTTTTGATTTCAAGAGGATTTACCCAACGTTTAACATGAATGATTTTTTAAGATTTCTAAGAGTTGTTGATGAGATGATTTTTGGATTTTGATGTTTGAGGGATGGATGAAAGTTTTGATTTGATCCTAAGATGAACTTAGAAAGAATCTTTTTTATAATACCTCAGTGTTGAAGAACATGCAATACTTCCTATGTGAGATACTCAAACCTTTGAAAGAGACCTGGATTTTGACAATAGTAAAATGAATACAAATTTGGATTATTCCTTGATGCATGTTTGTAAAAGTTGTAGGTCAATCTTTGTCTAAATTCGTAAAGCATAGACAAATGTTTCTTGCAAGATTTTTGACTAAGACCTTTGGACTTTGGTTTTCGGATTTTGATCTTTCAAGAAATAATTTGGAAGAGCACATGTGTGGGGTTCAATTGTTTCTTAGCTTTTCTTAATGAGTTCCTTTTATCAAAAACACTATCTTGATTATATTTTAGTGAGCAAATTGAGATGTAAATCCAAATGTTTAGAAGCCTCTAAGGATAGAATCCCTAGGGCAAGCAATAGCACTTAAATTTTTTCAAAGGTATTTGCTCTTCCTAAAGCATTTGAAATTTTATGTTCATGTTGAA
The DNA here is from genome assembly GCA_007258455.2 of Sequoia sempervirens. Classification (NCBI taxonomy): domain Eukaryota; kingdom Viridiplantae; phylum Streptophyta; class Pinopsida; order Cupressales; family Cupressaceae; genus Sequoia; species Sequoia sempervirens. The sequence goes on from VDFB02086081.1 coordinate 261,417,929, forward strand.
TGTTTGTTTTCCAATGTTTAAGATCCAAGCAAAGTGTTTTGATTCCAAGAACATGCACAACCCTATGGATGAAAAGACAATATTTGTTGAGTCCCCACTTGGATAAATCCAGCTATGCCTACTCTTATCAGCTGATTATATGCTTGATGACACTGGCTCCCCTCTATGACACACAATTCTTGGGTCAGCCAAGCATCAATTCCCATGAAACTCCCATGGCATACTTCTCACCTCCACTAAGAGCTGTAAAAATGTGGGGTGGATTTAGAATGACCGTTCTTGCACCAACAAATAGATTAAGGATTTTGGCCTTCTAAAAAAGGTTCTAGTATAGGAATTCCATTCGTGGGGGATCATTAATATGACAAGAGATCATTGTCTCCCTTCTTGTCAGAACAATCCTCATGACACTTTAACTTTCCTCAAGTACCCACACTTATATACTGGTCGGAAGTCACTTGGCTTTACTGTGTTCTTGGTTGGGTCATTCCCTTGGGTGATTACTTTTTCCCACAAGGTAGGCCTTCCAAGAATAAACAAAAGTGAGCAAACACATTTGTAGTTCAATTGATCTTTGTTGAGAAACAAAGAGAAAACACATGCGATATATTACACTCACACTCACAAATTTTGTTCAATTTTAAGAACCCAAATGAAATGTGGAGGCAATCACTTACACAACTTAATATCACAAAAAGATTTTTGATTCTCAAGATCATTGTGAGGCACTAGAGAAGTGCATACGTCTTTTAGATGATATTATTTTGGAGAAGTGATTACAAAACCTAGAGGGACATGTTCATTTTAACCCTTCAAAGCAAGAATCAGATTCTTTTTAAGCACTAAGAGGAAATGTGAGATTTGTTTGTTCAATTGTTAAGCCCAAAACAAAATCTAGTAAGTTTGTCTAAGATTCTTTTTAACCCTTTTATTTTGTTCTTTTTAAACCCAAATTAAAAATTAGTAAGTCCTAAAGCTTGAAATGAAAAATCCTTTATAATGGAATTATGAGTTCTTCAAAAGTGTTTAAAAACACTTGATACAATGAAATGATGATGCCATAGAAGTATTTGCCATTGTTTCCTCTCTTCACTTTCGATCAAGCCAACCTACAAAAACTGGTTAAAACTTACAGAAACATAAGCTAAAAACCAGTCAGTAGTCAAAAGCAACCAAAATTGAAAAACACATGTTGAAATTAATCTGAAAAATGCTTTTTACCCAACTCTAGTGGCATAGTTTGCAGAGGTAGTGCAGTTTGAAGAAGTCAGCGGTGTTGTATGGCGTCGTTGGGACTGACAATAGTGGTTTGTGTTTGTCAAGATGTGAGAGGATGAAGGTTGAGCACATTTTGATGAATGTGCCAATAAATGATATTAAAGTGAATTTCAAATTTATGAAATGACATATTGGAGGGAGAAAGAAATGAATTAAATGCCACTTGGCTTAATGCACAAGGACATGTAAGAGGTATTGAATTCCTTGTTGGAAGGACAAATCCCTTTGGAGGGATTTTCAAATTTGGAAGAATATTACCTTTTGATGCCATGTTGAGAGAAATTAGAAGATTTAATAAATCAAAAGAAATGATTTATTGTGCAAGTTGCAAAATCTAGAGGATGTGATGGATTGAGATTAAGATTAATCATGATTGATTAATTTAAGAGGGAGATTAGTTGATTTGACAATTTGATTTATATTTTTGGATTGATTTAAATCAAAGTTGAGAGGAATATGAATTTGACTTAATTAAATAAAGATTTTATTTATTTCATTAAAGGGGGATGATGTTAGATTAAATCAATAGAATGAATTTAGAGATTTAATTAAATAAAATGAATTATTTAATTAAAGAGAGACTGTGATGATTTAATAAAATAAAGTTAATTATTTAATTAAAAGAGGACATTAGAATTAATTAAACAAAATGATTTATTTAATTAATACAAGGGAATGACTTAATCAAATAAATTTGATTTATTTAATTATGAGATGAAATGTGATGAATTTAATCAAATACAAATTATTTGATTAATTGGTTAGCAAAGGAGATTATTTAGGATGAAGTGGTGTTAGTAATTAGGATCAGGTGTATAGGATCAATTGGTACATTTTCCATTTCTACAATTGCTAGCACAACCTGGACCTAACCGAAATAATAAGCCTTTCCAATAGGCTTATGCCAATGACACTATACAGTACCCCACCTATGGGGTTGAGGTGAGATATGTACACCTCAGATTAGGGAAGATGTTAGTTGGGTCTTCATCTCCTCATATTACTAAATTAACTAATGAGGAACTCCCAACACAACCCATGGATAAGAAATCTAGGGAACTTGAGTCAAATTAGGCCAATCCACTAACAATGAGTCAAAATCCTCCATTCCCTGAGAGACTAACAGTGCAAAAACATCATTCACAGGCTAAAACTCATCTGTTGGGAGAAATCAAGGACATTTGCATCAAAATACTCCTCATACAAACTATTAAAGAAGTACCTATTTATACCAAAATAGTGAGAGATTTGTGCCTGAAAAAGCTAGGTAGGAAATGTGAGGACCCTCAGATTGTACATGTATTCAGGGAAAACTTGCAGACATTATGTTGGGAAACAGAAGTATCCCCAAGTATGCAAACCTTGGGAGCCTTGAAGTGGATGTCAAAATCAATGGTACTCTCATAAAGAATGCCTTAATTGACCTTGGGGCAACCATTAATGTAATGAACAAAGAAACCATTAAATTATTACAACTAATGGAGCTTAGACCACACCTACTATGCCATAGTTTATAGATAGGTTTATAGTTAAGCTAAAGGGAGTCATAGAAGGCCTAGTAATAAAACTAGACTCATGAGAGTACTTTGCAGTATTTTTGGTGTTGCAGCCTAAAGCTAATCTTGCAGGATATCCCCTCAGATTAGGGAGACCTTTGTTGGCAACTGCAGATGCCTTTGTAGGTTACAGTTTTGGTAACATGATTATTTCTAATGGAAATGTGACTAAGAAACTAGTCCTCTATCCACCTGCTTAGCCACATATAGATTTGGAGCAACTTTTATGGCCTTCCCTAGATTAGGAAGACCAATACTCATAAAATTTTATGACTATTGAATGTAGTCCCTTGTTAGTAAACCAAGATGAAGATGAACTGATTGTGAACATCATGCAAAATAATTATGGTAGGGACCCACATCAACATGACTAACATGTTTGTAAGACCCCTTGCTAAACATAATTCTCGCCAATGCATCTGAGTATTTTTCTCAAATTTTCCACACTTTATTGCCACATTACTGTATCCCAAACATAGTAGGTCTTTATATTTCATCTATTCAAACATGATCCTTGAATTTAGAAATTATGCCAAACAAGGCATTAAATTTAAACAACCAATTAACTATTCCACAATAGACTTCACTATTGAATGTGCTACAAGTACATGCAACAACATTTTTATGGGATTACCATGACATGAAGGGTATAGACCCAAAATTGTGCATGCATCAGATTTACATCAATGAAGAATATAAACTAGTTAGGCATCCACAAAGGAGAATGAACCTTGCAATCTATGGTGTAATCAAAGTTGAATTACAAAAGTTGTTGGATACGAGATTCATCTATCCAATCTTTGCTATTCAATGGGTGTCTTCACTAGTGATTGCACCTAAGAAAGGGGGGAAATAGAGAGTGTGTGTAGACTACCATGAGTTGAATGCAACAACTAGGAAAGACCACTTTTCCCTTCCTTTCATTGACCAAGTACCAGATTCACTAGCAGGAAAGAAATACTTCTCCTTTTTAGATGACTTTATTGGATACAATCAGATTAAGATAGCCCCAAAAGATCAAGATAAGACTACCATCACATGCCATAGGGGTACATATGCTTACTTTATCTTGTCATTTGGGCTATGTAATGCACCTGCCACCTTTCAAAGGGGAACCCTAATCATATTCTTAGACATTGCTAATGATTCTATGGGAGTTTATATGGATGATTTCACAACATATGGGAATACTTTTGAAGAAGCACTTGCCAATCTGAAGAAAGTACTACAAATATGTTAAGATAATAACCTATCCCCGAGTCATGAAAAATGATTTATGATGATGACTAAGGGGGTAGTTTTGGGACATTTTGTGTCAAATAAATGAATCCAATTAGATCCCAACAAAATTGAGATAATAACAACATTACATGTACCTCGAAGATAGAGATATTTCATAAGTTTCCTTGGACATGTCTATTACAAAATATTTATAGAAGATTTTAGCAAGATTGCAACACCACTATTTGTCTTATTGTTCAAGGATATAGAGTTTGAATGGACAACTGCATTCCAACATTCATTTGAAGCTCTTAAGACAACATTAACCAAGACCCCTATTTTGAGAGAACCAAACTGAAACTTACCCTTCCATATCCATATAGATGCTTCAAATTTTTCAATAGGAGCTATGCTAGGATAAAAGGATGGAAAACTTGAGTATGCTATTTATTATATCAGTAAAAATATTTAAGGGGCATAACTAAACTATATAGTGATTGAGAAGGAAATGTTAGTAGTGGTTCATGCAATCAAAAAGTTCAAACACTACATTACAAGGTATTCTATATGCATACATACTAACAATACATCAATAAGGTATCTGATGAACAAACCAATAGTGGGTGGTAGGCTTGTGAGGTGGTTACTAATACTTCAAGAATTTGACATAACTATTGTAGACAAGCCAAGGGAAGAAAATGTACTTAGTAGAATTTCTCTCTAGATTGCCAACTAAATTATAAGATGTTGTAGATGATTCATTCATAGATGAGTACCTATTTTATCTCTCTTTGCATACACCTTGGTATGTGGACATATCCAACTATCTGGTAGTAGGGAAAACACCATCACATCTCTCACTAAGGGAGAAGAGGTAATTAGTTCAGTTATTTTTCCTTACTTATGAATAACTGTTAGGACAACTACGAGCCAAACTCATTGACCCATGTTTAATGAGTAGTGGTTCACAAGAACCCATCTCTCATGATAATGAATGGCCCACTTAACACTCATTACATCTAGATGATGCTCACCAAGGCGAAGCACTGGGCCTTCTCGAGAGGTCACCCATCCCAATACTACTCCAGCTTGAGCGCACTTAACTAAAAAGTTTTTACCAAGGTTAAGCCCACTTAGCTTGCAACTCATTTGCAAAACCTTCAACAAGTGTTGTGCATTATGAACCATTAATTATAGTGCTCCTTTATTTCATTAATTGATAAGCAAGAGGTATTTTCCACAGCACACCAAATTGTGATATTGCTATCAAGATTCAATTGTGTAGTTTTACGATTCAAACTCATTATGTTGGAAGAATGGGGATTTTTTCATTGATGTTGTTGTTGGAAACATGAGCATGTAGGATAAGCACAAAGTATACTATTATGTGTTGCAGTGTTGTCATTGAGGTCAACATTGTATCTTGGTGTGAAGAATTTGATGTAGATCATTTTGGTTGGCTCTTACATCTCAAAACATGTTAGAAGGCTTGTAATTTGGTGATTTGAGAAGACAATTTTGCAAGATGGTTTGATCTGGTAAAGTTGGTTATGATAAAAGATGACTATGGTTTTACCAGTGTTCCTATGTAATAGAGAAGCTAGTTTTTGGGTTTACATTGGTCCACGAATGAACATTTTACTCTATGGTTCTAGTATGTTTTTTTTGGTCGATAGAAGCATCTAATCCCAAAATTTCATTTGGTTTTGACCTCTATTATGGAAGTTATGGATGAAAGAAGTTTGATCTAGTAGATCACAATTATTTCCTATACAATGCATGTGAGTAGGAGATTCCACAAGTTTCTCTAGGAATAGGATTTTGGCTTTGTAGTCTTAAGGAGATTTTGATAGATGTCAATAGAGTATGAACTCTAGTTGGTGTTGATATTTGAGGTCCAGGTGTCCGAATATGGGTATACAATTGAATAATTTTTTTATTAGGTCTTCTATCATGCCAACCAAATAGATGTGAAGATATGTGAAGGTTAAATAAGTGTTGCAGAGTTATGTGAAAGCTATTATAGGTCCATGCTGACCTATTTAAAAATTTTTTAATGATTGAAGCTTAGTGTGAGGCATGTATGAAAGGATTTGAATTGATAAGTTATATTTTTGATGTTACATCTAATTAGGCCAACCTAATTGAAGTTATGCTTGAAGCAGATATATAAGCTAGATATTTTTCAGTGTTTCTATGTATGTTACATACATATGAATTACATGTATGTGATGTGAAATGTGTGAATATTTTAAAAGAATTACGAACCTAAGTTGTGAATATTGAGAAGAGTGTTAGAGTGATGCGAATGTAGAGAAAAGCAGAGTGTTAGATCAAATCAAATGAAGTGTGTAAAGTTAGTTTATTGAGCTTCATTGGAACTGTATTTCATGAATATGAAAAAAGAATTTGTAACAATTCAACCTAGGTTGTGAGCCACATACTCTCTTTTATCTTTTTCTCCTAGTGGGAAATGAGTCCACCTACATATTGAGCACTTTTGTAAATATACTTAACCGGTTATAATATATTGTCAGCTAATCCTCAGCATGGTTTTTCCCATTTTGTGTTTTCCACGTAAAAATATTGGTGTTCATGTGTTATGTGATGTTGAATGTTTCATGCTTTATTTCATTTACTGCAATTGAATCTGCTAAGTGGATTGGATGTTTTAATGTTTAAATGGTTTAAAATAATACCGATTCACCTCCCCCTCTCAATATTTTGGGTTTTCAACAAATTGATCCATATTTCATGATTCATGGTTCACAAGAGCCCATCTCTCATGATAATGAATGGTCTACTTAGCACTCATTGCATCTAGGTGGTGCTCACAGAGGTGAAGCATTGAGGCTTTAGGGGAGGTCACAAGAACCCATCTCTCATGATAATGAATGGTACACTTAGCAGTCATTTCATCTGGTTTATGCTCATGGAGGTGAATCATTGGGCCTTCCTAAAAGGTCACCCATCCAAGTACTACTTCGTCTCAAGCACTCTTAACCACAAAGTTTTCCCAAAGTTTAAGCCCACTTAGCTTGCAACCCCATTTTCAAAAAATTGAGAAAGTGGTGTGCCTTATGAACCATTCATTATAGAGCCCCTTTAGCTCATCAATTGATATGCAAGAGGAATTTTCCACATGTCAAATTGTGATATTGCTATCAAGATTCAATTGTGTAGTTTTACAAGTCAAACACATTGACCCTTGTTTCATGGGTAGTGGTTCACAAGAACTCATCTCTCATGACAATGAATGGTCCAATTAGAACTCATTGAATCTAGGTGATGCTCATAGAGGTGAATCATCGGTCCTTCTCAAGAGGTCACTCATCCCAGTACTACTTCAACTCAAGTGTTCTTAACCACAAAGTTTTCTTGAAGGTTAAGCCCACTTAGCTTGCAACCCCATCTACACAGCCTTTAGCATGTGTTATGCCTTATTAACCATTCATTATAGATCCCATTTATCTCATCAATTGATAAGTAGGAGGTATTTTCTATAGCGTGTCAAATTGTGATATTACTATCAGTATTCAACTGTGTAGTTTTATGAGTCAAACTCATTGACCCATGTTTCATGAGTAGTGGTTCACAAGAATCCATATCTCATGATAATGAATGGTTACTTAGCACTCATTACATCTAGGTGATGCTTTTATAGGTGAAGCACTAGGCCTTCCCAATAGGTGACTCATCCCAGTACTACTCCATCTCAAGCATGCTTAACCATAGAGTTTTCCCCAAGGTTAATCCCACTTAGCTTGCAACCCAGTTTGAAAAACCTTCAACAAGTGTTTTTCCTTATGAACCATTCATTATAGAGACTCTTTAGCACATCAATTGATAATTAGGAGGTATTTCCCATAGTGTGTTAAATTGTGATATTGCTATCATGATTCAACCATGTAGTTTTATGAGTCAAACTCATTGACCAATGTTTCATGAGTAGTGGTTCATAAGAATCCCTCTCATGATATAATGAATGGTCCACTTAGCACTCATTGCACCTAGTGTTGGATGTTGTGGTTGTGTTGCTGATATGTGATTGTAATTAATGTCAACTCTATTAGCATTAATGCATTAGAAGTTGTATATGTCGAAGATATTGAGAAAATTGTAATAAGAAGTGCTACAAGTTGTCAGTGGTGAAGTGAAGTTCAGTTTGCTAGTGAACTAAATACGTTGTTGTTCAGAGGTTGTGGACTAAAGGGTTTCTTGTTGAGTATAGGGTGATCCCACAATAGTAGTTTACAAGTTTTGGCCAAACTGGACATTGAAATTATTTTTTAAAACTAAATCTTCACATTCGAGCACCTATAGCGGCTAAACCATGAAGAATTTGAAGATGATGAAAAATAGAGTCTCATCACATTTTGTTTGTAGATTATAAAAATATTTTTTTCAAAATTTTTGGAATCAAATTGTACTTCTTTTTCCATCTCCCACAAAAACTTTTTTTTTTCAAAAAACAACATTTTTAAAAAGTGACGTATAACACATAATTTTTTTTTCCATGAAGGATAAAATTCTAATTCTTTTGAATTTATATTTGTAACTCTGATATCTAGTGTTTCCACTTGGTTAGACAGTTTTTTATTAAATATTTTTTCTTTAATCAAGTTTCGAAGTCAAATCAATTACAATTCAGACACAGCGCAATCGTATAACACATAACTTTTTTAGTATCTATCAAAATTCAATTTATTTTTTTTTGGATCAAGGAATTCAATATCTAGTACACTCATATTTTTTTATTTTTTTTTTATAATTTGCTATTTTTCCACATGTGCAAAACAGAGGCCTTAATTTTTGATGAAAAACCTATGTTTAATAAAACTAAAAAAACAAATACATAATAAAACCAAAACATATTAAAATTATATTCATTGGATAGCTCGTTCTAAGGACTAATTGATTCAAGTTGGGTTTGTGAAGATTCCTCCATTTTCATCCTCAACCTGAGCTTCGAAGTGCCAAAATTCAAGTTTTTTTTGTGTCTCAGGGAGGGGATGAGGAATAAAGGGGGTTCATTCGAACCCTAGTTCATTCGAACCCCCCTTCTATAAGGGTTTTTGATGGCTTTTTTGGTGAGAAAGTATTAGGAGGGTTCGCCCGACCCTAGGTTCTAGCGAACCCCTAATGGGTTCACCTGAACCAATAGGTTCGTACGAACCCCTAAAATCAATTTTTTTTCCATTCATTCATTTTATGTGAGTTTTCCTTCCTCAATTCAATTGTAAACAAATATTGTGGCTTCACCCTATATCTAGTTTATCCACGTCAAGTTTCAAAGATCCGCATGAAGATTTGTATTTTGACAGTTTTTTTGTTACTTCAGTTTGTGTTCCTGAATGAAGATCATCTGATTTCAGTAAGTTCAGTTGTTAAAAATGCCTCTTTAGTGATTCATGATGTTTGTGGATGTTTCTAGATCATTCTCTATCTATGTTTCACATTCGTATTGATCATTGTGCTCGCGATCCAAATTTTCTCTTGAGCGTTCATGTTTTTCATGTTGTGGATCTCTGAGGAGTAATTAATTAAAGTGGTTCATGTTTGAGTATGTTGTTTTCGGTCTTCCCTATGTTGTGGTTGAACTTGGTTGATTCACATGAATAATCTTTATTGATCTGAGTTGACTGCTTGTATTCATTTTATTATTTCTCTGTGGCTGACTTATAGCAATGTAATTTCTTGTTGCGGATATATAAGAGCAATTGTTTATTCAAATTAAAGTGTGCAAGTGTGAAGTGTGTGAGTCCTGTGTGCGAATATTGTTCAAATCATTCGAAGGTAGAGCAGAGTGTGTAGAAGAGTGAAGAAGTGTTCATGTGCTTAACCAAAACTATAATTGGGCATTAGCAGATACTTTTTTCTCAGTGCAAAATCTGATGGATATAATCAAAATCTTTCTATAAGACAGTGTGTCTTCCTTTGTAATTGAGCAGGGAGCTCTAGTTAGTGTGCCTAAATTCATGTGCATTCCCCATTCATATTTCCTTATAATTTTAATAGAGTATAATCTTGTGGATTCACCTCCACTGTGGTTTTTCCCCTAACAGGGTTTCCCCGTAAAAAATTGGTGTTATGTGTGCTTTTGATGTATTGTTCATTTATGCTTTCATGATTAACATGACCAAATTTGAGAATAATATTATAAAGTTGAATAAGTTTAAAATTTGGTGACAACTGATTCATCCCCCCTCTTAGTTGTTTTCCCTTGTGTTGCCAAAAATTGGTATCAAAGCAGGTTCCTTGGAAGAAGTTTAATAGCTTGAGGTGATTTGGGATGACAACTTATAAGAAGGATAGTCCTAGATTTGATGGAACAAATTATTCTTTGTGGAAGACTCGAATGGAGTACCATATGAGATGCATTGGTGAACCCTATTGGAGCATTACAAGTAATAGACATGTTATTCCATAGAATGGTCCTACTACTTTTGCTGAGATTAGGGGTGCTGAGTATAATATTAGGGATAAGGAGGCATTGTTGAGTACTTTATTTGATACTGAGATGACAAATGTGATGGATCTAAAGAATGCTTATGAGATCTAGAAAAAGTTGGTGATGCTAATGTGATGATTTTTAAGCCACAAAGTCTGAAAGGGAAATATGAAAAGTTGAGAATGGGTGATGATGAAAATGTTACTACTCTCATACAAAGAGTGAATGAACTTGTGTGTGGTATCAGATATGATGGTGGATAGATAAATGAATCAAAGATTGTTGCTAAAGTGCTTAGATCCTTGCCTAATTATTACAAAATCAAAGCTAGTGCTATTGAAGAGCTCTAGACTGTGACAAATATTACCTGAGATATGTTGATTGGTAAGCTTACTGCTTTTGAGTTGAGTGAATTTGGTGATGCCCTTCTTAAGGTAGAATCTGCATTCAAGGCCACTACTTCTGGAAGAGATAAACAAAGATATGATCTGGGTGAAAGTTCATCAAGAAAGACATTCAAGTATGAGGATGAAATGAAACAACTCGATGAAGAAGAAAGAGAGCTAGAAGAGCTTGAAGCACTGATTGTGAAAAGAGAAGCTAGAGGACAAGGTAAGTATAAGGGGAAGTTTCCTATTAAATGTTTCTCTTGCAATAAAATAGGTCATTTTGCATCAAGGTGTCCTGAGAGAGTTTCCAAGCCAAGATTTAACAAGCCTAAATACCAAAAGAATTGTTATTGTGTTGTTGATGAAGGTGTGACAGATGATGAATTTGATAAAGGAAATGCAAGTGAAGATGTATTTGTATTTATTGCTATCAAGGAAAATAATCATGTGTCTACTGAATTTGCTAATTGTACAAATGTGGAGAAAGCCCTAGCTACTCGAGTTGAAGAGAAATATGAATGGGTAATTGAGGGTGGTTGCTCTCATCATATGACAAGAGATAAAAGTAAGTTTGTGAGTTTGGAAAAGTATGATGGTGGTGTTGTGAGATTTGGTGATGACAAAGCTGGTGTGATCCGTGGTAGAGGATGTATTTCTCTTGATGGTAAGCATAATACTGATGATCTTTTGTATGTTGAAGGTTTGAAGCATAATCTTTTAAGTGTTGGAAAAATGGTTGATAAGGGATACAATCTTCAGTTCATGGATGGTAAGTAAAAAATATTGGTAAATTTTGGAAATGTGATTGCATCAGGTACAAAAACCAAAGGTAATATCTTTCACCTGAGTGCTACAAGCAAAAGTTGCTTGATTACTCAAATTGATGAAAGCTGGTTGTGGCATAGGAGAATGTGTCATGTTAAATTTGATAATATTGTCAAGATAAGTTCTACTAAGGCTGCGAGAGATCTTCCTAAGTTGATGAAACCTACTCATGCCATATGCAAGGAATGTCAATTAGGAAAGCAAACAAGAATTTCATTTCAAAGAAGACAACAAAATTCAAATGGATTGTTGGATCTTATGCATACTAATTTGTGTAGTCCTGCTAGAGCTAGAAGTTTACAAGGATACATGTACTTCACGTTGCTTATTGATGACTATTCAAGAATGATGTGGGCTACTTTCTTAAGGGAGAAATTTGAAGCTCTAGAAAAGTTCAAGATCTATAAGGCTATGGTTGAGACAAAGATAGGTTTGAAGATTAAGTATCTAAGATCAGATAGAGTTGGTGAATATACTTCTGGTGAGTTCAATTCTTTTTGTGAAGAAAATGGAATAAAGAGACCATTATCTGCACCGTGGACCCCTCAACAAAATGGAGTTGTGGAAAGGAAGAACATAACAGTTCTAGATGCTGCTAGAACTATGATGTTGGAAGGAAATGTACCTCATATCTACTGGAGAGAATTTGTGAGTGTTGTTGTGTACACACTTAACCAGGTACATATCAAAGGTGATACTAGTAAGACTCCTTTTGAGCTATGGACTGGTCAAAAGCCTATTGTTAGATATTTCAAGATCTTTGGAAGAAAGTGTTATATCAAAAGAGATGAAGATATAGGAATGTTTGATGCTAGGAGTGATGAAGGAATCTTTTTGGGTTATTCTACTAAAACCAAGGCCTACCAATGTTATAATAAGAGATTGAAGAAAATGGTTGAAAGTGAAAATGTTAAGGTTGACAAAGACATAGGTGCACCATCTAGAACCTATGGATATGATTATGATGATCAGAATGATAATACAAACAAAAGTCAGATTTCAAATCAAGTCCAAATTATTCTGGTGAATCAAGAAGATCAAAAGAGATATCAGAAGACTCTAAAGTTCAAGAACGCCCTAAGACTCCAAGGTATGTAAGGTTGAATCATTTAGAGAATTAGATCATAGGTGATAAGAACAAAGGTGTTCAGACTAGGAGAAATATTGTATAAGAATATTGCTTGATTTCAAAGGTTGAGCCTAACAATGTGAATGAAGCATGTAAAGATGAACACTGGGTTGAAGAAATGAAGGAGGAACTACAACAGATTGAAAATAATGATACATGGATTCTTGTTCCTAGACCTAAGGATAAAAATGTAATTGGAACTAAATGGGTCTTTAGAAACAAACTAAATGAGCATGGTGAAGTGGTTAGAAACAAAGTGAGTCTGGTATGTAAGGCATATTCACATGTGGAAGGTATTGATTTTGAAGAAACCTTTGCCCCTGTTGCTAGAATTGAAGCTATGAGATTGTTTCTTTCTTATGTTGCTTACAAAGACTACAAGGTTTATTAGATGGATGTCAAGTCAGCTTTTCTAAATGGTTAGTTGGAAGAAGAGGTGTATGTTGAACAACCAGATAGATTTCAGTTGATTGATTAGGGAGATATGGTTTTTCGGTTGAAAAAAACATTGTATGGACTCAAGAAAGCCCCTAGAGCATGGTATTCCATATTGGATAAGTACTTGACGAAGCTTGGATTTAACAAAGGTATTGCTTCAATAGTAATCTGTATTTCAGGATTGATCATAATAGAGATTTGATTGTGGAAGTTTTTGTTGATGATATCATATTTGGAGGAGATAATAGCTTGTGCATGAAGTTTGCTGATGAGATGCATAATGAGTTTGAGATGTCAATGATTGGAGAGATGAAATTCTTCTTGGGATTGAAAATTACTAAGTTAGATAAAGGGATATTTATATCTCAGTCCAAGTATGTGAAAAAATTGCTGAAGAAATTTGGTATGGAAGACTCAAAGCCAATTGGTATACCCATGGTGATCGGATGCAAGTTGACAACTGATAATGATTCTACAAAGGTAAATCAGACTAGATACAGATCAATGATTACTGGATTGCTCTATTTGACTCAAAATAGGCCTAATATCATGAATGTTATATGTATTGTTGCAAGGTTTCAAGTTGATCCTAAAGAATCACATGTGACTGCTATGAAGAGGATTTTCAAATACTTGACTTGGGGACAATTGATTTTGGCCTATGGTATCCTAAAGATGACAATCTTACTTTGAGTTCCTTTACTAATGCTGATTGGGCAGGAGATGTGAATGAGAGTAAAAGTACCAGTGGTGGAGCATTTTTCTTGGGAAAGAAGCTGATTTCATGGTTAAGCAAAAAGTAGAATGCTATTTCTTTATCTACTACAGAGGAAGAATACATTGTTGCTACTAATAATTGTACTCAAGTATTGTGGATGAAGCAAATGTTGAAGGATATCTAAGTTGTATATGATGATCCTATTGTTATATTCTATGATAACTCAAGTTCTATTAACATTTCTAAGAATTTGGTGCTGCATTCCAAGACCAAGCATATATCTATCAAGTTTCACTTTTTGAGAGAGAAAGTAATTGAAAAGGAGGTCAGATTGGAGTATGTGCCTACTAAGGAGTAGATTATAGACATATTTACCAAGCTGTTGCCTAAGGATACTTTTGAGTATCTCAGAGGGAAGTTAGGGGTGATTACCCCTCCTAATTAGAACTAAGATGCATTGATTTGCATCAATAAGTGCATTTCATGATCATATTTTGATCTAGATTGATGTTGTTGTGGTTGCTACTTAGGGGGAGTAATCAAATGTTCAGATGTTCAGGTGTTCAGATATGTGGTTTAGAGCTTTTATAAGAGAGATCTTTGTCATTTATGATAAGGGGGGAGAAAAGTAATGTGAAAAACTTTGTGGGAAGAAGAGTCATGTGAAAGAGTTGGGGGAAGAGTCAAAACCTAAGGGGGAGTAAGTGCTAAGAGAAAGTTGGATTGATGTTGTTTTTCACATCATGTTTTTTCATTAATGCCAAAGCGGGATATTTTTGGATGTTGTGGTTGTGTTGTTGATATGTGGTTGTCATTGATGTCAACACTATTAGCATTAATGCATTAGAAGTTGTATATTTCTAGGATATTGAGAAAATTGTAATAAGAAGTGCTACAGGTTGTCAGTGGCGAAGTGAAGTTCAGTCTTTCAGTGAAATCAGTACATTATTTTTCAGAGGTTGTGGACTAAAGGGTTTCTTGTTGAGTATATCTAGTTTATCCACATCGAGTTTTAGATATCCACATGAAGATTTGATCAAGTTATGAAGACTTGTATTCCAACAATTTTTTTGTTACTTCAGTTTGTGTTCCTGAATGAAGATCAGGTGATTTCAATAAGTTCATTTGTTGTGGATGCCTCTCTAGTGATTCATGACTTTTGTGGATGTTTCTAGATCATGCTCTATCTGTGTTGCATGTCCACATTGATCGTTGTGCTTGCGATCCAATATTTCTCTTGTGTTCATATTTTTCATGTTCTTGGCCGACAAGGTGTTGAAGCGTGTTGTGGATCTCCGAGGAGTAATTAATTAAAGTGGTTCATGTTTGAGGATGTTATTTTTAGTTTTTACTATGTTGTGGCCAACCTTGGTTGATTCTCATGAATAACCTTTATTAATCTGAACCGACTATTTGTATTCATTTTATTATTTCTTTGTGGGCAACTTATAGTGATGTAATTTCTTGTTGCAGATATATAAGAGCGATTGTTTATTCGAATTGAAGTGTGCAAGTCTTGTGTGCAAATATTGTTCAAATCATTTGAAGGTAGAGTTGAGTGTGCAGAAGAGTAAAGAAGAGTGAAGAAGTTTTCATGTGCTTAACCGGAACTGTAATTAGGCATTAGCAGATGCTATTTTCTTAGTTCAAAATCTGATGGATATAATCAGAATCTTTTTGTAAGACAGTGTGTCTTCCTTTGTAATTGAGTAGTGAGCTCTAGGTAGTGTTCCTGAATGCATGTGCATTCCCCATTCATATTTCTTTATACTTTTAACATAGTATAATCTTGTGGACTGACCTCTACCATGGTTTTTCTCCTAATAGGTTTTCCATGTAAAAATCTTGGTGTTATGTGTCCTTTTGATGTGTTGTTCATTTTTGCTTTCATGATTAATGATCAGATCTGAGAATAAGGTTATAAAGTTGAATAAGTTTAAAATTTAGTGACAACTAATTCACCCACCCTCTTAGTTGTCTACCCTTGTGTTTCCAACACCTAGGTGATGCTCATAGAGGTGAAGCACCGGACCTTCCTAGGAGGTCATCCATCCCAATACTACTCTAACTCAAGCGTGCTTAACCACAAAGTTATTCCCAAGATTAAGCCCACTTAGCATGCAACCCCATTTGTATAACCTTCAACAAGTGTTGTACCTTATGAACCATTCATTATAGAGCCCCTTGTTCTTAGCCTCAAAAATATTCTTCATGAGTATAATGCATGAGAAAGAAATGATTTGAGAAGTATTTTTCAATGCGGTTTGGGGAAAGATTCAAAATATTTATAAGAGAATATTACAACATGAATGAGAAAAATCAAGAGAAAAATATTGGTTCATCAAAATTTTGCAAGCATAGCCTTGTAAATCAAAACTAAGAACTAAGGCATCAAATTAGCCCATGAAAAAATAAAAACCTCTACTTTAAGAACTTCAAACTATCTAATAGAGGGTTTATACATTTTACCATACTATTCATATTAAAATTACTTACATGCATACAAAATGATCTCCATCTTAATGAATTTTTTTCTTTATGAATTACAAATTTGGGAATTTGAAAGACAAGATTATTAGTACTTCTCACATAAAAGACAAGGGAGATTGGGATGTTAGTTATAAGGGGCATTCAAGAGGCCCCTTCTATTTTGAATAGTGGTGTTCATAGGATCAACTTGACCCTAATTGGATGGGAGAATCTCTATGATAGTTTATTTGTAGATCGGAAGCCTCCAACCCATTGTACTTATGTGATACTATGGATTACAACGTGTGTTGCTTATTTGTTGGTACATGCTCAAGTTCAATGATCATTGCATGGTTTTAGCCACTAGTATTTTAATTGGATGTTCTTATGTTTTTTTGTATAATCTATATTTTGTGTTTTCTTTTCGTCAGTTTGATTGCCTATATAATATTTTTGAGATAGTCTTTGAATGTGCCTCTTCTTGGTACAATTTATCAATCTCCACCTAGAAATAATATTTTATTGGTTTTAATGCTTCCAAGTTAAGAAGAATGAACCATAAATAAGAAAAAATGACCCACTAAGAGTGATATTAGCTTCTAATCTTTATAAAATACCCAAATCATACTTGAAACAAATGCCTTAATTTTCCAATACCATTATTATAAGGTATGGGAATTTGAAAAGCTATTTATAGCCCATTTTTTTGAAAATGCTAGAAAATTTTCCTTTTTGAGTCTAAATCCATAAGATAAAACAAAATAACAATGAGATAATTGTATTTGAATGACATGAAATTAAATTCAACTTCCCTAGGCATATGCTTTGAACTTATCAATATATGTGAACAAAAAATACCACAGTTTGACTGTAGAATATAGTCTATGATTTTCCTTATGAAATTATGAATTTTAAAGATATAAAATTAGAACAAAAAATTGATATGCATCAAGAAAATATTGCATAGAAGAAAAAAAAGAAAAAGGACACTCAACAAATGGGGTCAACAAATATATTGATTGACCATAACTTGGTCTAAGGTAGACCATAATACTTTTTTCTTTTCTTGCAATCAAATTTAGTTAGCACACATATACAAGTATTTGATTTTTTTGGTTTCATGAGGTTGAAAAAGATATAGAATAAAAGCTTTGGGCTCCTCCGCACCAAGCACCACCATAAACTCCTCTTTTCATCTATCACCCTTCCAATCTTATTTAAACTTTTCATTAGTTTCTTGATGCTTCTCATTCCTACAACACTCTTATAGTTGCCTATATTAACTTCTACAAAAAAAATTAAAAAATAATTAGAAAATCAATATTAGACCCACAATAATAAATAATTTTGTAAATTGCAAGAAGTGATTGCATTTGTAGTGCAATAATGTTGTGGTTGTCATGGTTGTGTGTGCAATACAATAATTATCACTTTGTTTTTATGGGAATATAAGAGTAGGTTTGGAAGACGATTATTCAAATTCCATGAAAATCAAAACAGTCTTCCATATCCTTATTTCTTTATTCATGTTGTTTTTCTTTCCCTTTTTTTTTAATGTTTTTATTGAAATTGTCTTGGAGGTTATTAAATGAATAATTTTTAAGAACGGTGACAATTTATTAAACATAGTGATATTTAAGGACATGTTTTTATGTACACTCATGGCTCTCCATACCTAATGTGTCTACTTAATGTATGCCATTGTAAACATCTCTAGACATAATAATAATATTAATTACTTAATATATAATATTATATATCTATATATATTATTATTTCTTATAATATACAATAATTATATATTAATATTAATTTATAATGTTAATTATAATAATATATTAAAGGCTCTTAGTAGTATGACATTTTGTCTATGAAAATAGAGTGCTCTTACATAATTTATACTTTAATTATTTAATTATGTAATAATGACTATAATAATCAAGTAATATATTATTATAATAATTTAATTTACATCAAGATTAATTAAATTATTAAAAAAATCAAATATTATACTATTTATATGAATTAATAAAGATAATTAAACTAATTATAAAATAAAATAAAATAAAATAAATATCTCCATAAAAATATCTATTAATATGTGAACAAGATTTCTAGAATAACTGTATGCAATTTTTTACATCAACGTTTCGGATCAAACTCCATGATCCATCATCAGGATGATAAGAAGAAAGAGAGAGAAGTGAAAATAAGATAGCAAACTTGGGTAGAAATAGGAGAGGGATGGGGAAGAGGGGAGGCACATAACCCCAAAAATGGGGGAGAATAGGTCAGACAAAAGGAAAGGAGAGGAGAGGAAAAGTCAAAGATGAAAAACCATTGCAAACATGGGAAAAGAAAAATGAAAGAGATAAATGACAAGAATACTATGAATTGGATTGACACAAATTTTGTAGCCAGAGCCTCAGGTATTAAGGTAAAGTGTGAACTCAGGAAAAAAAAGAAATTCTTCTCTCTACTTAACCGAACTCGCTGTGAGTCAGCTAGGTGTTCTTTGGGATCTCCTGACCATCCCACCACCCTCCACACTAGCGCTCTCCCCTCTGCTCATGTGATCGCTTCTTCCTCTTTCGAGGCTTTTGCCCCTTCTTCCACACCTCAACTTCAATCTCCGCTTTTTGCTACCTCTTCCCCGCTGTCTCTTTCGGCGCATGCTTCATCTCGGCCTGTCTCTCCGACGTCTTCCCCGCTCTCACCCCACGTCGTCCATTCCTCCTTCCATTGTCCTCAATCTTTCCCTTCGTGTCGTTCGCCTCTTGTTGTCTTCAACAATGAAATAAAGGTGGTAGGGACAGGAGATCGAATCTCTTTTGGCTTGGTTTTTTCTGTCGACTATTTCAACATCTCCAACGAAGAGGGAAAAGAACTAACCAAGGAATGCTCAGTTCGTGGTTCCAGCGAATATCCAGCTATTGGTTCTTCTTCATCCTTTGTTGACTATTCCAACATCTCCAGCGAAGAGGGAAAAGAACTAACCAAGGAATGCTCAGTTCATGGTTCCAGCGAATATCCAGCTACTGGTTCTTTTCCATCCTCTACCCTTCTCACTAGTTCCAACTAGCGACGTGATGGGAAGGGTCTTCATCGTGCTTCACCAGACAGTTCTTCAACCTCTAGCCCAGCTTGTGGTCACAATGGTCATCATTCTCCTACGCTTGGGTCATCTCCATCTTCTGGCCTTCGCCCAATCTCCAGCCAGCGTCGTGGTCCCAATGGTCATCAACTTGCTTCTCCAAGTATGTTGTCTACCTCGCTCCCTTCAATTGGCATGTAATCTGTATCTTTCAATTCAGTCTTAAGCATTAATTCCATGTCTTTCGCGCTCAACGGTAGTCATTCGCCTACATCCAATTTGATTGCTGGCGACCCTTCCATCCTCCCTCCCATTAGTCCTCGAGCAGCCATGCCTCCCTCTTGTTCCAATCATGTTTATTCGACCGTCTCTGGCGTGTCTGACAATTCTTCTATGTCCTCTATCCCCTTGTTAGCACGCCACCTCTCATCATCTCAAGTCTCTCACGTCCCGTGTTCTGGTCAACCTCCTGCTGCCATTTGTTCTTCTAACCTACCCTGCATCCTCCCTCCTTCCGTGTAGCCAAGTGCCCCCTCAATCTCAAACTGTGGATCCGAAAAAAATATCAACAACCTCCAGATCGTGCATGACTAGGAAAGCAAGTTGGTTGTTAACCTTTCTAACACCCTGTTATGTCCCCTCGCTCTTAATTTTTTAAAAAGAGGCTTAGGCTTCACCATTTCTCCTCACCATATTCCCTTCATTGATTTTCTCATCAAAATTGAAAAGGCTGTCCAATCCCTCCCTCATGGGGTTTCTGAAGAGAATTGTCAAGATTGCGCGGTAGCCCTTCGTCATGCTAAACCCCCCAAACGTAATATTCCTAGATCTGAGTTGCTTGCCTTTCAAAGTTTAATGAGAAATTATGACCTTGTCATTTGTAGGGCAGACAAAGGCAATGCTACTATGATCTTGAACAAGTAGGATTACCTATCAAAGATGCACACCCTTTTATCAGATTCCAATAGTTACCAAATCCTAGATTCCAATCCCACCTCCAAATTAATGAAAAAGGTCAAATCTGCCATTGCAGGATCGTCCTTCTATGATACTACCAAAAAATGGCTCTGCCCCTCCCAAGAGGTTACCCCTTGTATCTACGGGGTTCCCAAAATCCATAAAGTTGGTGTCACTTTGCAACCCATAGTTGATACGATCAATTCTCCTACCTACAGATTGGCATCCCATCTTGCTAAACTCATTTCTCCCCTTGTTGGAAAATCAAGCTACTTCGTTAAGAAATCCTCCCATTTTGTGGACTTCATCAAAGACAAGAAACTAGATGAAAATGACATTCTTGTTAGCTTTGATGTCATCTCCCTCTTCATGAAAGTTCCCTTACATGACTCAATTGAGCTTATTAAGAAAAAGGCTAGCTGTGAAATAGCTTTCTTAGTTGAGTTATGTCTTCGATCCACTTTTTTCACCTTCCAAGGTGTAATTTATGAACAAGTGGATGGTGTGGCTATGGGTTCTCCTCTTTCTCCCATTGTGGCCAACCATTATATGGAACACTTTGAAGATGTCACCCTCCATTCGTTCCCCCTCAAACCCAAGTGGTGGAAACGATATGTCGATGACACTAATATATGTTGGTCTCACGGTCGAGAGAAGCTAGAAGAATTCCATTCGCACTTGAACAACATTTCTCCTTGCATCTCTTTCACCAAGGAAATTGAATCTGACAATCAACTTCCTTTCTTGGACATTCTTCTCATCAAAAAAGTTGATGGTTCTTTAGCTCGCTCCATCTTCCGTAAATCAACCCATACAGACCTTTATCTTCACTCTTCCTCCCACCATCACCCGAGCCAAAAAGCGGGTGTCCTCAGAACCCTAGCCTATAGAGCTTTTGCAATCTGTGATACTGAGCATATTGATCAAGAATTAGCTCACCTCACCCAAGTCTTCTCATTAAATGGTTACAAAAAGAAGCACATCAATCGAGCTTTCAAACTAGCAAAAGCTAGACTCACCCTCAAGCCTAGTACCTCTTGCTCTCCTTCCCTCCCTCTGGCTACCCTCCCCTATGTAGAGGGTATCTCCAACAAAATTGCCAAGATCCTCCTTAAAAAGGGCATCCATTGCACTTTCAAACCCTTCTCCACAGTAAAAATTCGTATCCCCTCTCCCAAAGACCCCCAAGATCAATTCCTCAAATCCGGTGTCTATAAAGTGTTATGTTCTTGTGGCGTACCTTATATAGGGGAAACAGGTCGTTTCATCAACATAAGAATCAAGGAGCATTGTGCTGACATAAGACATGACCGGATCTCAAAATCTGCTCTCGCTGAACACTCCTCTAAGACAAAACATCACATTGCCTTAGAAAACACCTCTATTTTGTTCAAAGAAGACAATTTCTTTAAGAGGAAACTTAAAGAGGCCATTGAAATCCATAATCATCCCTACAACCTTAATCGTGATGGGGGTTGGTCTTTAAGTTTATCATGGAAACCACTCCTAAATAGCCTCTAGGTTCTCTCTGCCTTCCTCTCTCTTCCCCCCTTGGTTCTTTCCTGGGTGTCCCTAAGCTCCTGTTCTCCTCTCTTGTCCCTTTCATTTTCTCTGTCCTCTCCCTTCCTTTTCCCTTTTCTCCCTCTGCCTTTCTCTTCAATTATGTGCTTTCATTTCCTATTCTTTATTCTCATCTTTTTTCAATCCTTTTGTCTCTAGGTGTTCTTTTATTTTCTTTTTTTATGGCTTTGGTTTCCTCGGCTCTTCTTCAAATGTGTTCTTGCCTTTTCTTGATTCTTTATTATTGTCTTTGACTTATTTTAATTTAAATTATAATTTAATTCTTATTTTAATCTTTATTTAATCTTACTGTTGGTCTTCTTTTTAATCATTTGGTGTTTAACTCCTTTAATTTTGTTACCTTCTCTTCACTCTTAATTTCCTTGGTGCTTTTTGGTCTCTCTTTTCTCGACCCTCATTTTATTTCTTTGTTTCCTTGTTTCACTTTTCATTCTTTTCCCTCTGGTTTCTTATCATTTTTGGTTAATTTTTGTTTTAGTTCCTTGCTTTTACTTAATTATTTGATCTCTTCCCTTTGGGTTGATTATTTCCATGCTTCCTTGGTTTTTTGGTTTAAGGTCTTATTTCACCTTTTATGTTATGCTTAGTATTTTTCTTGTGCTTCTATGTCTATATTTTTTGTTTCATGTATTTTTTCTTTATCATTTGGTTCCTTTCATTAGTTTTCTTTGTGTTTCCTTGTGATGTTTTTTCTTGTACTCCTATGTTTTTATTTAGTGTTTCTTTGTATTTGTTCTTTATTATTTGGTTCTTTGCTTCAAGTCTTCTTTTCTTTTGCTTATTTGTCTTTTTACGTATTTGTTCATTGCGGTTTATCTTTTTATTTGCCTTTCTTTTTTTCTTTTTCCTTATTTAGTTTATCCTATTTGTTTCCTTATTTTAACTTGTCCTCTTTCTTGTTTTTTTCCTCTTTATTAGTGGTTTTTAATTTATTTAGGTTGATTCCCCACTTTTTCTTGGGTCTTTATTTTACGTTGGTTTTATAGTATTCTTGTCATTTATCTCTTTCATTTTTCTTTTCCTGTGTTTGCAATGGTTTTTCATCTTTGACTTTTCCTCTCCTCTCCTCTCCTTTTTGTGTGACCTATTCTCCCCCATTTTTGGGGTTATGTGCCTCCCCTCTTCCCCATCCCTCTCCTATTTCTACCCAAGTCTGCTATCTTATTTTCACTTCTCTCTCTTTTTTCTTATCATCCTGATGATGGATCATGGAGTTTGATCTGAAACGTTGATGTAAAAAATTGCACACAGTTATTCCAGAAATCTTGTTCACATCTATCATAGACTGTGGAAACAAAATGTTATTAATCTATTAATATCTTTCACTTAAATTTATCTAAAATATATATATACGGCTAGTGACCCCCTTTTGAAATGGCTAAAATAGCGGTTGAATGGGAGCTGCTATCATCCTCCACGACACTGCTTGCATGGCAAGAAACACCGATGAAAATTCCTATACGATCAGGAAAAAAGCACAAATAAACTATAAAAGCTACCCCACGCTAAATTTATCTTAACAGTGTAGCCAACTACGACACCATGGCTCCTCGATCTCCTCCCCAGAAGCGGCAATGACATCAACATAGCAGGCACAGATCTACATCGACAGATGAAAGGTCGCGGGGTCGAATCCGGTGCAGGCATAGAGACACCCATTTAAGGCGTGGTAGAAGCTGTGATAGACACAACATGCATCGCACCAGAGGCCGACACCATGATTCTAGATCAAGATCCAGACCAAGGTATACAAGTTATCACCGTTTGGAAAGAAGGAACCACTGTGGCAGTCGTGAGAGGCATCATAGCTCAATAGTTCAGTATGATAGGTCACGTCCACTATTACTTTACAAACATTTTATCAACGGCCTTGATGTTAACATATTACTAGACGAAGCGCACCGCAGGTATGAACCCTATCTTCGCCAACTCAAACAGGATTTCTTTGCTGCTCATAAAGATGACCAAAGGTTAAAACATCTGTACCATCCTTCCCACATACAGACTGCCATTCTCAAACGGAATGAAACTGCAAAAGAAGTGGCAAAGAACTTCTTTGAAGATCTCAAAAATGGTACTCTGGTGTACTTGAGAAGTTGTTCTTCTAAAAACGTTGTGTGGCATTTGAAGGACTTAAACCAGGTGCGCTCCCCTGTTGCCAAGGTTGATGCAGAGAAGGTTATTAAGGACAATCTTCTGCTTTCCTCTAGGCAAGATGGGTCATTCACCCAATTTATCCCTGTAAAAAACCCATATGATAGCATTAGAACTCTTGTTGGGATAGAGCTGCTCAATGTGGTGAGAACATATTTGTGGTATGTTCATGAAATAGATTACTATGGGATGGCTGAAAAAGGCAAGGATTTAATCAATAGAGAGGAAAATCTATCACCTGTTGAAAAGGAACATAGGTTGGATTCTGTATGGTAGGCGAGGTTGCAGGGCAGGGATCCCTTGCATGTCTCTCTGGGAAAAGATAAGCTGGAATGTTTAGTTAACCGAAATTTATGTGCCCACTTCACAATAGTGGAAAGAGAGAAAGGAGATGGACATATAAAAACTTGATATGTTTGTAAAGAGAACTCTTGTGGCAAACACTGTAAAGCACTTGGAAACATCATTGAGCATATCCATGATGAACACTGTGAGGTTGTGGAAGGTTATAGTGTGTAGGCAAGGGGGGAGATATACTTGGAGAATTATATGAATGATCCCTGTGCTCCATACACTATTACTGGTGGATAGCTTTATTTCATGGGAGGAGTTTAGTACCGGTGGAAATAGAAAGTTGCCAAATTTACAGTGGACATTTAGTACTTCTAAAAATTTCTCAAAGGTAACACCTAGTTGGGAATTTTTTGTCTTTTTTTAACAGTTAGTAAAGTAATAAAATTGTAAACAGTTTTCCAATTCTTGTGCTTCAAAGTGTATTACCCTCGTACACCCACAAAAAAAGAGTTTAAAGTTAAACAACTTATATTATTTATTTTTTTGAGATTAATTTTCTTTTAATTTTAGAAATAATTTATTGATTGTTTATTTTTAGATTAAAAAATAAAGTTTTAATAGGTTTATTTAAGAGGATTGGTTGATAATAAGATATTGTGTTGAGTTGTTGGAAATTTCACGATATAATTTTAGGAAAATTTATATAAAAAAATTGTTTTCCTTGGCTTGGTGAGTATTCCTATGTTGCAACTTCGTTGATAGGATTCCTTGGGTGGAATTTATTCCAAATTTTTCTTTGGGAAGCATTCATTTTCTTAAAAACTGCCCATTTTTATTCTTCTTTTCAATAGGAAATTTGGCATGGAAAGTAGAAATGTGAATGGGATGAGTGTTGATGTGGAGGAGAGGTGTGTAGGGCTCATGTTTAAAGGAAATGAGATTGGTAATTGCCAAGTCCAAAGCTTTTCTTTCAAAGGAAAAGCCCACAAAAATGGAATGAGCTGGAACATTCAACAAACATGGGTGTACTTTTTCACGGCAATGTCTACGGAGTTCTTAAGAATGCATTGTATCTTTATTTTTAATAATAAATAAATATGTCAAATGTCTGTTTTGAGGGCTATATAGACAATTCCCTTTTCAGGGGTGGGAAGAGTTCAGAGCTCAAATTCTACTGGTCTTGTCAAGTTGTCAGTTGTTTATGGTCAGCCATAATGGTTAGTATTGGAGATGCTTTTTTTACAAAAATAATTATCATTTAGATACAATGAGTGTTATGTGAATCATTCATTATCATGATAGATGGGTTAATTCTGATAATAATATCATAAAATAATTATTATTTTTAATTTAATACTAAATGAGGATGTTCTCCAACAAACCTTCAATTCTTCCTTTACAATCCCAATTCAAACCCAAGAAATTTTACACCATTTTTTATTTTTTTAGAAAAAAGGGTTTTGAGAGCATTTTCTTCAACAATGCAAGGATGAAAGTAAAATTGTCTTGTTCCTGTTTATGCATTTTATTATTTCATTTTCATTTTCTTTATTTTTAATTTAGTTCTATTTTATTTTTCCTCTTTTTCATGTATTTTTTCTTTATTTTCTTTCATAATATACATTCCATAATTTAAATAAAATGCCTAAATTATTGTTATAACCATGTATATAGTTTACACATTTTTAAAATTTAAAACATACAATTAAATCAAATAAAAATAAATGCAGGAATTCAATCTATAATCTAACCCATATTCCACCACTAGGATGAGCATGGAAAACATAAATGAAATTGTTCAAAAAAATGGATACAAGATGAGAATCACCTCAAGTTTGAAGCTCATAGAAAATATAAAATTTCTTTCCAGTTTCATCAAATTGAGAGGCAAATCCAAAATACTATCTAACAAACTTTCGATTCTTCCTTTACAATCCCAATTCAAACCCAAGAAATTCCACACCATTTTGATTTTTTTAGGAGAGAGGATTTTGAGAACATTTTCTTCAATAATGCAAGAATGAAAGTAAAATTGTTTTTTTCCTCTTTATACATTTTATTATTTCATTTTTTTCTTTTATTTTTTAATTTAATTCTATTTTATTTTTCTTTTTTCACATGTTTCTCCTTTATTTTCTTTACAATATATATTTCAAAATTTAAATAAAAAATCTAAATTATTTTTTCATTTCGAAAGGAAAATGAAATAATTTTAATTAGTCCTTTTTCTAAGAAATTTAAATATTTTAATGAATTTAGTTCTTAGCTTTCACATAAACAAACTTATGATGGCATAATTTTGAGCCTAGTGTGTCATAATGGATCACACCCTTTCAGTCATGAAAAGTCCGCCTTGGTGGTGAAGCTAAGAAAATTATTGAATTGGTGGGATTTTTTAATGCACATTATTGTTCTCATTTGTATGAGGGATGTTTTATGATGATAATGTCTTAATATACATGAAATGTCAACAATGTTGTAAATTGAAGTTTGTTCTTGAGTTATTATAAATTTTAATTTATATAAGTTGAAATAAATGAACATTTATTTTATGTAATTTTTTCTTTTTTTGTATCAAAATAGTTATTAAATGTTAATTTTTTTGTAATGGACTAACTTTTCACCTTTTTTTTTTTCTATGTGATAATTGTTCTATAGATTATCTATGAAGTTTTTTTATAAGATTAAATGTTTAGATTGAACAAGATGAAGTATGATTTTAAGAGAGTATTCCATGAATCCAAAATACTTCAAGTTGGGGCTTTGTAGAGGAAACCGATTTAGGGAATGTGGACTTAAGATTTCAAACAATGAATTTTTGGGGCTTAGAAGTTGGTCAATAATGGTATAGCATAAGATTCTTGATTGCCTAATTCAACTCAATTTCCAAACCTATGGAATGCATAAAACATTATCTCTTTGATTGAAGGAAACTTGTGGCACTTGATGGGAAAATTGTAGTTGATCTTTCTATCAAGGAAATTAATCTAGAATTTGTATCTCATTCCAGAATTAGATGTTTAGCTCTATTGAAGAGGTTATAAATGGAAAAAAAGTTTACCAAGCCGAGACAATAAGTGACAATATCCACAAACAATTCATGGACTTGAGAGAAGCCATAATATTCTACATGACCTCCTATTTGATCTACATGTTGGTTAAGAACTTAAAATACCAAGGATTAACAATCACTAGAAACATCGGTAATTTTCCTGGACAAATAAAGTTATATGATTGCTATCCTTAGTAAGATATTTTCTAACAAAAAAATGTAATTGGTCAAGAGATTTGGTTGTTGGTTCATCTAGTTTCCAAAGTTTACATACTTGAGAATAGAGGGTTTTCATGGAGCATCTTATAAACTACTTAAGTATCCAACTCACAAGATGGTGTTGCTTGAGGTGACAAGGAAATTGTGTTACTCAAATAGTCTCTTGAAATATCTACATATATATGTTGTTCCTTCCCCTCTTCTTGATGGAAAAGAATTGTTTTCCTAACCCTCCACCCAATATGTAGAAGAATTATATGTGGATTTGTAAATGTATCATTTGTTTTTTAATCAGCTAAGGCCACATTTTGAATCATATCACAAATTAAAAAATGATGTGGGTAAGAAGTATCATCAAGAAGGAAAGATAGAGGAATTTTGGTTTAACTATCTTAATGAGTATGAAGTAAGAAAGAGATATTTTATATGCTCTAATTAGACTCTATTAGATAGTTCAAGATAGCTATAGTACCAGATTAGTTGGTACATGATGGAAAAATTATGCAAGAAGAAGAGTATAATGAAATATTTGATCAACTTAATTCTTCTCCCAACTGGGCTGGGGAGGAGGTTGGAAAACTTAAGGAAATTATAAAGCCTATAATCATATATAGTAAGAAATGGGTGGATGTACAGGTAGCCAATTTAATCACTCAAAATATTCCATTGACATATAAGCTTCTAGAACCTAAAAAATATGCTAGGTATATAACCTCAAATGAATCAAAATCCTCTAAATAAGGAGAGACGTCTAAAGGAAATGATAATGATAATATTGAGGAGGAAGCAAGGAGATCTCCTAAGCATAAAGAAAAGGGAAAATATAAGACAAAAAAATACTTGAAGATGACCCATTTCTCGAACAAAGGTTTATAAGGGAAAAGGTGATCAAGGCAAAGGATCAGAACAACTTCCTAAAAAGACCAAAAGAAGAAAAAAAGAATTCTTTAGCCAGGATCCTCCTATTAAGTCTTCTCCAATTCATGATGCTATAGCTTCCCCCTATACCTTTGCTCAATACACTATGCAAGGGGTTTCTTCTTGTTAGAGCTATAAAAATATGATGTTTTTACATGTTGATTTTACTCATAAATTTCCAGATTGGTCCTACCGTGTGCATATTCTGCCCATTTCTTGCCATGTGGTTTCATTGTTTCCATCGAGTCTTGCATTTTTCACATTCTGGTTCTTATCGGCGTAAGATGGTCAAGGTCTCCCCAACCCATGTTGCGTTTTCTGCTAGCAAACGTCTGTGTTGCCTATCGGCAAGACGTTTTTGATGTCTTGGTGACTGGAATTTACTTACTGGAAGTTATCGGCGAGATATTCACATGGTTTCAGGCGATTGTAATGGATCATATCAGCATAAGTTATACCATCGATATAAGGTCATAGCGAATTTGATGTGTCTTACCGATTAACTCATATGGGCTCTCTTCGGCTAGAGTCGTGGTATTCGGGATAAGGTCTTGGTGAGACCTTATTGTCTCACTGACCGGCGGTGGAAGAATTGACTTATTGGCATAAGTTAAAGGCTTCGGTGAAATGTCACAATGATCCTGTGGTGTCTCACCGACTTGTGAAGGGGGTTACATCGGTAAGAGTTGAAGTTTACGACATGTGGTCTTGGCAAGTGTGAATTGTCTTGCCGACTGGCGATGGAGGAGGCTTATCGGTGAGAGGTATTCTATAGGTAAGAGGTCTTGGTGAGTGACCTTCGGTCTCGCCGATGGAACACAATGAAGGTCTCTATTGGTATGAGAGTTGATTTCTCTTAGCGATCTAGGGTGTGCTCAGGATGTTTCGGTGTAACTCAGTGGATTCTTTGGGACCTCTCCCCGATCTTGAAGTGTCTTGGCGAAGGCGAGTGGGAAATGCTTCTCGGCGAGAGTTTTCTCTTGTCTCAGTGACTCAAGATGAATGAGGGAACTTTCAGTGAAACATGGTATGCTCTGTGAGAGGTCTTGCTAATGTCAGAATGTTACGGTGACTGTGAAAGAAACAAAAGAATGCATTGGTGAGAGATATCTTATGCCTCAGCAATTGGAAGGAACATAACATGGGGCTCTCAATGAAACATAATGTATGTTGTATGACATCTCATTGATGACATAAGGTCACAGCGAAACACAAAGGAGACAAAAGGATACTTCTTGACTTTGGCATAGCGAACAAATGGTCATGGTGAAAGCGAACAACACAAAGAATAGAGGAACACAAGATGACTAACAATTGATAATTGAATTTCCTTCAGGCATACTTTCTGGTTGTCTTAGCGACTGTTCCATTGGTGATTAATAATGATTCAAACACTGTGGCCGACGTGTGAATTTCTAAATACAGTTGATGGCTGACGTGAAATTTTCCCGATCTCTACGGTGGGACAACATGAATTTGAAGCGATATGTTTTCTCATGCTGGTGTATAAACATGCACTCCCCATTGTAATTGAAGGATCAGATGAGGAGATCAGATTTTAGAATCATACAGTAGGTAGATTAGGAATGGACAGAGTAGAATAAATTTCTCATTCCAGAGACTATGTTGCATGCTTTCAAATGGCGATTTCAATGAAATTCAGCTAGTGTGGCAGTTTATTTTTGGTATCAATTGTATGTTGAGTTTATTGAAAAGTATTGCTAAGTTGTCTCCAAGTTGAATCTTTTTGGTTATTTAAATTGAAGTAACAAGCTTATTTCTAGTTTATCAGTGCACATTTGTTATATCTATGTGATTAATCTATTGGTTCTCTCAAGCAGAGATTAAATCCTTTTTGTTGATCACAGTAATTAGGGGGAATTCATCTGGATTATTAAAGTAGAGCTTAGTGGTCAAAATCTTGCATGTTTATACAAGTTATAAATAGATCATATGCCATCAATTTGATTTTCTGCTAGAATAAGTTTCCCACTTCTGTTTCATTTGACTCCGCATACCCAACAAGGCACTGGTATCTGCAATTTCATCATTTGAATTCATTCAGTTTCTTTATATCTATTAATTGAGCATTTTAGCATTTAGATTAGAAAATTGCTTTTGCTATTGCTATCAAGTTTGATTTCATTTGTTCACTCCCATCTGCCATTGTGAACAAATCATTGCAAGAGGGATAATCATAAGTCAAGTCTACTTCATTTAGAAAGGTATACCCACCTAGGTTTAGCAGCACCTAAAGAGTAGAAGGTTGAGTTCTCTTGACCTTGTCTATTACCCTAAAGCATATCAAGAGATTGGTAGCCTCTTGAGGCATTCAGCCTGCGTTTTTGAGAGCTAACACTTCTATTACAACATTAGTATCATCTAGTCTTGAAGTTTCCATTTCCACCATCTCACCTATTGCCACTAATTATTCTCTTTTGCATTTTCCCTCTCTATTACCATCTCAAGCACTCTCTCATGAGACAATGCCAATGATAGCTTCTGGGACTATCTCTACTATGTCCACCATAACATCTACCATTCCTTTTATATGTCTTCCTTTCTACACTCCAATTACTTTACAATATTCCTTCATTTCTCGACTCACCCAAGCCTTCCCCAAGAAAATTACAACTAATGTAATTTTTGAAGTAAACATAGAATTACTATCTCATATTAGTGTGGTTGGATAAGCTTCTCTATCTCGTGAAGACCTTGAGCCTTCATCACTAAAAGGAAAAGCATGAGCTAGTTGTTGAAATATTTTTTAGTGAATAAGTGCCAGAGAAAGTGCCAATTACATATCCTTAGTCCATCAAGTTTGAAACTAAGAAGAAACAAATGAAGGAAATTAACAATAAGAGGTGCCTCAACAACAATAATAGATGATTACATAGCTCATCAATGAGTACAATCCTAATTGAAATAAAATAAACCTATCATTTATAATAAATTGGGTAGACGTTTTCTTTTTTTAGTAATTACATTTTTCATAGGAAATTAAATGGGTATACAATTTTTGTCCCAATTTATTGAGCAGTTTTAGGAATACAATTTGTAAACAATTATATATATATATATATATATATATAATCATGTCATGTAGGGTTTCATCATATCAAGCCATGTAGGGTTTCATCATATCAAGCTGTGTAGGGTTTCATCACATGGACCTTAACATGAGCCTCTATCAATGTCTTCCATTTAATAATGCCCAAGTTTCTTGCCATATATCCCTATAACGGAATTATCTTTAATAAACACATTAGCATTATTAGTTTAATATGCATGTCCAAAGAATGTTGAAAGGAATATAAGAGCTAACTTGGATTAGCTAGCCCCTGAAAACTCAAAATAAACCAGTTACTTCAAATTTGTTTATATCCTCATGGAAACCCACAGATGCTAAAAATATCATCCAACTACAAAAAGATAAAACCAGTAATGGTTCAAGCAGAGTTTTCTTTTTTCAACTTAGAAAGTTTGCACCTAATTAATGCTCCTCTCTGCATAAGTATTTCAATGAGAAGGGTCATTCTAGAGATTCATCACACAGTTAGAAACAATTTTGGAGAGATCAATTAATTTAACTATCTAGGTAATCATTTTGTACACAACTCTAAACAACTTCATGATTTATGGAAATAAATGTTAGCAACAAGTAAAAGTTTTGAAAACCAACTTTTTGAAGAATAAAACAAACCTTAATCTTGGCAAGCATGACTTCAAACTAATGAAAGTCATTTAATGCAGTTCTTCGCTTTTGCACAATTAGTTTCCTTCCCCATGAACTATTCTCCCATCACTTCTGAACCTCTATTAAATAATAACAATAGATAGTCACTATGCAGTTGTTAACAACCATGGCAACCTCCATATACTTTGCTTAAAATTTTATACCTGCTTTCTCCATAGCCTCAATCAACACTTTCTTTTTTGGTATCTTAGGGATGTCAATTTTGCTATCAGTTAAAGAGAGCCTCTTGAAGTTCATCTAGCACTTCACCATTTTTGGTGCATCCACTAGAAATAGAGTAAAAAGCATTACATTGAAGCGCTAGTTTTATGCGAAAAGATTTAACTGGTGTACTTCTAAGATACACTTTCATAATCAAAAAATGGGAGGATAGTTAATCACACACAATTTTATCACCAAGGTCTCTCTTACTTGGGTAGAAGTGTGAAAATAGAACTAATACTAAAATTAAAACTTAAAATTACAATATCATCACACAAAAAGATTGGGGAAAAATATATGTGCCCAAATATCTAAAAAACCCTAAAAATTGAGGGTAGCAAATAATTATTGGTTGTCATCACTAATCTTTGGAATTAAGTGCAGTAGATTAATCAAATCTATCACATATTGATGAAATAGGAAGGATGGTTCCTTTTGAGGCAACATATTAATTGAAACCTCAATATTTGAATATATATATAATTGTGAAAAATGTTACAACCAAAATGGAGAAATGATGATTTGTAAACAAAGTGTTATATATCACAATAAATAAATAAAAGAATCACACATTTTTTGTGTATTGACCCCAAGCCCAATAAGGGATTAATTGTTGTAACTTCCTTTGTTAAAGAATAAATCTTTATAAAGGAAAGAACTATTATATAAGTTTTATTTTGGTGCCCCTATTTTTTTATCTGGGTTCCCATATCAAACGGGCCCAACCCTCCAACTATGCCTAATGTCTATAGAATGAAAAAAATCATTACTGAAAAAGAAAAATACATGCATAAATTAAAATTTTCAGAAATAAAAATAAAAGAAAAGAGAGTCATTCTCAAAGAAATGAATGCATTAGTGCCAGATCTTGGCAATTCGCTTCTCCCAGGGTATCATTTTCTCCATTTCCCCTTGTCCTCACACTATGTGGAAGTACAAAACCAACAAAAAAATGTTAGCTACAAAAGATTGAGGACCTTTCTTGCTCCCGCCCTACTCTGCAAGTAAATGGAATTTAAAATTAAATAACAAATTAATAATAATACTAATGGCCTTACTCAAAATTCTATTAAAGTGTCACTGACATGATCAATCTGACCTATTTTTATTTCTATTTGTCATATCGAATAAAACTATTCATTGTAGTTAGAACGATATAGTGATGCAAGGTAATCATTTCTATCTACTTCTTAAATAACATTTATATTAGCAGGGTGGTCTATGATGTCATAATAATTGATTGAGAATCCCATCAGATGTTCTCTTTGGAATTTCTCTTCCAACTTCTATTCATAAATAAAAATAGTTTGGGGCAGAGGCTACGTTGGTAAATGATAGCCAATGTTGCACGACAGTACCCAAAAAGGGTTCAGTCTTAAGAGTGGTGCCCCCAAACTTGGTGGCACATTTAGGAAATTCACTATTCTATTTCGTGCTCATGTATGAATCTAT
Source organism: Sequoia sempervirens (assembly GCA_007258455.2). NCBI lineage: Eukaryota > Viridiplantae > Streptophyta > Pinopsida > Cupressales > Cupressaceae > Sequoia > Sequoia sempervirens. The sequence continues at coordinate 261,452,082 of VDFB02086081.1, forward strand.
TGGGGTGAGATTCGGGCTGAATAACATCGTGCTTTAATAGAAATAAGATCATTTAAGGGTATGGTGCTCAAAGAAGTTCAAAATTCGGCGAGTTCTAGAGAGAAATCTGTCAAAGCCATATGTTCCCTGCTAGTTCCTCACATACCCAGTTCTATGCAAGGGAATGCACGCAAGATAAGTCTAGTACTAAGTCACAATGGATTTTCTACAAAATTCATTTAAGAGAAACAACAAATTTAAAGACAAAAATATACATATATTATCACTAAGACCAAATCCAAGTAGAAGAATGCATAATAATCAGTTTACTTGTACAAAGAAGCGGTGGGTTGTGAGGCCCCTCTTATCAAAGAATGCCATTACAGAGTGCCCAAAAATGTTGGGCTTTACCAGCAACAAGGATGCTCATTTTATCACAAATCTAACGTTACTACGCATGTTTATAAAAGCTAATAAATGTTACTATGCATGTGCATGTTGTATTGCCAATATATCTTATCGGACGTTACACCTTTAATAACAGACATTACACATGATTATTTTAGGATTGGTCTCGAAGAATATTAGAAGTCGCTTTTAATATCAAAGGTTACATTTAATATTTTAGGATTGATGGAAAACACTAATTATGTATCCATCACTGCCAGCATGACATGCATAAGAATATTTTAATATGGTCAAATGTGCAGTCTGGCTACATAGACAATTCGCAATGAATTTCCCTCCATAATCTTGAAGTACAAATGAATATGAAAAGAAAACGTTTAAGAACAAGAAGATTCATAACATTGAAAATAATCAGCAAAAATGAGTAATAGAGTTGGCTTGGGCAGTGGGTTTACTTCCCATAGGTCTTGGGTTTGACTCCGCTCCTGGGTTTAAGAGGTGGGCCTTCTTGCGGGTGGGTGATCTCACCCACAAGGGACTAGTCTCGCCCTTGCTCACCTCAGGAACCCAAGGTAAGGGCTGTTGGGCTGTTGGGTTGGGTCGAGGGGACACCCCAGTAGTATCCAAAAAAATAAAATAAAAAATAATCATAATCTTATTAAATGAAGTCTAGAGCTTGTGCTTGTTCTTGTTCTTGCAATATCTTTAGTTAAGTTTTCATTGAAAATTGGACTCAGTGTTTGTAAGATCCAGAGTTAATATTTTCCAAAGGATTGTTGCTTTGCAGGTGGAAAATGCAAATAAACACGACATTCTTTTGGAGGTTGTCCAGGTATTGACGGACTTGAATCTTAATGTGAGCAAACCATATGTATCTTGTGATGGCAAGTGGTTCATGAATGGTATGATATATTTTGTATAAAAGATCTCTTTTTTCATCTTCCTATGGTATTTATTATGTAAGTGTTTCCTAGTCTCACCCTAGGTCACCTTAGGTACCCAAGGTAAGGGTTGTTGGGCTGCTGGGCTAGGTCACAGGGACACCCATGTAGTATAAAAAAAAAATATTTATCGAAAATAATCATAATCTTATTAGATAAATTCTGGAGCTTGTGAGTGTTCTTGTTCTTAGTTTTCCATCTTCGCAAGATTTAAAAATGGGTTGGAACTCGTATTCAAATAATATGAAAAACTTGTAATTCACATGAATACTCCCATGTATGTATGTTAGCTTTTTTGATTTCAATGAATATAGCATAGTCTTGTAGTGTGCTTTTGATGCCTGGTTTTGTTCTCATGTTATTTATAGAGAATTTTTAATTTTTTTTTGCTTGGGTTATATGATTTCTTGATTTTGATTGTGCTTTCTTCTATTCTTTCAGGGTTGTAATTGATAATGATGCCTACCAGAATGCAACTATAGTAAAGGTAATTGGAAACAACTCTGGATTTGAATTGTTGTGTTTAGTAGACTTAGTGGGGTGAGTTCTATAATATCTTTAGTGAAGTTTTCATTCAAAATTGGACACAGTGTTTGTAAGCTCAAGAGTTAATATTTGCTAGTGGATTGTTGCTTTGTAGGTGGATAGTACAAATAAACATCACATTCTTTTGGAGGCTATGCACTTATTGGTGGACTTGAATCTTAATGTGAGCAAAGCATATGTATCCTGTGATGGCAAGTTGTCAATGGACAGTATGATATCTTTTGTATAAAAGAACTCTCCTTTTTCATCTTCTTTTGGTATTTATTATGTTTGTTTGTCCTAGTCTTGCCCTAGCTCACCTTAGGTACCCAAGGTAAGGGTTGCTAGGCCGCTGGGTTGAGTTGTGGGGACACCCCTATAGTATATAATTTTTTTTTGAAAATAATCATAATCTTATTAAATAAATTCTAGAGCTTGTGCTTGTTCTTGTTCTCAGTTTTCCATATTTGCAATATTTAAAAATGGATTGGAACTTGTATGATGAATATGAAAATATTGTAATTTGCATGAATACTCCCATGTATGTATGTTAGATTATTTGTTTTCAATTAATATAGCATAGTCTTGTAGTGTGCTTTTGATGCTTGGTTCTATTCTTATGTTATTTATAGAGATTTTTTATTTATTTTTGCCTGGGTTATAAGATTTCTTGATTTTTCTCATGGTTTTTCTATTCTCTCAGGGTTGTAATTTATAATGATGCTGCCATAATGCAACTATAGTAAAGGTAATTGGAAACAACTCTAGATTTGAATTGTTGGGTTTTATAGACCCTGGGGCAAGTTTTATAATATCTTTAGTGAAGTTTTCATTGAAAGTTGGACTCGGTGTTTGTAAGATCCAGAGTTAATATTATCCAGTGGATTGTTGCTTTGCAGCTAGATAGTGCAAATCAACATGGCATTCTTTTGGAGGCTGTGTAGGTATTGGTGGACTTGAACCTTAATGTGAGCAAAGCATATGTATCCTGTAATGGCAAGTGGTTCATGGACGATATGATATCTTTTGTATAAAAGATCTCTCCTTTTTCATCTTCCTCTGGTATATATTATGTAATTTTGTCCTAGTCTCACCCTAGCTCACCTTAGGTACCCAAGGTAAGGGCTGCTAGGCCACTTGGTTGGGTCGCAAGGACACCCCTATAGTATCAATTTTTTTTTTTAATAATAATCATAATTTTATTAAATGAATTCTAGAGCTTGTGCTTATTCTTGTTCTTATTTTTCCATCTTCACAAGATTTAAAAATGGACTGGAACTCGTATGAAGAATATGAAAAGCTTGTAATTCATATGAATACTCCCATGTATGTATGTTAGCTTTTTTGTTTTCAATTAACATAGCATAGTATTGTAGTGTTCTTTTGATGCATAGTTCTCTTCTCATGTTATTTATAGAGATTTTTTTTTTTTTTTTGCTTGGGTTATAAGATTTCTTGATTTTTCTCATGCTTTTTTCTATTCTTTTAGGGTTGTAACTGATAATTATTCCTTCAAGAATGCAACTATAGTAAAGGTAATTGGAAACAACTTTGGATCTAAATTGTTGGGTTTTGTAGACTCAGTGGGGCAAGTTCTATAATATATTTAGTGAAGCTTTCATTGAAAATTGGACTCGGTGTTTGCAAGATCCAAAGTTAATATTTTTCAGTGGATTCTTGCTTTGTAGGTGGATAGTGCAAATAAACACGACATTCTTTTGGAGGCTGTGCAGGTATTGGCGGACTTGAATCTTAATGCGAGAAAACCATATGTATCCTATGATGGCAAGTGGTTCATGGATGGTATGATATTTTTTGTATAAAAAATCTCCCCCTTTTCATCTTCTTCTAGTATTTATTATGTAATTTTGTCATAGTCTCACCCTAGCTCGCCTCAGGTACTTAAGCTAAGGGTTGTTGGGTCACTGGGCTGGGTCATGGGGACACCCCTATAATATTAAAAAAAAAAACATCAAAAATAATCATAATCTTATTAAATGGATTCTAAAGCTTGTCCTTGTTCTTGTTCTTAGTTTTCCATCTTTGCAATAGTTTAAAATGGACTAGAACTCATATGACGAATATGAAAAGCTTGTAATTCACATGAATACTCCCATGTATGTATGTTAGCTCTTTTGTTTTCAATTAATATAGCATAGTCTTATAGTGTGCTTTTGATGCCTGGTTCTATTCTCATGTTATTTATAGACATTTTTTAAATTATTTTTTCTTGGGTTGTAAGATTTTATGATTTTGCTCATTTTTTTTTCTATGCTTTTAGGGTTGTAATTGATAATGATGCTTTCCAGAATGCAACTATAGTAAAGGTAATTGGAAACAACTCTCGATTTGAATTGTTGGGTTTTGTAGACTAAGTGGGGCAAGTTCTGTAATATCTTTAGTGAAGTTTTCATTGAAAATTGGACTCGATGTTTGTAAGACCTGGAGTTAATATTTTATAGTGGATTGTTGCTTTGTAGGTGGATAATGAAATTAAACACGACATTGTTTTGGAGGTTGTGTAGGTATTAGTGAATTTGAATCTTAATGTGAGAAAAACATATGTATCCTATAATGGCAAGTGGTTCATTGACGATATGATATCTTTTGAATAAAAGATCTCCCATTTTTCATCTTCCTCTAGTATTTATTATGTAAGTTTGTATTAGTCTCGCCCTCACTTGCCTTAGGTACCCAAGGTAAGGGCCACTAGGCTGGGTCATAGGGACACCCCTGTAACTTATAAAAAGAAAAATGATCATAATCTTATTAAATGAATTCTAGAGCTTGTGCTTGTTCTTGTTCTCAGTTTTCCATCTTCGCAAGATTTAAAAATGGACTAGAACTCATTTGAAGAATATGAAAAGATTGTAATTTGCATGAATACTCCCATGTATGTATTTTAGCTTCTTTTTTTTCCAATCAAAATAGCATAGTCTTGTAGTGTGCTTTTGATGCCTGGTTCTGTTCTCATGTTATTTATAGAGATTTTTTTATTTTTATTTACTTGGGTTATAATATTTCTTGATTTTGCTCGTACTTTTTTCTATTCTTTTAGGGTTGTAATTGATAATGATGTCCGACAGATTGCAACTATAGTAAAGTTAATTGGAAACAACTCTAGATTTGAATTGTTGGGTTTTGTAGACTCAGTGGGGCGAGTTCAATAATATCTTTAGTAAAGTTTTCATTTAAAATTGGACTCGGTGTTTGTAAGATCGAGAGTTAATATTTTCTAGTGGATTGTTGCTTTGCAGGTGGAAAACAAAAATAAACATCACATTCTTTTAGAGGCTATGCAGGTATTGAAGGACTTGAATCTTAAAGTGAGCAAAGCATTTGTATCCTATGATGACATGTGGTTCATGGACGACATGATATCTTTTGTATAAAAGATCTCTCCTTTTTCATCTTCTTCTAGTATTTATTATGCAAGTTTGTCCTAGTATTGCCCTAGCTTGCCTCAGGCACCCGAGGTAAGGGTTTTTGGGCTACTGGGCTATCGTGGGGACACCCCTGTAGTATAAAAAAAAAATTAAAAAAATCATAATCTTGTTAAATGAATTCTAGAGCTTGTGCTTGTTCTTTTACTTAGTTTTCCATCTTCACAAGATTTAAAAATGGACTGGAACTCATATGACGAATATGAAAAGCTTGTAATTTGCACGAATATGCCCATCTATGTATGTTAGCTTTTTTGTTTTCAATTAATAGAGCATAGTCTTGTAGTGTGCTTTTGATGCCTGGTTCTATTCTCATGTTATTTATAGAGATTTTTTAAATTTTTTTTCTTGGATTATAAGACTTCTTGATTTTTCTCATTTTCATGTCTATTTTCTTAGGGTTGTAATTGATAATGATGCCTGCCAGAATGAAACTATGGTAAAGGTTATCAGAAACAACTTTGGATTTGAATTGTTGGGTTTTGTAGACTTAGTGGGGTGAGTTTTGTAATATCTTTAGTGAAGTTTTCATTGAAAATTGGAATCAGTGTCTGTAAGATCTGGAGTTAATATTTACCAGTGGATTATTGCTTTGTAGGTGGATAGTGTAAATAAACATGACATTCTTTTTGAGGCTATGTAGGTATTGGCGGACTTGAATCTTAATGTGAGCAAAGCATATGTATCCTATGATGGAAAGTTGTTCATGAATAGTATGATATATTTTGTATAAAAGATCTCTCCTTTTTCATCTTCCTCTGGTATTTATTATGTAAGTTTGTCCTAGTCTCACCCTAGCTCGCCTTAGGTACCCAAGGTAAGGGTTGCTAGGCCGCTTGGCTGGGTCGTAGGGATAGCCCTGTAGTATCAAAGAAAAAACATCGAAATTAATCATGATCTTATTAAATGAATTCTATAGCTTGTGCTTGCTCTTGTTCTTAGTTTTCCATCTTCGCAATATTTAAAAATGGACTGGAACTCGTATGAAGAATATGAAAATCTTGTAGTTTGCATGAATACTCCCATTTATGTATTTAAGCTTTTTTTATTTCAATTAATATAGAATAGTCTTCTAGTGTGCTTTTGATGCCTGGTTCTATTCTCATGTTATTTATAGATATTTTTTAATTTTTTATTCTTGGGTTATAAGATTTCTTAATTTTGCTAGTGCTTTTTTCTATTATTTCAGGGTTGTAATTGATAATGATGCCTACTAGAATACAACTAAAGTAAAGTTAATTGGAAACAAATCCAGATCTGAATTGTTGGGTTTTCTAGACTTAGTGGGGTGAGTTTTGTATATATTTGGTGACGTTTTCATTGAAAATTGGACTCAGTGTTTGTAAGATCTAAAGTTAATATTTTCCAGTAGATTGTTGCTTTGTAGGTGGTAGTGAAAATAAACACAACATTCTTGTGGAGGATATGTAGGTATTAGTGGACTTGAATCTTAATGTGAGCAAATATTATGTATCCTATGATGGAAATTGGTTCATGGACAGTATGATATATTTTGTATAAAAGATCTCTCTTTTTTCATCTTCATCTAGTATTTATTATGTAAGTTTGTCCTAGTCTCGCCCTAGCTCGCCTTAGGTACCCTAGGTAAGGGCTTCTAGGCCACTGGGTTGGGTTGCAGGGACACCCCTATAGTATAAAAAAAAAACATCGAAAATAATCATAATTATATTAAATGAATTCTAGAGCTCAAGTGCTTGTTCTTGTCCTTAGTTTTCCATCTTCACAAGATTTAAAAATGGACTAGAATGCATATGACAAATAAAAAAATCTTGTAATTCACATGAATACTCCCATGTATGTATGTTAGCTTTTTTATTTTGAATTAATATAGTATACTCTTGTAGTGTGTTTTTGATGGCTGATTTTGTTCATATGTTATTTAAAGAGATTTTAAAAAAAAAATTGCTTGGGTTATAAGATTTGTTGATTTTTCTCATGGTTTTTCTATTCTTTCAGGGTTGAAATTGATAATGATGCATGCCAAAATGTAACTATAGTAAAGGTAATTGGAAAAAACTCTAGATCTAAATTGTTGGGTTTTAAAGACTCGGTGGGGCAAGTTTTGTAATATATTAGTGAAGTTTTCATTGAAAATTGGAGTGGGTATTTGTAAAATCTGGATTTAATATTTGCTAGTGGATTATTGCTTTGTAGGTGGACAGTGCAAATAAACATGCATTCTTTTGGAGACTATCCAGCTATTGGCGGACTTGAACCTTAATGTGAGAAAAGCATATGTATCCTGTGATGGCAAGTGGTTCACGGATGTTATGCTATCTTTTGTATAAAATATCTCTCCTTTTTCATCTTCCTTTGGTATTAATTATCTAAGTTTTTCCTAGTCTCACCCTAGCTCACCTTAGGTACCCAAGGTAAGGGTTGTTGGGCCACTAGGCTGGGTTGGTGGGACACCCATGTAGTATAAAAACATAAAAAATAATCATAATCTTATTAAATGAATTCTAGAGCTTGTGATTGTTCTTGTTCTTAGTTTTCCATCTTCACAAGATTTAATAATGGACTAGAACTCATATGAAGAATAGGAAAAACTTGTAATTCGTATGAATACTCCCATGTTGGTATGTTATATTTTTTTCAATTAATGTAGCATAGTCTTGTAGTGTGCTTTTGATGCCTGGTTTTGTTCTCATATTCATTATAGAGATTTTTTTTTTGCTTGGGTTATCAGATTTCTTGACTTTGCTCGGTGCTTTTTCTATTCTTTCAGGGTTGTAATTGATAATGATGTCTACTAGAATGCAACTATAGTAAAGGTAATTGGAAACAATTTTGGATCCAAATTTGTGGGTTTTGTAGATTCATTGGGGTGAGTTCTATAATATCTTTAGTAAAGTTTTCATTGAAAATTGGACTTAGTGTTTGTAAGAACCAAAGTTAATAGTTTCTAGTGGATTGTTGCTTTGTAGGTGGACAATTTAAATAAACGCGACATTCTTTTGGAGGCTATGTAGGTATTGGAAAACTTGAATCTTAATGTGAGCAAAGCAAATGTATCCTGTGATGGAAAGTGGTTCATGGATGGTATGATATCCTTTATATACAAGATCTCCTTTTTCATCTTCTTCTAGTATGTATTATGTAAGTTTGTCCTATTCTCACCCTAGCTCACCTCAGGTAGCCAAGGTAAGGGATACTGGGCTGCTAGGTTGGGTCACGAGGACACCCCTATAGTATCAAAAAAAATAAAAAATCATAATCTTATTAAATTAATTCTAGAGCTTGTGTTTGTTCTTGTTCTTAGTTTTCCATCTTCGCAAGATTTAAAAATGGATTGGAACTCGTATGAAGAATATGAAAAGCTTGTAATTCGTATGAATACTCCTATTTATGTATCTTAGCCTTTTTGTTTTCAATTAATATAGCATAGTATTGTAGTGTGCTTTTGATGCTTGGTTTTGTTCTCATGTTATTTATAGAGATTTTTAATTTTTTTTGCTTAGGTTATAAGATTTCTTGAATTTTCTCGTGTTTTTTTCCTATTCTTTCAGGGTTGTAATTGATAATGATGCCTTCCAAAATGCAACTATATTAAAGGAAATTGGAAACAAATCTGGATCTAAATTAGTGGGTTTTGTAGACTTAGTGGGGCGAGTTCTATAATATCTTTAGTGAAGTTTTCATTGAAAATTGGGCTCGGTGTTTGTAAGATTCAGAGTTAATATTTTCTAGTGGATTTTTGCTTTACAGGTGGACAGTGAAAATAAGTTACACGACATTCTTTTGGAGGCTGTGTAGTTATTAGCAGACTTGAATCTTAATGTGAGCAAAGCATATGTATCTTGTGATGGCAAGTAGTTCATGGATGGCATGATATCTTTTGTGTAAAATATCTCTCCTTTTTCATCTTCCTCTAGTATTTATTATGTAATTTTTTCCTAGTCTCTCCCTAGCTCACCTTAGGTACCTAAGGTAAGGATTACTGGGCCACTGGGCTGGGTCACAAAGATACCTCTGTAGTATCAAAAAAATTGAAAATAATCATAATCTTATTAAATGAATTCTAGGGCTTCTGCTCTTCTTGTTTTTAGTTTTCCATCTTCACAAGATTTAAAAATGGACTGGAACTCATATGGAGAATATGAAAATCTTGGAATTCGCATTAATTCTCCCATGTATGTATGTTAGCTTTTTTGTTTTCAATTAATATAGCATAGTCTTTTAGTGTGCTTTTGGTGCCTGGTTCTGTTCTCATGTTATTTATAGATATTTTTTATTTTTTTTGCTTGGGTTATAAGATTTCTTGATTTTTCTTGCACTTTTTTCTATTCTTTCAGGGTTGTAATTGATAATGATGCCTACTAGAATGAAACTATAGTAAAGGTAATTAGAAACAACTCTAGATCTAAATTGTTGGGTTTTGTAGACTCAGTGGGGCGAGTTCTAGAATATCTTTAGTTAAGTTTTCATTGAAAATTAGACTTGGTGTTTGTAATATCCAGAGTTAATATTTTCCAGTGGATTGTTGCTTTGCACGCGAACAATGTAAATAAACATGACATTATTTTGGAGGTTGTGTAGGTATTGGTAGACTTGAATCTTAATGTGAGCAAAGCATATGTATCCTATGATGGTAAGTGATTCATGGATGGTATGGCATCTTTTGTATAAAATATCTCTCCTTTTTCATCTTCTTCTATTATTTATTAGGTATGTTTATCCTAGTATCACCCTAGCTTACCTCAGGTACCCAAGGTAAGCATTGTTGGGCCACTAGGATGAGTCATGGGGACATCCATGTAGTATAAAAGAAAAACATTGAAAATAATCATAGTCTTATTAAATGAATTCTAGAGCTTGTGCTTGTTCTTGTTCTTAGTTTTCCATCTTCACAAGATTTAAAAATGGACTGGAACTCATATGAAAAGTATGAAAAGCTTGTAATTTGTATGGATACTCACATGTATGTATGTTAGCTTTTTTTTTTTCCAATTAATATAGCATAGTCTTGTAGTGTGCTTTGAATTCCTAGTTACTTTCTCATGTTTTTGATTAAGGAACAAATAGGTTTTGAAGTGATCCCAAAACCCTTAATAGTAAGAAGGCAAAAGATAAAACATTAACAAATCCTAGACAAAAAATAGAGCGCTGCCCACAAAGAAGAAAACAAAGGAACCCTAGGCAACACAACAAAAAACCAACAAAATGCCATGAAAAAACCAACCACTATGCCAGATTCCTGAGGATCTCCACTGCCTCGTACTCCAGTTTGTTCATATTGAGAGAAAACTTTTTGATTTCCTAGATATTCACAAGAGCTTGGTCCGACTTTCTTTTCAAGTTCATAACTTCGTGGCCTTAACACTATCTCTATTAATATTGTCATATTAGATTCCTAAGGATCTTCGCCACCTCCTACTCTAGTTTGTTCATATTAAGAGCATACTTCTTGATTTCCTAGATATTCACAAGAGCCTGGTCTGACTTCCTTCTCCTGTTGCTCAGCCCCCCACCATCTAGCTGACCTTCCTCTTTGTCCACATCAACATACATAGGACTTCATCCTTACTTGATAAGCATTTTCTAGATTTTCCACCATGGTATTCATGGTCTTCGTAGTAGACTTTAAAATCTTATGGCTCATGACCAACACTTTGAGGAGAGAATCTTTGATATTCCTTAGCTACTCCTCCATCTCAGACTTCTTACCTTCATGGTTGCTTTTAAAATGTTGTAAATCATCTACAGTTTTCTTGAGGCACTCAACCATATATTTCTTTTCTTCCTTTGTCCATAACTTCATGGCCTTAACACTATCTCTATTAATATTTTCATCATCTTTCTCCATTTTACTGCTCATAGCTCTCTGGTTAATCTTAATCTCCTTAATCTTAAAGAACACCCATCTAATTAACCTGAAAAAATCCACAGACCCATTCTGAGCTATAGCAAGAACATCATCAAGGAATTCCCATTCAACCTTAAAATAGTGGTCCTCCACCTTAAGATCCCTAGGAAAGCGAGGTCTCTCATCTTTGTTAATAATAGGGTAGCTGGAGTACTCAGATGACGGGGTCAACTATGAGTCCTCATCATTGACATGTCATAGGAGGGGTCCTCTGAAACCTTTCTATTACCCATTTTTTGGGGAGAGTCACTAAATTTCCCTTTTCCCTTAACAACAACCCTATCCTTAGAAGAGGGAGACTGGTGGGATAGAGTTGGCATGGCTTTGAAATGATCATAAATTAAAACAAGCAAGTCTTCGTGCAGAATGGAATGCCTAATAGAGATTCATCTATGGTTTTGCAAACTGGCATTCAAAGAAGAGGCGAGATAGAATGGGAATGAAACCCTAACCTGATGCCTGAAGTGGTTGAGGAGGACGAAATGATGCCTGAAGACTCTAGTGTAATATCCATCCAGAGTGATGTACTCCATTAGCACGTTCAACACATTCCTCCAGTGTGAAACAATCTTCTCCAAATCATAGTAGCTTTTAGTCATCCTTCACAGGTCCTCCCTCTCAACCTTTGATTTTGGGAAGTTTTGGACTGCCTGGTTAGAAATTTTTCTATCCCTATAGAACTTAATACCTTCCATAGAAAGTTTTGTTACCTTAGCAACTAACTGCTCATTAATGATCAGTTGTCTACCAAATAATTTGATCTCACCATCCTTCCAGCCCTTGGCAAAGATCCTAGTAACATTCAGATCCCAGCCATGAAGTTTCTCAATGAAGATAGTAATACCGCCCTTCTCCAGCATCTCCCAAAGCTTCAAATTGTTCCTTAAGTCATCATAGTCCATTGGCTCCACCTTGCGACTCTCACCACCCATGTTGGTAGTCTTGCAGGTAAGAACAAAAAACTCAAGAAACCCAAATAAGCAAATGATCAAAGTTCCCAGAAAGCATGCAAAGCTCACATCACTCCAATGGGAAATATAATAATTACACTTCGGCCAATGATGAGTGATGATAAAATCACAATCCCAAAACTTCAAGAAAGGACACTTAGCCATCATTCATTAGAATGGAGAATTGCACCTTCTCATGAATACATTCATATGTGATTAGGGCCGTGACATCAACCTCCAACTCATCACCTCTCTTCCAACTCATCTTTTCCTCTGCTTTAACTCCCTTATTGGCAAAAAAGTCTACCACCATATTTATTTCCCTAAAAGCATGTGATATATAACTTTTCGCAAAACTATTAATAATTTCCTTTGAAAGGTCTATCCAATTCTCAATAGACCATGAGGGATTCTGAAGGCCCTTTAAACATTGGATAATATTATTTGAATCCCCTTCAATCCAAGCATTTTTGAAATTCAACTGGCTAGCCATCTTCAAGACTTGAAATGCTCCAATAGCTTCAACCACATGGTTGGTCTGAGTTCCTAAGGGGAATGCTACCACCATGATGAAGCAACCATTCTCATCCCTTATCACACCACCACACTCGACAGGCCCAGGCTTTCCCTTGGTTTCCCCATCAAAATTGTTTTTTACCCAACTAGAAGGTGGGAGGCTCCAATAGATGCCATTTCTAGGTCCCTTAGTAAGCTTGGAGAGATTGGATATGTCCACATTAACCTTCAAGGCTTCAACCACTCTAATCTCATTCTCTTGAAAGCTAGCCTTACCTTTACCTTTATTCTTGTTATTGAGCAAACTAAAGTTTTCTCTCACAGCTCTAATAATCTTGCCAAAAACCACTTCCTTTGATAGATCCACATCCTTAAAAACTCTATTATTATGTTCTTTCTAGACACCCCAAGCAAGGTGAGGGAAGATATAGTTCCAAAGTAGATTCAACACCTAATTATTTAAGGAGGCCTTCCACTGGTTGTAAAAATCCAAGATAATTTTAGGGAAAACCTAGTTGAGGTCCCACAAAATTGTAAAATCTTGCACCAAATAGCATAATCAAAAGGATAGAGGAGAAAAATATATGAGGAAGTCTCTACCTCCACACAACACATGTAACATCTTTTAGGAAAGGAGAAACTCCGCTTACAAAGATTATCATTAGTCAATAGTTTATTTTGAAGGAGAATCCAAGAAAAAATATTAACTTTCAAAATAAGGTTGTGCACCCACACCTTTGCCTAGACAGGGTAATGGGAAAAAGAGTAACAAGATTCCATCACTAAAGAAATAAAGTAAATCCCCAAGGAGGACAACTTCCAGACCAAAGAGTCCTACTGACCCTATGAGCTGAGCATGATAGAATTAAGAAGAACCTGCAAAGAATGGAGAACTAGGCTAATAGAAGAAATGTCAACCCACTGATTATTCCTCTAGTAATTCCCAACCAAGAAGCCAAACCTAGATTTACAGTCCTCCATATAATTCCTATAGATCAGGATGTTGCACAGGCGATCATTACCAATCCACGGATCTTCCCAGAACTGGATATTCTTTCCATCTCCAAGTTTCCAACAAGCATCTTTACTAGCAAGGTCCCTAGCCTTAATGATGTTGTTACAGAGGCATGATCCAATGCGGAGATTTTGAGAACTACGAAATTCTTTAAAAGATTCAAGCCCCCACAAATATTTACTATGCCAGATAGTATTCCATTCACGAGTATCTGTAAAAGTTCTCCAAACCTGCTTCACCAGAAGGGATTTATTTAACACTCTAATGTTCCTCAAGCCAAGACCCCCATGCTTCTTAGGTCTGCACACATTCTCCCAAGCAACCAACAAAATCCTCTTCTTCTCCTCAATCCCTGACCAAAGGAAACATTTTTGGATCTTTTCAATTATCTCAGCAAATTTGGCAGGAATCTTAAACAAAGTAAGGGCATAAACATGAAAATTCTAAAGAGAGGCCTTAAGTAACAAAACTTTACTAGCTTGGCTTAGGAGGGCCCCTTTCCAGCCAACCAACTTCTGATTAAACCTATCCATAAGAGAAATCCAAAATGAATTCAGAGGTTTGGACCCCAAAGGAAGACCTAAGTAATTGGAAGGAAGAAAATTAACACCACAGCCAAAGATGTTTACTATCTTCCTTTGTCTATGCTCAAGGGTATTGAAAAAGTAGAGAGAAATTTTAGCCCTATTAATTTTTTGTCATGATCCTTCCTCATAAAGCACAAGATAGGTCTTTATAGCTCTAGTTTCTCCAATAGTTGAGCTTCCCATAAGCATCGTGTCATCCTCAAACTGTTAGTGTAAATAGGCCAAGTTGGCATTTACAATAGGTTTTGAATGGACCCAAAACCATTAACACTCAGGTTTTGACAAGGACCCAAAACTCGACAAGAAAAAGAAAGTTACAGAAAGATATACTTGGGGTACCAGCAGCTGAATAGTAGCAAAGCTACAACAAAACAAGGTTAAACTGGGAACCTTAACCCAAAATAAGACAAGAATAGGACTTAGAACCCAATCAGAATAGAAGCATTGCCTAAGACAGTTAGGCAACAAAACATGTCAAAAGAACTACCTAAAATTTTTAGGAAACCATCAGTCTGTAAAAGTTAGACTGCAACAAAATGCTTAACAACATAACCCAAAAGATCCAAACTCCCCACCTCAATAGGGAAGTTAGAGATAATATCTAAACCCTACAGAGTAGCATCCTTCACATAGAACTAGTCTAGATGAATAACCAACCCAACCTCTACCTCAATAAGAGAGGGCTCCCCTCTATAGGAGAGGATGAGAAGAAAACCACTTCCACCAGAGAGAGAGATTCCCACTAGAACCACACCACCCCTCTCCACTTCAATAAGATAGGGCTTCACCTCAAAAGGAGCAGTCTCCACCTCCATGGAAGACACCCATCATGGAGCCTGAAGGAAAGCAACAAGCCCAAAAGAAAGGAACAAATCATCCTTTGGAATAGCAAAAAACTAGAGTATGGAAGGAGAGAAAGAACACTTCTCAACCAGAAGCTAAGGAGGAGTACATTGAGCTAGAAGCATGAAAATTTATAAATGCTCAATAGCTTGGGCCAAAGGGCTGAAGACAAAAAGCTACCCAACACACCACAAAACAAAAGACTGCAGTAGTAGGAACGCTAATGAACCAAATTGCACCAACACCACCAAAGCAACTAGGGTCTCCACCTCAAAAATAGAGAAAGTAGAAGCACCCTTAAAAGCCATGAAAAATAGGATCTTAAAATAGATCTTTGTAAGAAACCCAGTCCAAAGAACACTCCAAGAGAACAAAAGAAGAAATTATTCCTGGATAAAAAACAAACCCCTTCTAGAAAATAAGCATTAAGAACTAGACAGAGCTCCAAACCATCCAAACTAAGAGGAGGCAATCACTGTCCTTGAGAGAAATAATTCTAGCAAAAATATGGAGGGACCAAAACCACTCCACAACAACCTCCAAAGCATGATAAACATTAAAGCCCAACCTCTTGAGGCTCACCAACTCCATGACAATCCAAGACTGCAAGGGGAACTACGAAAGCATAACACAAGAGGGAAAAATCTCACCCCCAAAAAAGAGGGACTCCCAAAAAGAATAAATCCACTCAAAATACCATCATTTGAAAGTCACAAACAATAAGAGATGGCAAACCAACATAAGCTAGTCACACCCAAAAGAGGTTCCAGAAGCCCCAAAACCATATGAATTGCAATAGGGGCATTGAACACCAACCAACACTCATCCATCGTAAGAAAAGGTAGAAAGAGCCCAGGAAAAAGATGTGCCATCAGGAAAAGCCAAACCACTCTAAGAACCAGCATAGAAGAGAGAACAGGCCCGGTCCACAATGAACTCACCCAACCTGAGTGCAACAAGAGCCTTTATTCGCCAAATAAAAATCCAAGAGAAACCTCTTACAAAACCAACCAAGATGACCAAGCCCAGGAGAAAAAAAGAACATGTGAACATAGATAAAAAAAAATATGCATCATCAACCGCTAGGATGAACCAGGTAGAGGGCATCAAAGGAGAGCTACTGCCAAGAAAGGCACTCACAATCCCTCAAAGATAGCAAGAGGAGCCGCCAAAACAAACCAAGAGACACTAGAAATCTTTTGCAACAAGAAAACCCTCCGTCGCACCCAAGACATGCAACCAATGGTCCAAAAAGGAACAGAGGAACCTAGACTGACCATAAAGACCATCTACATCTTCGTCATCTTCAACTTCAACATTGATTCCATCAGAGGATTTGAAAAAGGCATTCCTGCCTAGCCCACTCCACCCATTACGCTCCATTACTGGTTCTTTTCTCTTGTTTTTTATTGAGATTTTTTTTTTTTTGCTTTGGTTATAAGATTTCTTGATTTTTGTCATGTTTTTTAATATTCTTTCAGGGTTGGGTGATCCCACAATACTGGTTTACACTTTCTTAGAGATCCTGATTTTTCTGAAATCACATATTTTTAGAAAATATAATGATTTAAGCCTTGAAAAGTTCCATTTAAAGGATTCCAATTGAAGAGGTTTTAATCAAAATACCTTAGATCAAACCCCCTTGGATAGAACCCCGCTAGTTTTAAACCATACCTATAACGGAGTCTCCTTTACACCCATCAAAATGCTAATAAAAAAAACTTTTGATTTTTTTTTGGGGGATCAAATGAATTCATTTAAAATTCATTTTTTTGTGAGTATGTATTCCTTATTATAAGCTTCCCAAAAATTATAACTTTAAATAAATTTAATTTGATTATTATATTTATTTTTTATTTCTTGTGAATGTAGGTTTTTCACCAAAAATCAAGCTCTTTGTTATGCACATGTGGAAAAATAGTAGATTATCAAAAAAAAAATTGAAAAATATCAGTGCACTAGATATTGAAGTCCTTGATCCAACAAAAACAATTGAATTTAGATACATACAAAAAAAATTATGTTGTATATGGTCCGCCTATGTCTGAATTGTAATTGGTTTGACTTCGAAACTTGATTAAGGAAAAAATATTCAATAAAACACTATGAAACCAAATGAAAGCGCTATATGTCATGGTTACAAATCTAGATTCAAAAAAATTATAATTTTATCCTTCATGGAAAAAAACTTATGTTGTATACGGTGAGCATCACTCCTTAAAAATGGTGTTTATTGAAAAAAATAGTTTTCGAAGGAGATGGAAAATGAAGTGCAATTTGATTCCAAATTTTTTGAAAAAATAATATTTAGAATCTATAGAAAAATGTCACAAATCACTAGATTTCATTCATTTTCAAATTCCTCATGGTTTAGCCTTTATAGGTGCCCAAAAGTGAAGATTTAGTTAGAAAAAATCAATTCAGTGTCTAGTTTGGCCAAAACTTGTAAATTAGTATTGTGGGATCACTCAGTTGTAATTGATAATGATGCCTACCAGAATGCAACTATAGTAAAGGTAATTGGAAACAACTTTAGATTTGAATTGTTGGGTTTTGTAGACTTAGTGGGGTGAGTTATGTAATATCTTTTCATTGAAAATTGGACTCGGTGTTTGTAAGATCCGGAGTTAATATTTTCCACTGGATTGTTGCTTTGCGGGTGGATAGTGAAAATAAACACGATATTCTTTTGGAGGTTGTGTAGGTATTGGCAGACTAGAATCTTAATGTGAGAAAATCATATGTATCATGTGATGGCAAGTGGTTCATGGACGGTATGATATCTATTGTATAAAATATCTCCTTTTTCATCTTCCTCTGGTATTTATTATGTAATTTTGTCCTAAAATTTTTTTTTGCTAGATGTTCTTTTGTAGTTTTTCATGTGATAGGTGTAAATGGCAAGAAGCTTAGAGATGATGGAGTGATTGGGTACATTGAAAAGGTACACTCTCATTCCTAATGGAGGATGGGTGCATTTATTTTGAAGGCATAAATTGGTTTCTAACTCTAAGAAAGTTTATATATTTGTGGTAGACACTGGCAAGGAATTCTTGGGTGGTACCTTCCTTTGGCATGGAAGTAGTAGTTGAAAAGACAACTATTGAATTAACAGGCACAAACCATCTAGGTTTACTCTTTGAAATATTTTTTGTTTTGGTTGACTTATAGTGTTGTGAATGCTTTGGCCTAGACCTGTTCAAACATGGAAAAACAAACAAAAATTAGTCCTCAAACAAGTTTAAACCAAACATTCCCCATGAAATTCATTCAAACACAAGAACAAGAAAACAAGGTAAAATATCAAATAAAATCTAATGAAATATTATTCAAAATGCTCAAACCAATATCCCATGGGGGAATTGGTGCTTCTTTGATGTGGAAAGAAGCCATTTCCCAATTCCTTGATAAGCTTGATGATGATTAATTGATCCTTGATGCAAAATGCCAATAACCTAGAGCTATGGATGATAAATTCTATGCTAACTTGCATAAAAATCTAGATGATTGTGAATTCAAATGCCTATAATGTATTTTCATGAAGTTGTGAATGATTGTGGATGAACTTGTGGATCCTAAATCAATAGAGAAGGATTCTATTTGAAGAGTGAAGAATGGGATGAATGTGGGATTAAAAATGGACCAATGGCATTGTGCCACTTGTCAACATGCTAATGAAGGAGAGTGGAGCACATTTTGAACAATGTGCATGTTTAATGCATGTAGGTGAAATTTGAATTTGAAGAGGTGACTTGTGTAAGAGGAGGTGTAAGAGGAATTAATTCCAAGTTGGCCCAAGGAGAGGACATGTACAAGAGCCTTTAATGCCAAGTTGGAGGACAAAAGTCCTTTGGGAGGGAGAATTCAAATAAGTGAAATATTCCAAGAATATGCCACATTTGAATGAAAATAGGAGGAATTAATAAATCAAATAAATTGATTTACATGTGCAACTTGCAAAAGCTAGACGAATGGAGGATTAGTGTTAGGAGCTAATTAATCAGTGATTAATTAACTTAGGTGGAGTTAGTTTGATTGTGACATTTAATTTAAATACTTGAATTTATTTAAATAAGATGAGAGGATATTGGAAGATTAGTAATTTAATTAAATAAATTTGATTTATTCAATTAAATGAAGAACATTAGGATTTAATTAAATAAAGTTGATTTATTTAATCAAAGAGGAATTTTGATGAATTAATTAAATAAAGATTATTCAATTAATTGGTTAGTAAAGAAATGATCAAGGAAGAATTGAAGTTAGTTAATCAAAATCGAGTGCATGATGTTGATCAAGACATTTTGAGTTTCTACAAGTGCAACATGGTAGAGGGTGATTTATGGACTTATAACATGAGGGTTGCTTGCCTCGTATACATCATAGATAAGTCAACAGGTGCTCCCATTAAAGACCCTAAAAATATTTGCAGAATTGAGGAGTTGTTCCGTAATGTATTGAAAGGGGATAATGATATTAGAGGCCCTACAATGGTAGTTTCAATGGGACTCACTCACACCCAGAGATGCCTTCACCAAAAGATGTTTGCAGATTGGGACTTTGAGAGCTTTGATAGGAGAGTAAAGGTAGATAAAATTCCCTCCATCACAATAACAAGCCCAAGTCTTTTGTAATGGTGGACAACTAGTTTGAGAGGGGTTATTTTATAGTTAATGTTTGGTGTAAAGATAGGCCGAAGCTTTTGTTTGACATTGTTTGTAACTTGACAGATATGTAGTATATGGTGTTCCATGCCACAATAAATTCCAAGGGTCCCCATACCTATCAAGTTGGTTTCTTTTCAATCTTAGTATATACTTTCCTTTGTAGTTTATATTATGAAGGATCTGATACATTCTTAACTTTCTCTTGTTTTGTGATTTTTTTAGGAATATTACATTAGACACATAGACGAGTACCCCATGAATTCGAAGGAAAAAAGGAAATGTGTAATTTAAATTCTTGGAGGCGGCCATAGAGAGAAGAGTGTCATGGGTATGAAAGATTTCCGGTAGAAATTTATAAAATTGTTTGATTTGAGGCATAAAAATAATATGCTAAAACTGCATGTGGTAGGGGTTAAGGCTTGAGCTTTGCACGGGTGACTGAGTTGAACTTTTGTTAGACATGACATGAATATTCTGAGAGAATGGAATGTCAGTGACATGAGCAAAAGTGTCAACGCATGGAGGGAAGGCAGTGGATGTGTTCTACATTATGGACATGGTAGGAAATCCATTGGATTCCAAGACTGTGGAAGTTGTTCGCCAAAAAATTGGAATCACAATGTTGCAAGTGAAAGAGATCCACCGCTTGTGTGAAATATTCAGTAACGTTACCTCCACCTACCTGCTTCTCCCTTGGAATTCTCTTCAAGTCATAGTCTAAGTGCTTTCTTTACAACCTTGGATTATTTTGCTTGATCAAATCATATTCTTAGAAGCACTGGCTCCATTGTAGAGAACATAGATGGAGTTGGAATTAGGGTTAGGGTTTAGCTTCTCTTGACAAGGTCTCATCTACATTATTTTGGTCTTTTATGTTAGACAATGTTGTTCGGTATTTATAAATATGGAATCCATAATAGTAGAAATTTGACTGCTTGGGTCTTTTTTTGTTAGAAAGAATATATATTGCTTCATATATGTAAATATGGAAAGGAATAGGAAAAATTTGACTACTTTTGGCTCGCTTGGGGCATATCTCTTTGATCAGACTCATATTTTAGAAAGCAAAGGTTGATTACAAATAGGGCTTGTATTCAAGAAAATGATCTAGATAAGGAATCCTCATCATTGACACAAGATTAGAAAACATGATACTAGTAGTTGTTGTATCATATGTACACTATTTAGAAAAGGGTCCTGTCCAATATGCCCTAATTTACTTCAAAATGACATACAGTTAATTAGTTGAATCCTTGGTCGTATCTAGCCATTCCTTGACAAATGGTTGATAAAGATTGGTCCTGAAGCAGTTTACTATGGAAACAGATAAGTTCTCTGACAAGACAAAAGGGCAATTAAGATTTATGAAATCTAGGGTTCTTGTCATAATTTATATTTATTTCTCATTAAGAGTACCCAGTGAAAAGAAATGCACCAAATAAAAGTAGAAACAGATTCAATTTTCAGCTCAATCCATGTTACTTGCTCATCTTTGGCTGGGGTCCCATAGAGGGGGCTTCTTTAAATTTTTTTTTTTAATTGAAGTGATTGATCTCATGAATTTTGTAATGTAATTTAAGTTTAGAAATTTAACCTCTTTAATTAATAGAAGTTGATGGTCTCTTGATTTTTATTATTTTATGTATTCAAATCAATAGGGTAAATATATATATATATATATATATATATATAAACAATTAGTTAGTGGGAATTTTAAAACTTCATATGATTAAAAAGTGGTAAAAAAAAGTGTAAGCTAGTGGAGCAATTTCTACTAATCCCAATTGTACCCACTTAAATTTTTGAACTAAAAAGTAGGGATTGATATTGTGAAAGGAAAGATTCTAATTAATCTAGTAGCATTTTTTTTTTGCTTTATGGGACCTCTACTCATTCAAAATAGATCATGAAGCCCTCTAAATGAGAGTACAACCTTAGTTTCTTGTATAGATTTGAGAGGCATTTGGGTCAAATATTGGGGTGGGGTAGGTTAAATATTTAATTATGGCAGGACCAATCATGTTTCATGTTTATGCAAAAAGATGATGATGTTGGAACCCACATGGATTTTTGGGCATTGTTTCTTTGCTTTTCTGCAAAGCATCCAACCCAAACAAATAGGATTTGGTGTTGATTCTCCTACCTCTTGCATATAACTTTGTAGGAGAAATATATTAGAACTTCTCAAACTATCTTAGACATAAAACTTTGGGTTTGTTTCCATAAATAAATAACTCATTTTTTCTTCTTTTCACTAAATCTTATGTCTTGGAACTTTAGATAAATTATTTAAAATATAAACTAAGTGGAAAACTTAATGAAACTATTAATAAAATTGTTTCATAGATAGTGAAAATAATCACAATATTTGCATAATAATAATTGTTCAAAAATTAGTCATTCTTGACATAGAATATCTTATTAAGAACACTTTATTCTCATTTACCATAATTTTTAGTGTCTAATTGATAAGAAAAATAGGACATCTCTCCAATACTTCTAGAAGGACCAAAATCACAAAAATGTGGTAATAAACCCAAAAAAAATTTGTAAGTAAACTCTAAATTTTATGAAGGTTTCTATAGATTTTTTAACTACATTAATAAATAATAATCTAATTTTCATAATAATTTAATGGATGTGCATACCCTATTCTAAATCTCTCATTTTTACATAAAATGAGAGTATACTAACAAAAAGGAAAATATTAAAAATCAGTTATTAAGTTTTATTTTTTGAGATATAAATAATTTTCCAAAATAAATTATGAACTATTTAATATGTTTGTACTACTTAGTAAAAAACAAGGGAATAAGGAAATTGAGACAAAAAGAAAGACAAAAAAGTTCCATAAAGTTGTTGAGGAGGTGTTGGGTTGCATGATTCAACAAATCTTATGTCTATTATGCATCTCATCCATTGAAGATGAATCAAACCATGTTAATTTTACACACTTCACTCACTCAATACATGGTTTTGTTGGCTCCACGATTGTCATTGCACCAAAAGATCAACCTATTAATGCCAGATACAATTGCCAGAATTAATGGATCCATGAGAGGCGGTTAGTCCATGTCACAAATCCTAAGGGGAGTGTTGACTATCTGCCAACAATCTACCCCTCAGCATTACCCAAGGGGATTCAAACTCAAAACCTTTGGATTTGATACCACTTGTTGGCTCCATAGTTGTTGTTGCACCAAAAAATTGAATTGTTAATGCCTGACACAACTGCCATAGTTAATGGATCCATGAGAGGCGGTTAGTCCATGTCAAGAATCTCGAGGGGAGTGTTGACCATCTACCAGCAGGTTTATATGTACTTATATCATATAAATACACTTTCATTCTATTCCCATAGAAAATAATTGAAAGGAAGTCAAGTACGCAGAAAATATTCCAACACCAATCTATCAAAGGAGAGAATGTGGAAATTTTGATAGTTGCAAACCCTTATTGAATAATTACAATAAAGAAGATGCACATAATAAGTAAAGATAAACAACATCAAAGAGACAATAAAAACACATAACACCAAATATAGGTGGGGAAAACCCTTTCAAGAAAAATACCCCACACTCCAAAAGTCTAAACAATGTATTATCTATAAACAACTATTACAATACACTTGCAGCACAAGCATCTATAGGAGATTTTCTATGTTACAATTTTGGAGTAAATCCGGCAGCATAATGGTATCTCAACACAACTTCATACTACTCCAAAATACACAAGTGCTCAATATATAAGAGCTTACAATGCATAAAATAAAAATTTCTAAATCAACTGCCAAAGGCTAAAGATGCAACATGGAAAGCACCAAAAATACTACACATGCATAATGGTAAGTTTCCAATTGTCACCACATGCCACGCTACAAAATCTACACTTGCCAAAATAACTGCACCTCAAAAACTCACATTCCATGTCAACTGAACATGCTAATAGAAAAATCCTTAATGCACAACTCCACCTATAAAATCAACTTTCCAACTTGACTCCTCATCCAAATAGAAACTGCAAGTTGTAACTCACAAGAGAATGTGACAAAATTAGCAACATTTAATATTATGGAAAAATCAAAGCTTGAGACACCTTCTTTTTCCTAACATTCTCCCACTTGTTGAACGCCTTTGAAGAGTCAATTGAAGTAATAGGAATTAACTTCTAAGGGTTGTGATGGCCATAGAATTCAAACACTACCTGAACTTCTATGTGCTCACTAGCTTTGTCAATGCATCTACAACATTCGTTAGGGTGTCAACCTTCTCCAACTTCACCTTTCCATGTTCCACCATATCACGAACAAAATGAAATTGAACATAAATGTGCTATGTTTTGGCATGGAAATTTTTAAAACACAACAATCTACTAAGAGGGGGGTGAATCAGTAGATATCAAAATTAAGCCCTTAAAACCTTTGTGTAGACTTAGCCCTTAATTAATATTGTAGATTAATTCCTTTTATCTCTTTATGTAGATTTACTAAACATGTAGAGAGATAAATGTACAAAAATCATCATATAACACATGATATATGTGGAAAACCCAAGATGGGAAAAACCACAGTGAAAAATGTTGCTTGAGTTTACTACTCAAATCCAACATCACAAATAAGTCTTTTGTTACAATATTTTAGGGCACCAACTCCAAGGAAGCACCAAATTCTTGATTTAGGAGCACCAACTGCAAGGAGACACAAATCCCCTACACTAAACACCAACTCAATTATCTGATGGAACCAACCAATCAAATTTAGAAAACTGTATTACAATTTTTCCTATTGCACACAATTTTATGTTGCAACTAAATTTGCAACTGCCCAACTATATGTTACAATTCTTGCAACTCACTCTTTGTTGTTGATGCTGCAATTTCAACAACACATCCCTCTGCTCCGTAAACTTTTCTCTTTTTCACTTAGAACATTCATTGTTCTACCTTACTGCACTACACACTCTACCTCTATTGCACACTCAATAATACATAACTCTATTTTGCACTATCTCTTTGTCCTTTACACCTTGAATGCAAACACCTAGAAGATATTCTATATTACAGTCAAGGATACATGTGCATTGCCATTTCTTCTTTTCTGCACCTTCTCTATGTCACATTCAAACACCTTCGATAATACCTTATTGTCTTCCTTTTTTCTTGACTCCGTCATTCTTCTATCTTTACCTTGAGATGTCCACCACTATCCAGATCATCTAGAACCCTTTGTTAGGGTTTCCTCCCCCCACTGACATCTCTAGCAGGTTTCCAACACATCGATCCATACACTCACTCTGTATAGATTCGTTGAATATGTTAAACTAGACAACCTATAAAACCCTAAACCTATAATACATTAGATGTATTCTTAAGTTTGCTTTACCTTCACCTGATCTTGGTCACCTCTACACTCTATTTCATCATCTTCCCTGTTAAATCTCCAATCAGATCATCATTGGTGTAGTTGAATGAATTAAATTTTTTCATTGTGTCGTCTACCAGTCAAACCCTTGTTTACACTTACTTAGTCATTGATCATCTTCATGTTTGAATCTAGTTCGTCAATCTACATTTTTTGTGCCATGATCCTCTAGCTTTCATTTAATCTCAACAACTTTAAAACATAGTCGTTGGATTGAACTACTTTAAACTATCATCATTGATCACTTTCCCTTTGGAACCATAGCCATCATGTATCGCTACTTCACTTAGGGAATCAATATCTATTTTTGTGATTTGAAGAGATCTCATAATCATCATCAAATATTCAACTCTTAATCTTCACCATCAATCTCATACCCATCGCTATCTCATAGCCTATCATTGTTCTAATAGAGGATTCATTTTCCACTTTAGCAATGTCCATCTAATCATTACTTGATGATCTTGACCATTGAATTATCATCACACTCAATTATCACTCATTGCTACTTCACATGAGCCTTTGGATTTCATTTAAGTGATGTGAATGGCTATAGCAATCACTGTTTGATCACCCTCCTTTTAATCCGAGCCATTGATATTTTATTATCTCATATCAGTACTTTGTCAAGAGTGCTCCTTTTCGTCATTGTGATGTGAAGAGGTACAATGATATCTATTCAATGTTCACTAGATGATCTTGACCGTTCATCACTCATTGTGTAAATATTTCCTTCACCTTGCTTTACTACAATGATGAGAACATCCTTCATGATGTAATAATGTTCTACCACCTATCTTTACTGACATCATACTCCACTAGCTCACATTGTTCATCGCTCATCGTTGAATGCACATATTCCTTTTTTTCTCCATCAATGAGGTGAATGAACATGGTGAGCATTGTTGGATCAATCACCATCCAATCTAGACCATCCCCCACAATACCTCAGACTAGAAACAGGGGCCCATAAAATCTTAGCAAGCTAGTTGGAAACTACCATCTGTCCACCTTGATGTCACCTTCCACTTCCTTCTTTTGTTCATCCCCCATCATGAAAAGCATATATTCCTTTGAAGTCATGACCGTAATGTAAAGGACTAAGGTGATATTCATTGGATTTCTTCTATTTAATCTCATTCATTCATCACATATAGTGAAAACACTTCTATGCTAGAGACACCAAAGTACAATGTGAGAGAATAAGGTGATAGTTGTTCAATTCTCTAACTTTGAACATGCACCATCAGATCTCCATTGCAAGCACACAATACATCATGAAAAGCATATCTTTCCTTGGCTTCACAATAGTGATGTGAAGGCTGGTCATGATGCACACACAAAGCGTCAAATAGGATACTTAGTAAAGGGGCCGATCACGGAATGGTCTCAATGACATAATTTATAACTTATGCGACCTACAACCTCCAACAAGCAGTCAACAATAGAATAGAAAATTTGTTAAGAAACCATGACTACAACCCTAGGGTTTAACTAATAAACTCTAAACCTATCTAATAGCACTAATAATTCCATTCTAAGGACATCCTTCAATGTTCTGACCTGCAACTCTTGTTTCTAAGAAGCTCTCAAAAAACCCATGTCAAATCTGCTACCAATTTTCATCTCTACCTTTTAGACGAACCCTCTACAACAATATTTCAACAATGTATGACAATATTGCAACCATTTGAAAAAATTTGCAACATTTATAGATACATGCTCATGTCTTCATAATTCTACACAAACTCTTCCAAACATTGATCCTTTGGTCTTCATGGCATCCAAGTACACCAAAAAGCTGAATTTTTGCATCAATGACACCTTTTGTCACTAGCCAATAATTTTCCCTTTAGGATCAATTTCATCTCACTTCTAATCTCTCTTTTGACATCAACTCCATTTCACCACTGATCTCTCCTTTTGAAATCAATGACAACATTATATTCCAATAAAATTAGGATTCTTTTCCAATAAAATGGCACTCTGACTATCACAATAGATAGTAATTTTCTCTACATAAAAACCAATATCAGAACACAAACACTTAATCCAAATGGCTTCCATACATGCATGAGTAGCTTCGATGTACTCTACTTCTATAGTGGACAAAGTGACTACATCTTGCCACTTACATATCCAACTGATAGCACCACCATACATCATGAACACATATCCATTAGTGGATCTTTTGTTGTCAATATCACCTACCCAATTTGAATCCACATATCCATGAATACTCACTAAGTGTTGAGGTCCTATATGACAACCATTAAAACATAAGGAATACTAAAAAGTACCCCTCAAGTATCTAAACATTGTTTTAACTACATTGGTGGTATTCCTTAGTTGATATGGCAAATGCAATATAATGGACCTATTTTCCTTTATTTCATTAGGAAATGAGATCCAAACAATGAATTGATTATCAAAACTTAGGTGAATCAACCCAAAGTGAGAATATTCAAATTTCCTTATGACTAGAGGACAGGAGTCAAGGTTAAACAACACTTTGGGGAGAAAAACTAAAAATAGAAAATCAATTCCAAAATGCAATCTAACACTTGAAACCTAAAGATTAAGCTCAATCTTTGCAAAACCAGAAAATAGAATGTAGATATGAGAAGGGTAGAAGCATGTGTACGAATCACCAAAAGTGCTTTTTAGGAGCTGATCTAAGACTCATTTTGTCATAGGGAAATGGGTCTAAATACAAGAGTTTCAACAATCTTTCAAGAGCCTCTAGTGTAGATCTAAAGCCTCTAATTTGTCCAAGTTTTAGTGTCAAAAGTCAGAAATCATATCTGTAGGTTAGATTCCATGATTTGACAACAACTTCGACAGCTTTTGCAACTTTGACAACTTTGTAAATCTCGCTCTTCGAAAGGTCTTCAATTCTTCTTCAACCTAAATATTCAATCACACATATAATAGAGAAAAGTGTTTATTTTTGGGTGAATAGGGGTTTTCCTTGGTCAAACCCCATTTGGGTAATGAAACCTTGAATTAAAATAATGAATGAAAGATGGAATGCATAATGAACAAAGCTATGCTACCACTCAACAAACCCTTACATGAAACCTTGATAAAGGAGATATTAGGAGACATACAACTTGCATGAAATGGATGAATTGGATGTGGATTTTGACACTTGAATCTTGCTTGAAATGATACTTTGAAAGCTTGATCTAACCATGAAACCTACATCATATTGTTAGCTCCACAAACATGCATGATTCAAGAAGGGTTTGACATGATGGATGGATCTTGAATTTTACAATATAAAACTTTGATATATTTGTTCTTGAATTCATTTTATTACTCTTGAAGTGCTCTTGTAGATCTTGAAAAATGTTAGGTGAAACATAGTAAAATAACCTTGAATTTATAGGTATGTATCCTTAATTTCTTGAAATTCAAATATCAAAAGGCGACCTTGAATTATGGATTTAAAAATATTAAAATACTTCCAAAAAAAAATAATAATTTACGTCCAAAGGTTTAGGGAGGACCCATTTTCCCATGGGCGAATGGGTCCTAGGTCCCTATTCCTAGAACACACACTACTCAATATAAAGTGTTATATGTAGGCATTAATTATTGCCAGGTTTCCCCTTCCGAAAATGTAATTAATTAGGCCTATAAATGAATTAAAAGGATAATCAAGGCCCAATTAAAATCATTTTAATTAAGAGGTCCAATAAGTGTGTAAATTTAAAGGGCTACATTTAACAACACCAAATTAAGGCATTATTAAGTCCAATTTATCTAGGAGGGCCCAAACATGTGATAAAATGTAAAGTGATACATTTTTTTACACTACATTTAGCCCCTACTTTAGTGAGAGGATGGCCCTGCATCAAACTCCCACTAAAGTAGACAATCAAGAGATGTCTATTTTGGAACACAATGATCTATTGAGAAGGGGGATGAATCAATATATACCAAAAATTTGGCTCTCAAAACCTTTATTCAGATTACTTCCTTAACTCCAAATACCTTGTGAAGATTTCTTTCTCAAACTCTTAATGTGTATATTGAAAACTAAAGATGAAAACATAAACATGCAAATAAACAATCAACACACACATGCCCACAACACCAAATATATGTGGAAAACCCAAGATGGGAAAAACCACAGTGAGAAATGTTGCTTGAGTATACTGCTCAAATCCAACCACACAATCCAACTATCTATTACAATGTTTATGGAACCAACCCAAGGAAGCGCCAACTCCTTGATTTAGAAGCTACAACTTCTAGGATGCACCAACACCCTAGTTTAGGAGCTTCAGCTCCAAGGAGACTACAATCCCCTAGAATGAGCTACAACCTGGTACAATGAGGCAAACACCTCTGTGATAAAAAAACATAAGTATGCATAAGACTTGGTTCTACAAAACTTGATCATGCATCATTACATTTAGTACATTGTTGCACTTTCTATAACTTACATTTTTTTGCTAAAACTATACTTTTATTAACACACCCTTGCTCTGCACTCTCGTTTGTACATAGAACAATCAGTGTTCTATCTTGCTACATTGCACACCTTTCCCTTTTTGTTGTGTCTCATACATCTACAATCTGTTGTATACAAACCTAGATGATATTTTGTATTATAGTCTAGGACTTCCTTGCATTTGCATTCTTTTTTTGCTTTGTTGCTCTGGCTATTTCCTTACCGTCACAATTGCATATTCATAACTCTATTTTTCACACTCTATGACTGTAGACTCCTCTCTGTATTTTTTGCACACTTAACAATATATAACTCTATTCGACACCCTGTACACTTGTCGACATCTCACACAGAGTGGATATAATAACTTAGACAACTCTCAGACTAGCTTCCTTTTTTTATGCTTAACTCCACTGATCTACAATCTCTTCCTCGAGATTCTTAGCTTCATTTAGATCTTCTTTGTTTAGATCTTCTCAAATCTTCTGCTAGGGTTTCCTTTGCTTGCAAACTTCACCATCAAGCCACCTATACCTCAATCCACACACCACTTTCTAGCTCATCATTAAGACATCTGATAGGGTTTACTAGATATTGTCATATCTTGCATCCATCCAACATTTAGTTTTGTTACAGAGAATTTTCCTTCATTCATTCTCTATCAAACCCTAGAATCGGATATGCATTCAATGCATTCTTTTGTTCATTCAATTTGATTTTATCTTCAAATATTTTGCAAAATGTGTTGTCGCTTAATAGATCAAATCTTAACCAACATAGGTCACAGGTGCAATTGGACCAATTAATTCCTTCCTCTGTGTCGATTACCAAACAAAACCACTATTCACATGAACCAGAATATTATAGATCTTCAATTTTTAATGTTGTTTTTTGATCTTCTCTCTTGTTCCAATATAATACGATCCTTGATCACTATCATGTCTTTAAATCCTTACCGTCAGCTAAGTAGTCATTCTAATCTCCATCCTTAATCTATCATATTGCTCTATTGAAGAGACACATACCACAGTATCATCAACATTTATTGTTCTCTCTGATATGAGTTACCACCTTCGACCCACATGCCACTTGTCTTCCATGTCATCACCACCTAATTCACAACAACTATGTGAATTAGCATATTGAGCAATTTCTCTTCACCACCTGTCATCCTTCACAACAATCCACCATCATCATCATCCTATCGGGTCCCACTTAGCTTTTTTCCTTATTGCTCCATCGAAGGGACATCTTCCAGACTCCTATTGATACACTAATGTCACATCGATGAGGTAGCCATCGAGCAATCGAAGAGACATCAACTCCACTCTCATTGATATGGCATTGTCATGTCGATGAAGACCTTTGATGACATCACCTATTTTTATCATATCCATGTGTCATTATTCTATTCGTCTTCCATATACACATCACCCTTACCTTATCAGGTCTCACCAACACCATTACATTCTTCCATCGCTATATCGAAGAGACAAGCTTCATAGTCTTGGCAACATTTCTTTCTCTACCTAATGAAGGTTATCATTGTTGCATCAAAGGGACTACCTTGAGAGTCCTACCAATGATAAAATTCCACTCTAATGAAAATAACAACCCCCAATACATCATTCCAATGTGGGATCCACACATTGTTGTCACATGTCTGCATCATCATCACTGACATCCATGCCATTATGGTTGGGTCCCACTCAGAGTGCTTCCTTCCTCCTTATCGCTCCATCACTAAGTCGCTAACAACCTGAACTTTAGAACCTCATGTTGAAGGTTACTAAGTTATGAAAACCCGCAACTCACCGACATATAGCTATTAGGATGTTGAAGAGACTCCAAGATGAGACCTACCAATACTATTCACTCTCACTGATAAATCCCTTCTTAAACCTTCAAGACACTGCCAAACTAGGCGATGGGGCTGATCACCAACATAGGAAGATAGACTTATGTTATCACTTAAGTTACCAGCAACCTATCTCAACAAGTCAATGAAGAAATATAACACTAAAACTAGCTTCGTCATGACTGCAAACACATTAGGGTTTATCTATAAACTCTAATATCACTCAGGAACAAAAATAAGTCATTTCTAGGTGCATCCTTCACTTTCTAGACCTGCATATCACATCACTAGAATGCTCTTAAAAGACCCATATCAAATCTTCCACCTAATTTTCCATCAAATACTTGGAAGCAATTGTTGGAGAGAGATGACACATTTTTTCAACTATGCAACATATTGAGCAACTTGCTCTTTTGCACCAACAACCAATCCTCATACTTCCAAAACCAGATCTACTGTTGTCATTCTCATCCTTTGTCATTATTCCAATTATCTCCCTTACATGATTTAACTCATCACCTTTCTAATACCTTCATAACATCAATGACAACATTATATGCTTCTGCACAGGATCAACACACTTCTCCTCTAATCCCTTTTGACATCAATGACAACATATTCCAACAATCTAATTGCATAATCACTAGAAGGATACGAAAACAAATATCAAGGAGGATGATCAAGCCCCCAAGATCTAAGATCTCATGGAAAAACCAACAAAGGCACAAGGAGACACATGCCTATGTTAATCATATACATGTATGTAACAATGAAAAGATACTCAATCATATAATGCCAAAGACTCACAGAAAGGAAAAATAAAAGGAAAAAGGAAAGGATCAAGCCTCAAATGTCCAACACAATGTGGAACACACCTTAGCTATTTGTCTAAAAAAATTTACAAGTGGAACTAATTTTCCACTATGCAAACAACAATGCATGCTCACACGGACTAGTGAAATCTTTCCTCCACAAGGTGAGCCCCCAACGGTGGAAAATGAGAGAATCTTATTAGGATCCCATACCATAGAAAATTTATACCTCTAATATGGCACCGCACAATATAAAATTTTAGATCCATACGACTTAGCAAGCTGCGTTATGCTAAACACTTATGAACAAACAAGGTACCATAATCAAGAAAAGTGTGTCATTCTCGGTGGCCATGAAAAAGGGTTGAAAATTTGAGCTTCATTGATGAGGGCACAGCCCGAGACACAGAAAATAACCCACAAACAAGAGAATAATTTTATTATTTAGAAAATGGAGCTTCTTACATGCAGAGGATCTCAAATCCCCAAGTTCTACAACACATGCAAGTTACAGACAGCTACAGAATAACCCTTTCGCAATATGCAAGCTTGTCCCCAAAAAGTTACCCAAAAATTAGAAACCCGCCCATAAATAGAGCTCCTCTTTAGTTTGGAGCCAAAACAACATTCAAATTTGAGTTTAGGCGGTTTGGCATCAAAAATTTACAACATGAAGTTCAAATTTCAAAAGAGCATTTGCAATTGTATCTTCTAGAAAGTGCGCCAACTTCCCGGGGCCATAACTTTTGATCCGGGACTCCGATTCGTGAACCGTTTGAACCGTTGGAAAGGTCACGAAGTCAACAACGCACTTGAAATTGCTACAACAATTTTGGCAAGTTTCAGGGCCGATCCGGGAACTCTAAGTGCCTCAAATCTAACTCGGAAGATTTTCAGGTGCAAATCTGGGAAACTAAAACTACAATATCTTTCCACCTAGGAATAGAAAATAAAAACCATAAATTGGGAATTTAATTATGACGAAAAGGGTATCCAAAAATATAAAAACATCTAAAAACAAGAAACTTGAAATTTAACTATTTTTGGGTGCCTTACACCACTGGATGCTCCTCCATCATTCATGTTGGTTATTTTTTAAGAACCAAACCAATCTTCAGAAATACCTATGGAATTTTCCATTTACAACACTTAGTACTCCAAAGGGATTGACCAACAAACAAGTAAAAGTTGCAAGACTTCTGCTCCTACACTTTGGGCTCTATTAAACCTAGGAGGGTAATCCCACACTCAAGAATTTATATGACTACTACTCAGATACATGGTCAATAATAGATAATTCTCATAGTTTTACTCAACAACGTAGCTTATCAAATAAGTTGGCAGCTCATTTACTGATAGCCTATACTTAGAGCATGAGAAGATGAAACTCAACACTAAACAACTACAGTGGTATCCATTAGAAAGTTTATAAAATAAAGGTGATTAGCTGATAAATCAACCTAGGAACTAAATTATGAATACTTTGCACAAACCAGTGTCTTATTCCAAGCACAGAGTCAATATCAACCTATGCAACTAGACAACATCTTATCAATAGCAACCTTTAATCTTGAGAAATATTGATTTACAACATTCCCCTATTACATTTATGATCATCACTGCTTACAAATATACTAGCACCTAATTCTTATGAGTTAACAATATCATCCAAGCATTTACATTAATTCATTGAACTAATAAGCAACAATGAAATTAAACATCTATTGAGAAATAATAGAGACAAACAAAAGGAATCATAGATTTCTTTCATTCATAACTCATAAAATGAGTACAAAGAGAGACACTAGCCATGAAATTGGTATTACTCTATATTGCTATACAAATTACATACATAATAACAAACTCTGAACTTAAGACAAAACTCTAAAACATGCTTGATATTCCTTTTACAATTCATAGTGTTGAATGCAAAACAACGAACCCCTACTTTCTGGCCCTAAATTCCTTCTTATAGAAATGAAGGATCAAAACAAGCCTCAAGCCAGAAAGTACACATGTCAATATCATTTTGGACCGCTTATAATAAAAATTCCCCTATTTAGTTGCATTGAATTCCCAAGTGGTGGGAAACATGTGGGGAAATGAAAGTGGTCTTCATTAGTTGTTGGAGATCCGGTCCAATCTTCAAAAAGGTATCTTCAAATAGTTACCTGAAAAAAATTTCCCACACACACAAAGTGAAAGAAGGAAAGCATGACATAAACATAAAAGAAAAGACAAAAGATGTGTCCACGTCTATAGCCTTGTCATCAATTCAACTTGAAGAAGATGCACTATATTTTCCATACTTTATCAAAAGCCTAATTTTTACTAAATCTAGGCTATGTAGTGTATTATTCTTCATGGTTGCAGACTTTAAAATTTCAAATTATCACCTTGCCATTGGGTGCTGCTACAATAGTGATTTACACTTTCTCGAAGATTCTGATTTTTGCTGAAATTGCATATTTTTAGAAAATATAATGATTTAAGCCTTGAAAAGTTCTATTTAAATGATTCCAATTGAAGAAGGTTTAATCAAACCACCTTAGACCAAGCCCCCTTGGATAGAACCCCACTAGTTTTAAACCATACCTATAACAGAGTCTCCTTTACACCTATCAAAATGTTGATAAAAGATCACTTTTGATTTACCTTTTGGGGGATCAAATGAATTCATTTAAATTTTATTTTTTTAAGTATGTATTCCTTATTATAAGCTTCCAAAAAGGTATAATTTTAATTAAATTAAATTTGATTATTATATTTATTTTTTATTTCTTGTGAATGTAGGTTTTTCACCGAAAATCAAGCTCTTTGTTCTTCACATGTGGAAAAATAGAAGATTATCAAAAATAAAATTTGAAAAATATGAGTGCACCAGATATTGAAGTCCTTGACCCAACAAAAAAGAAAAAATATAATTTTGATACATACAAAAAAAGTTACGTGTTATACGGTTGTGCTATGTCTGAATTATAATTGGTTTGACTTCAAAACTTGATTAAAAAAGAAATATTCAATAAAAAACTATCTAACCAAGTGGAAGCACTAGATATCAAAGTTACAAATCTAAATTTGAAAGAGTTATAATTTTATCCTTCATGGAAAAAAAGTTATGCATTATATGATGAGCATCACTTTTTTAAAATGTTGTTTT
This sequence comes from Sequoia sempervirens, assembly GCA_007258455.2. Classification (NCBI taxonomy): domain Eukaryota; kingdom Viridiplantae; phylum Streptophyta; class Pinopsida; order Cupressales; family Cupressaceae; genus Sequoia; species Sequoia sempervirens. The sequence continues at coordinate 261,487,554 of VDFB02086081.1, forward strand.
CTGAAAAAAATAATTTTTGAGGGAGATGGAAAAATAAGTACAATTTGGTTCCAAATTTTTTTAAAAATATATATTTAGAATCTATAGAAAAAATTTCATGAGGCTCTAGTTTGCATCATCTTCAAATTCCTCACGGTTTAGCTGCTATAGGTGCCCGAAAGTGAAGATTTAGTTAGAAAAAATTATTTCAGTGTCCAGCTTGACCAAAAATTGTAAACCACTATTGTGGGATCACCCCATGATGTTTCATATTAGTCCAACACTCCCTCCAAGTATCTAGCATTACATGATAGGAATTCATCTTTAGTGGGTCAATTGAAATTCATGACTTCATCATCCCTTTCTCTATAAGGTGCATAATTGGTGACAATCCGGTTAGCCTCCTTATCAAATTCGAGTAGGACAGTCTTAGCATGAGCTAACATATCCATATTTATCTTCAATGTGTCCATATCAAATTTCTAACTAATTGACACTACCTGATCTGAAATAACTTTATTGGTTTCATTTTTCCACTCCTATAGAGTCTTGATGCTATCATCATCCCTTAGAATGGATGGAAGAAGGCCATGATGTGACTCATGGAAGTATTTTACTAGCTCTTTTATTTTGTTCTCCAATGGTTCAATATTTCCACTATATCCTTCAATCTTACCTAGAAGAACAATAGTAGGTTTAAACTTTTTAGGTAGATTGGCATCCTGCTTAACTCCAATTGACCTCAATACCAATTCCTTCCTCCTAGGGATCCAAATTTCCATTAGTGGAATAGCTATTTCTCTATCAATGTCAAAATTCTTGATAGCAACCACCATGGATGAATACCTATAGTGAATACTATCCAACTTGTTATTCACTCTTCTGTTCAAATGTTCCAATATTGTAGTGACAATCTTCATGTTGCTCTTGAAAATCTCATCATGATTATCACATTTCTCTTTATATTCATTTAGTTGCCTAAGCAACACTTCCCTATTGATATATTCTTTAGCCTATGACCATTCTAATGTACTAGGTTCTACTATTAAAACGGGCACACTTCCCATGATATATGGCACAATTTCCTATGAAGGACTTACTTCAACTATAAACTCTAGGGGTACAACTTCTTTTGAAGTGGTGGGGGATTCAACATCATTCTGCTAATGTTGTTCAGGTTGCAATCTCTACAACTTATCTTCCAACAATTCTACCTTTGTCTATAACTACATATTATATTGCTCAAGCCTTCCATATTTGACTAGAAAATCATTGTAATCTCTCTCGAGTTTATCATTCTCCATAGTCATAGATTCTATAGTGACCCTTATAAATTGTGCAACATGAACTGGCATATTTTCTACCTCTGGAGCCGACATCTCTAACACTCTCTTTATTATTAGGCATCGACTGTAGTTAGTTTTAGGCTCAACAATATTATGCTTTCTTATGCTTGGGGCTAGAGACCATATAGCCAAGGCTTCCCATTCCTCACTAAAATCAAACCCCTACAATGCAAGTATAGATTCTTCTTCTGTATCATAGTGAGGCTTGTCACATTTCTTTATTGTGTCAAAAGCTATATATGGTAGAAGCTAAATCTCATTATGGCAGCAACAAAATACCACTATTCCTTACCAATTCTCAACCCTCTTTTGTAGTCATCTTTTGGAATCTAGCTCGCATTTCATTTAAAACCTTTTTATAGATGATGGCATCCAATAATTCTGGATGAAGGATTCTTTCTATATAGCCAGGTTTTTACATATTCATTTCTTTTAGCTATGTATGCAGATTCCATAAAATCTTGAGACTTTATAAATGAGTCATCATCCAAGAACTTTGCACATGCTCCAACCTGCATAGCATCTCTACCATTGAGTCCAGTGAGATTAGCTTTACTAAATCTCATACCCAATTGATGTTTTTCACTTACTACTGGTGTAGTAGGCACTACTTCTTGCATTTCTTGCTCTAATACCCAAATATCATCACCAGAGCCTTCATCACCATCGTCCACTAGACCAGTCACTTCAACCCTTCCCTTGGTGGTAATTCACTCGGTGGTGGAGAATCAATGTCCACAATTTCAGGCTTTGCTGGCCTTGGAGGAGATGGTGGTGGTTCTTGTGGCATAGGAGAAGGAGGCTTATATTTTTCTTATTGAGAAGGATCAAAAGTTGCATCAATTTTCTTTTCCTTATCCTTTCTCTTGACAAAGAACTTTATTCTTGGTTCATCAGGGGCTTGAGATGTAAAATTTCCTCCCATAGCTGGGATTTCTCTTGCACTTTGTTCTTCTACAATTGGAGATTTCCCTTTATCTTTACTTATAACCCCTTTAGTTTCAAGGTGGCCCACTATTGAATCAAAATTCCTTGACACATGCTCCACCTTTTAGATTACATTTTCAGTCTCTGGGAGAACCTTGAAGTCAGGTTCTTCTTGCTTTATCTTTCTTTGCATCTTATTGAAGGAAATCCACCTTGCTCTACTTTTTTCCTACTCCAAAAGGTCAAACACATTTCTCATCACGTCCTTCGAATATTGGAAATGTGTATAAATTTGAAGCTCTTATTTATTTCTTTCAACCAAGCCATAAAATCTTCATGGCCATATCTTACCCTATGAACTAACCTCTTCATGTGGTAGGTTTTGAGTATATCAAGAATATTATTCCAACCTCCCTTGGTCATTACAAAATCAGAAAAAACAAGTGTACAAAAGAAAGAATGTTCCTTTACCTTGATTCAATAAGTGTCAATTTTCAACACTTCCCAATTTCCACATCACCTCTAGAAACTAATTCTCTATGGTACAAACTTCGACAGTAAGTGAGGTGTTACTATACAACCATATACTCTTAAGATAGTGTAATTATGGTATGGCATAACATCTCCCCAAATATGATAAACTCCAAGCTCATTCCTTCTCTCCTTATGTCTTGAGAAATCATGTAGAGCTATGGGAATTCTAGGTACACTCACAATTAAGACTCTCCTTAGTTCTCAAGCAAAATATTTATGAAATGTCACATAATCATATGTCCCATCATCCTTCTCTAAAATAGTAGTCCACCATTGCACGGGAAACTCTAAGCCACCCTTTGTTCTTTCCAAAGTCGTATTAAGCCCAAAGGAAATTGCACCTTTGTATAAAAACATATGCATCAATAATGAATACCACCTGAATGTCACTCACAATTCACCTTTCTTCAACCCTATCAATATTTCATGCATTCTTTCTAAAAGAAACCTCGCATAATCATACATTGCACAATATTGGGGTGTTGAATATGGGCAGCCATAGACATCCATGCCATTGGCATTCCCATGACAAGATCATAACCAATTATTTAGCAAATAGAATAGAAGGTTTTTGGAAGTAGGGAAAAAAATAGCTAACAGGGAAAGCCTCTTTATTATGTTGCTCTATTATGATCTTTCAACCTACAATTTCTACTAGAAATATCAGTAGGATGTGGACTCTGAATGCAATATTAGTTTTATCATACTCCTGCTTAAGAGTGTTTTCATTTAACTTATACATTTCATCACTCCATCTAGTGAGCTTGATGAAAAGACCCAATTCCTCCTTGGTGATTTTGACCATTTCCTTCCCATCATATTTTCTTATAGTTCTTGTGACTGGGTCATAATTGGCAACCACTACCTTAAGCAAGTCAACATCCATATAAACATTTGGTATAATCAAATTTCCTAGGTCATAGTTTCAAGGGTTACCTACTGGGATACCCATGTTTCTATTCCTAAACCAACTATAAAATAGTTCCCATCTAGTATAATGAAATGTGGCATCCTTAATAAATCAGTTCTTGTCAATCAAACCCTCTACTACTTGTGGACCTTTGAGAAGCAATTGGCCCTAGGTTTATCAATGGTTGAGCATGGTAAATGGTGAATGAGGTCTTTATTCAAAGGTATTTTAGGAGTAGAAGCTTACCCTTTAGATGAAGACACTTTTACTTTAGGAGCCATAACACAAGAGGTATTAAAAGGAATGGTTTCTAGTTTATTTGAAGAAGGCTTATGGCTTTTGTAAGGGTTTGACATGAATTATGCAATGCAGAACTAACAAATTCTCTTTTATGAATGTGAAACCTAAAAAATTCTAAACAAAGAACACCCTAACAAACTCAAAAGTTTGAGAAACCACAACTTATTAATAATTCTGATGGGAGGGAAAAAATTCGCTTGCTATTTTTCTTCGTAGGTTGACAACCTTGGCTTCAACATTAGAAAATATGGAAAAACAATAGCACGAGCTCCTTGAGTGTGTAGAGTATACTTCAAAATTTTGAATGATTCCTTTAAGATAGGTATTAATAATTATGCAACTCCTTACTTTAGTAGCTCAATGTCCTTTCAACTATTAAGGTTCACTCGCATGAACTAGAACAACTCACTTACCCTCAACTGAGTTTTTGAATACCAACTGTTGATATTTTGGGAGTTTTAATCAATAGATGATCTACATTTGGCCAGCTTAATATGAAAGATATGACTATACACAGTCGCAATACTTACCAAATGACAAAAAGCCTCATGAAACCACTTGCTAGTGGTATGCGAGCTCCATTTCTTTGTCATTGTAGCCAAGATCCATGTGTCTTCCTTCCCTCACCCCCATGAGTCATAACCCATGTACAACTTTCATCAATGGGTAGATGGGGAGAGGCCAAGATTAAATCTATTAGCTTCTTCATACACACCTCTTAATTACTCACAAATTTATCTTTCTTACAACATCCACGACCTAGATTAAAAGATCTTCAAACATGTGTAATATATCTGCATTAGTAACATAATTTATTTTCCATGTCCTGTGTTGAAATATTTAATTAATTTTTTCCCTTGCTCCAATGCTTCCACATCCTTTGGATCACTCCAAGTGGAAAATTCTAGCTTCCTCGTTGGGAGTCTAGTAGTAAATGTGAGACCCACACAAGATAGTGGGGAACGGTCAAGATTAATCCACATCACCTGCTATTGACTGTTGATTCATTTGAAAACTTTGTGATAGAACACTTGAAATTGTTGGGTCCCACTATTTAGACTAGACACATGGAATCCACCCACCAGCTCGTGTGATTATTTTAGTGGGAAAGAAAAACAACGGGCACATAGAGAACGGTCCAGATGCGGCCACATCATTCATCTCCCACTGTTGATCTCCTTCGACAACCAGGTGTACACATTATCAAAGACATCAGGCTTGCCAACGCACAAGACACACGGCCTTTTCCAGTGAGCTTGTTGGAATAAACTAATAAGCAATAAAATCGAATGGTGATGCAAAGCATCATAACAAACACCATTTCTTCAAGGGATTTCAATCCGAAAACAAAATTAGGAGAAGATCAAATTCTTGATTCACTTTCCTTTTCTTCAAAACTCATACAACTTCTTTACAATATTCATCAAGTTCACAAACTTAGCAAATTACATCATTAAGCATTCACCAAAATACTCATCCTCCAAGGAAATCAAGACAACTAAACCATGCTTCACTATTTTTAACCCAATATTAAACCATCAAATTATTGTATACATCATATCTTTAAGAAATCAGACCAATATCCCATTATTGTGTCACTGTTTTAGTAGGTACCTTACATGTAGCAGCCAAACACAACTTTTCACCTTGCTCTATGTTTGCTCAAGAAATCCAAAACAACAAATACACCTTGTCCAACATAGAGACAAATTGTAACAATATCCAAAAGACAATATTCAAACAAATACAACCATTTCATTCACTGTTTCATAAGATTACCCAGACTTTTCTTAAATACATCATTAAGCACATTGAGTTCTTGAATCCAAACCTCCACATTATCAAAATTTTCCCCTTAACCTTTACATAGAAATTGATGCACCTCTAATACCACTGTACAAATAAGTTGATTAGAGATCCAAACATAATTACCTTTGCTACATCAAGGTTCCATGTTCTATGCAAACAAAACACTATTATTTCTATTAGGACTCTTGACCCTAGATCGGGTAATCTCACAAATCAGAAGTAGTTACCAAGAACCAAATACATTTTTAAAGACCCTTTTTTCACCCACATCAACATAACTTGAGCTTTCAATAGCCTACCTTAAAGAAATTACCAGTTTCTCATACTGTATGTTGTCAAAAGGCCACTAAAATAGGCCTATTTTGCAAAGGATTCCCCTTTTAAACAACTAAAAAACACAAACCAACCATGAAAAGTATTCAATCATGTCTTAGACCTCAATATTTCACCATTTGTAGGAATAGAAAACCATAAAAACAATTTGATCCACTAAACCCTTGTTTACAGGGTGTAAAAGCACAAATTAAGGAGAGTTTCATGACTGAAGCACTTACAGACCTCCAAGACTCCGGCCATCACTTGGAACATGACTAACTACATCTTCCAAGACCTTTGGAATCATCACCAAGTCCATTATTTTTCCATTTCTCCACTGTCATACTAGTAACCAACCACTTTGACTGGAAAACTCAAATTTTCTCCATTAACACAACAAGTCTTTCATCTCCATGCTTACCCCGGCACACACACACACATCTACACAGAAAAATATACAAGGTAAAACATACTACTCATCCCATCCCACCTTCCTACTAGGTTTCCATTGGTGGGATGGGCCTTAATTTTTTTAAATGACTCTCAAAACAATCTACAGACCGAAACTCAAAATCTAAGTTCAATTTACATTATTACTGAATTAACAATTCCAAAAACCTTCAAGAGTGAAAGAAGTCTCTTTATTTGAAAAGAATCGAAGCTTATAATGCTTGAATCACTATGTAAACTAAAAACAAGAAGATAAAAGATTCCCAAAATAACTAAACAAGGGTATTTTATTGTTTTTTTATGAAAATGGAATACAAGATCTGCTTTTTCTTGCCATGTACATGTTTGTATAGCTTTTTACATTCAAAAAGGAAACTTCCTATTCAACTTCCAACTGCCTAACTACTTCCTCCACCGAGTTTTCTCCTCCTATTCCTTGATTTCTTGATTTTCTTGTTTTATGCTCTTTTGTTTGCATAATTACATTATGATAACTTTTCTTGACAATATTGCATTATCTCCATTTTTCCCACTTTTACAACCCAGTGACTTATTTCATCATGTAAATACATTAAAATTCATCATTTCATGACCTTCACTCATCACTTTGACTTGAACATTACAAATTGGAAAAATTAGCCTTCTAAAGGAATTTCATGACCTAAGTGCTCCTGCACCATACAACCAACCAACAAAGCTTCCAAATCCCTTGGAATCACATTGCATAATCTTCATTTGTACCTACAAAAGAAAAATCAATCTACCTTGTTCTTTGTCCTCTTCATCTTCATTTGTCTTCACCTCTTTCACTTGTCTTCATCTTCACTTTGCTTTCTCTTGTCATCTTTCTCCATCTCTATCTTCATCTCTTTGCCTTGTAACTTTCCCAGTCTTCATTATTATCTTCTCAAACTATTGTCTCTTTCAAAAGGACACAAGACTATCCTTTTCAACTCTTCTTCAATTCTTTGCTTAACCAAGGACACAAGACTATCCTTGCAAACTACTTCTCCTCAACAATCATCTTTCATCTTTCTCTCTTCCTTCAAGCAAGATACTTCAGCCTTGCTTCTCTAACAATTTTTTTTTCATCCTTTCATCTACTCCCATCAGTGGAGTATCCTTTAACATGTTGCAACTCTTCAATGCTTCTTTAGATAGGAATCCATCAGGTTCTAATTGCAACACAACTCAGCTTGCATCACCTAGGTGTTCTGCTTACTCTTCCCTAGTCTCTTGGACTTTCTCAGTGCAGCTCAGATGGATAAGCACCTGCAACTAACCAAAAATCTCATCCTACTATCAGTAATAACTTAATCACAAACAAATTTCCTAGAGAATCTTTAGGCTCTAATACCACTATGATGCAAAGCATCATAACAAATGCCATTTCTTCAAGGAATTTCAATCCCAAATAGAATTAGGAGAAGATCAAATTCTTGATTCACTTTCCTTTTCTTCAAAACTCATACAACTTCTTTACAATATTCATCAAGTTCACAAACTTAGCAAATTACATCATTAAGCATTCACCAAAATACTCATCCTCCAAGGAAATCAAGACAACTAAACCATGCTTCACTATTGTTAACCCAATATTAAACCATCAAATTACTATATACATCATATCTTTAATGAAATTAGACCAATATCCTATTATTGTGTCACTGTTTTAGTAGGTACCTTACTTCTAGCAGCCAAACACAACTTTTCACCTTGCTCTATGTTTGCTCAAGACATCCAAAATAACAAATACACCTTGTCCAACATAGAGATAAATTGTAACAATATCCAAAAGACAATATTCAAAAAAATTCAACCATTCCATTCACTGTTTCATCATATTACCCAGACTTTTCTTAAATACATCATTAAGCACAAGGAGTTCTCGAATCCAAACCTCCACATTATCAAAATCTTCCCCTCAACCTTTACCTAGGCATTGATGCACCTCTAATACCACTATACAGACAAGTTGATCAGAGATCCAAACATAATTATCTCTGCTACATCAGGGTTCCACGTTCTATGTAAACAAAACACTATTTTGTCTATTAGGACTCTTGACCCTAGATCGGGTAATCTCACAAATCAGAAGTAGTTACCAAGAACCAAATACATTTTTAAAGACCCTTTTTTCACCCACATCAACATAACATGATCTTTCAACAACCTACCTTAAATAAATTACTAGTTTCTCATACTGTATGTTGTCAAAAGGCTACTAAAATAGGCCTATTTTGCAAAGGAGTCCCCTTTTAAACAACTTCAAAACACAAACCAACCATGAACAGTATGTCTTAGAAATCAATATTTCACCATTTTTAGGGATTGAAAACCATAAAAACAATCTGATCCACTAAACCCTTGTTTATAGGGTGTAAAAGCATAAATTACGAAGGGTTTCATGACTGAAGCAGGGTGTTGTCACAATAGTGGTTTACAATTTTTGGGAGATTCTATTTTTTGCTGAGATCACATATTTTTAGAAAATATAATGATTTAAGCCTTAAAAATTTCCATTTAAAGCATTCCAATTGAAGAGGGTTTGATCAAACTACCTTAGATCAAACCCCCTTGGATAGAACCCCACTAGTTTTAAACCATACCTATAAGAGAGTGTCCTTTACATCTATCAAAATGCTGATAAAAAACCACTTTTGATTTACCTTTCAGAGGATCAAATGAATTCATTTAAAATTTAGTTTTTGTAAGTATGTAGTCCTTATTATAAGCTTTCCAAAAAGTACAATTTTAAATAAATTTAATTTAATTATTATATTTATTTTTATTTCTTGTGAATGTAGGTTTTTCACCAAAAATAAAGCTCTTTGTTCTTCACATGTGGAAAAATAGAAAATTATAAAAATAAAAAAATGAAAAATATGAGTGCATCGATGTTTAAGTCTCTTTCTTTGACAAGAATCAAAGCTTAGAATGCTTGAATCACTATGCAAACCGAAAACAAGAAGAGAAAAGCTTTCCAAAATAACTAAATAGGGGTATTTTATTGATTTTTTATGAAAATGAAATACAAGATCTACTTTTTCTTGCCATGTACATGTTTTTATAGCTTTTTACATTAAAAAATGCAACTTCCTAGTCAACACCCAACTACCTAACGATTTCCTCCACTAATTTTTCTCTTCCTATTCCTTGATTTCTTGATTTTCTTGTTTTATGCTCTTTTGTTTGCATAATTACATTATGATAACTTTTCTTGACAATATTGCATTATCTGCATTTTTCCCACTTTTACAACCTAGTGACTTATTTCATCATGTAAATACATTAAAATTCATCATTTCATGACCTTCACTCATCACTTGGACTTGAACATTACAAATTGGACAAATTATCCTTCTAAAGAAATGTCATGACCTAGGTGCTCCTACACCAAATGGGCACATAGGGAACAATGAAGATTTGTTTGCATCAATCAAACGGTAGTCAGGGGTCCTCACATCTGCACATTTTGAAAAAATTAATCTTAAAAGAGAGACTCGACTAGGAAGACAAGATAACACCCATGGAAAAGATGACTTAAATTTTAATGGGAAATGCCTAGCCCAACTTAGGAAAAATTGAAGCAATGGCCCAACACATGACAACCAATAAAAAAAGACAAAAAGGGTCAGTTACTTGATGGGTTTCAATGGCACAAGATGTAACTTAAAAGACCAAGGACCGGAAAAAAGGGGTCAAGAGAGAATTAAAACCTTGGTGTGGATACAAACTATAAAGTTTTTTTCAAATAAGACTTTAAGTAAACTAAAACCCTTAAACAGTTACAAGAGACAAAACCTTAACCCCTTAGATACAATTTCAACCCAAGTTTAAGCAAGACTAGAGATGGGACATGAAAAATTTTAGGGGTTCCATCAGTGGCTTTGATTGGGGACACATGTCTCTTGTAGGCATGATAAGATCCTAGAATCTATTGTTGAAGTAGACCAGCCAAATCACAGTGAACCAAAAACCAAGGAACTACCTAGACTAGGTAGCAAGACTGACCCAAACACAACCAAAACAAACACACCTATACAAAATGTATAAAACCTACAGTGTACATGGAATCATAACATACTTAGGAGAAGTATGGCTTTAAGAACTTTCCATGTACTAACAGTTCAAAAAGTTCACCTGTCAAGCTTTGGAGGAAATACAAATCCTCACCATGTGTACTAGCTACCAGATAAGGGCCTAACCATAATAATTCAAAATTTCCATGTTTACCCTTATCTTGAGCCCTTGCATTCCAGACTAACACCATAGTATTTACCTAAAATTTTCTAGGAGAAGTTCTCTTGTCATGCAAGTGTTTGACTTGCAACTATAGCTTTGTATTTTTATCATGAGCTTCTCTTCTAGCTTCATCCAATTGCACCAGATTATTGATTATGTGTTGCATATCTTCACATATATCTTCATCATATTCTTGCACAGAATTATACATCTTCAGTAGGTTATTTTTAGAAACCTAGCATCCAAACCATATACCAAGCCAAACAGAGAATAACTAGTAGCCTTTTTCACGGTCACTCTATCTGCCCAAAGTGCCAACTTCAGTTTTGAATCCCAAGCCTTTTTATTCTTCTCCATCACCCTCTTGATGATTTTAATTAAGCTCTTATTGCTGGACTCAACCTAACAATTTCCTTGAGGATGGTAAGGTGAAGAATAGGAAACTTGTATACCATGTTTATCACAAAAATCTATGAATTCCTCAGATCTAAAACACATAGCATTATCTGAGATTATTTTTTTCGAGTCTCCAAACCTAATGAGAAAATTGTTTAATAGGAAATCCACCACCACCTTGCTTGTTTCCCTTTTTGTGGGTATTGCCTCTACCCATTTTGTGAAATAATCAGTGGAAACAAGGATCCATGAGTTCCCTCCACTAGAATTTTCTATTATTTCTCCAATGAAATCAATTTCCCATTGCTAGAAAGGAGTTTCAACAAAAATAGGTCTAAGTGGTAAATTTCTTGAAAACCTCAGTTTTCCTGCAAACCTTTGACAAGCATCACAAGTTTTAACAAACTTGTGAGCATCCTTAAAGATAGTAAGCCACCAAAATCCTACTCTCAAGACCTCATGAGTAGTGGTCTTTGCCATGTAATGACCACCACACATTCCATTATGCATTTCTTGCAAGAGTTCTAATGCCTACTTTTCATCCACACATTTAAGTAATATACCATCTGGGTTTCTCCACCATAGCTCATTTTCAATAATCAAATACTTGATGGCATGCAATTTTAATGTCCTTTTCTCATTCTTAGCCATATCTACAGGACATTGCAAAGTTCGTAGATATTGGACAATTCTTCTATACCATCTACATGTTTGCATATCATAGATAGGTGCCACATCTACCATTTCTGCCTGATTAACTTGATTAGCCTCCAAATTAGTTTTTGCCATTAATTTAGCTAGGTCCTTCCCTCTTACTAATTTGGTAATCTAGACATCAATGTTGAATTCTTGGATCCTATTGATCCATCTACACCTTTTGCTTGTAGTTTCTTGTGGAGTGAAAATATCTTTTATAGCAGCACTTTGCACAAAAGCTATGACAGTAGCTCACACTAAGTATGTCTTGAAATTCTTCACAACCTTAACTAGAGCATATGCTTACTTTTCCATCATGTCATATTTGAGCTTTGCAACCTATAAATAATTGCTAAATAATGCAATGGGTTGTTCATATCCCTCCTCATTTTTTTGTAATAAAACAACAATTGTATGAAAAGAAGCAAAAGAAAAAATGTGCATTGGCTTGGAAAAATCAAGAGCTTTCAAAATTGAAGCCTCCTTGATAGCTTGTTTAATTTTTTTGAATTCTTGGATAGGCTCCTCACTCCAAAGAACCTTTTCTCCCTTCTTCAACATCTTGGAAATCGGTCTTGTGATTTCTACAAACTTAGTCACAAACCTTCTTAAAAAAATTATTTGTCCGAAAAATCACTAAATACCTTTGACATTTTTTTCCTAAGGGATTTTTTCTATGGATGCTACCCTTTCAGGGTCAATCCTTACTCCGTCCTTAGACACAATGTGCCCCAGTAATTTACCCTCAGTGACCCCAAAAGCACATTTTTTTGGATTTAGAGATATCACATGCTCTAAAGATCTGACAAATACCTTCTTTAAGTGCATACAATGATCTTCGTCCTTCTTGGAGTAAGTGGCCAGGTCATCTTGATATATAGCCATAAAAAAATCAATAAAATCATAAAAATCTATGTCCATAGCCCTTTGAAAAGTGGCACCTACATTTTTTAAGCCAAAAGGCATTCTTACATAGACATAGGTACCCCATGGAGCAGTGAATGCAATCTTATACTACTCAAACTCTTTCACTTTTGCTTGGTTATAACCTAAAAAATCATCCATCAAATCAACATTAGCTCATAGCTAGTCACCTTCTGTAACATGGCTTCCACGTTTGGAAATGGGTAGTTTTCCGTTAATGAGTATATATTCAGGTTTCTGAAATCAATGTGCAACCTTATATCACTGTTCTTTTTCCTCACTGGCACTATATTGGATAGCCATAAAGAATGTCTAATGGGTATTATAATGCTAGCATCTCTTAACTTTACCAACTCCTCTTGCATCTTGGGAGCTATAGTAGGATCGATGGGTCTCTACTTTTGACTAAAAGGTTTAGCATTATCCTTCAGAGGAATCTCATGCTAAAACAATTCCTCTTTGTAAGCTTTCAGGTCATCATATGACCAAGCAAAGACATGTCTTTATTTTCTAAGTAGGGCAATCAACAATTCCTTTACCCTTTGCTTCATTTTCTTTCCTACATACACTTTCTTAGGGTCATTTTCAATCCCAAAATTTACTTCTTCTAGTTCTTCTAGGTGAGTAGCAGCTGTCTTAATCTTGCTTTTATCTTGACTATCAAAGACCCTTTCAAGTGCTACAAGGCCTTTGGGGATTTTATTTGTCTTCAATTGGATAACCTCCTTTCAAAATATTGTGTCCTTTCCATCAATATTTTCAACAAATCTACCAAATTCAATCTCCCAACCTTCATATTCATCAAAAAAGTTTAAAAATTTGAGAATATCCTCATCATCATTGAAAATATCCTAGTTGTGCACATTGTCAGGAATGGAAGGTCTTGTCTGCACCTCAACTTTAGAGATTCCTATAAAAGTTATATCATTTGGTCTCAATTCAATGTTAGCAAGTAATTCAACTACTATGTTATGTCCTCTTTCCATCCAATCAATTCCAAAAGCATCAAACTACTCAATGGAATCCCAAAAATCATTTCTATATTGCTTAAGTCTATTATTTTTGCAAGCATACTTAGCTCTTACTTGGGATATCACAAGCTCAGAATCAGTAATTACCATTAAATTTTTTATTCCATGCTTCTCAACCTATCTCAATCCCAATAATAATGTTGCATATTCTACAACATAATTCATGCAAACAAAAGACAATGTGAAAGAGAATTTATAAGTACTACCACTAGGTGATGGGTGATCCCACAAAGTTGGTTTAAAATTTTTGGGAGATTATGATTTTTTCTGAAATCACATATTTTTAGAAAAGATAATGATTTAAGCCTTTAAAATTTCCATTTAAAGCATTCCAATTGAAGATGGTTTGATCAAACTACCTTAGATCAAACCCCCTTGGATAAACCCCGCTAGTTTTAAATGATACCTATAACGAAGTCTCCTTTACACCTATCAAAATGCTGATAAAAAACAACTTTTGATTTAACTTTTGGGGGATCAAATGAATTTATTTAAAATATATATATATGTAGTCCTTATTATAAGCTTCCCAAAAAGTATAATTTCAAATAAATTTAATTTAATTATTATATTTATTTTTTATTTCTTCTGAATGCAGGTTTTTCACGGAAAATCAAGCTCTATGTTCTGCACATGTGGAAAAATAGAATATTATCATTTTTATTTTATTTTTAAATATGAGTTCACCAGATATTTAAGTCCTTGATCGAAAAACAAAAAAAATTGAATTTTGATACATATGAAAAAAGTTACGTGTTATACGGTCCACCTATGTCTAAATTGTAATTGGTTTGAAACTTGATTAAGGAAAAAATATTCAATAAAACACTATGAAACCAATTGGAAGCACTAGATATCATAGTTACAAATCTAAATTTGAAAAAAATAGAATTTTATCCTTAATGGAAAAAAGGTTGTGTTATACAATGAGCATCACTCCTTAAAAATGGTGTTTACTAAAAAAACTTTTTTCGAAGGAGATTGGAAAAGGAGTTCAATATGATTCCAAAATTTTTGAAAAAAATATATTTAGAATCTATAGAAAAAATTTCACAAATCACTAGTTTGCATCATCTTCAAATTCCTCATGGTTTAGCCGCTATAGGTGCTGAAAGTGAAGATTTAGTTATAAAAAATTAGTTCAATGTCTAGTTTGGCCAAAACTTGTAAACTAGTATTGTGGGATCACCCTGATACCAATAATATCCCTATGCCAGACCCTTCTTTGGAACTTGCACCATCAAAGTACATTTTCCAAAGTCCATTCTTTTCAAAAAATCTTAAAACTTCATTTTCTATCACATAGGGAACCTATCAATTTCTCTTGGTACTTCTTCCATTTTGAAATCACTAATATTAGTTTCTACAAAAATAATTATATCATCCTTAGGAACGTGTTCCAATATATGTGGTACCCTTGTTTCTCTCATCACTTGAACATCCTTACCATCAATGGAAAATGTGGCATAAGAAATGTCACATTGCATACTACCTCCCATAGATGCACTCCATTTCTGAGATAGCAACATTCCATAATTAGGTGGGATATCCACTACCACCACACTCATCTTCAACTCTTTGTCTAGGTGGGCTGCTAATCTATATGGAAGTTCATTTATCACACCAATAATAGGGACTTCTCTTGAATCCATGGCATAGCACTTACCATGAGTGTTGTCAACTTTCAATCTTAGTGCCTCCATGATTTTAGCTGGCATGATATTATTTGACACTCCAAAGTTAATAATACAATTTTGTATAAAATTTTCCCCAACAATCAAAGTGAGAAAAAATGGATCTATCTTCTCTGGACAAAGAAAATTTGGGGAACCTCAATGATAAGTCCCTCAACCTCCTTGTCTTTCTTATCTTTTTCACTCAATTGGGGTGGAGTGGGCACCACTAAATCATTACAGGCTATAGTAGCACCATTAATAAGGGCTACTACCTTCTACTAATGTTCCTCTATTCTCATCTTTTCAAGAAAAGGAACAAATACTTTTACTTGGCTAAGTAATTGAAACATATCAACAAGAGTATACTTAGGTAATTCAATTGGCATCATACCTTGTTCATTGTTTCTCTCCTTCTGTTGATTTTTGGGTACCTCATCCCTATGCTTGGAATCTTTCTTTGTAACTTCAAGGATTTTTCTTCTGTGTCTTTATCTTCACAATAGGAGATTTGAATTCTTCAGTAGCTTTTGGTTTACCTACCCTTTTAGCCCAAATTTTATCTCCCCTGCCTTCTTTAGCTTTGTGTACTTCCATTTTTCCATTAGGATTGTGCTCTTTACCTTTGGCATTTTGCTCCTTTATGAAAAGACCAGCAAGACTACCTTGTTCATAACAAATTGTTCTATTCCTCAAATGATAGGAACTTTTGGCTTGGGAAGCCAAGGCTGTAGTATATTTCACAACTTCATCATCTGAGGGCCTTCTTAGTGACACACCATATTCAATCGCTTCCAAATTATACACCTTAGTATCACTATCAACATCCGCATTAGAGAGGACTTGCTGATGGTACACACTAGCAATTTGTCTTTGATTATCTACATCCACTTCATAAGAGTCCATATTAGAAGAGCACTCACTGTTAGCAACATCAATATCCTCCTCATTTTGTTGATCACAGTCTTTAGGCATATCCTCTTCCACCTCAACCATTTGTGCAACTGCACATTGTTGAGGAGAGTGTGTAATTTGGCAAACCATGCACTAAGGGGTGTCTTCAAAAAAAATTCCTAAATTCTTCTATAGACGATCTGGGGGGACCTTGTTTTGGGAATTTCTTTGATTATTAAGAACAAGATTCCCATTATACCAATTGGTATTATATGGGTGGTCTTGCAACCTAGGAGGTCTTTCATTCATTTGATAATTTTTTGGTTGAACCTTTTCTTTCTTTACAATTTTGTCACTTATAGTTTTCATAAAATTATCAATCTTCTCCTCAAAATTGTTCCCTTTAGCTCCTGAACTCTTGTCCTCCTTTGAATTTCTGAGGAATTTTGCATCATCTCTTCTACCAACTTTACTAGTTGCTTTGCTAATATTCACAATATGCTCCACCATCTTGTATGCTTCCCTCAATGTTTGAGGATTCTTATCTAGCATACCATAACTAATTTTTGTATCAAAAGCATTGTAATAATTTACCAAGCACACATTGTCATTAAATTGTAGATGAGGAGGAAACCTCTTCCTAGCCTTTTGAGATCTTGTATTGAACTCAACCACAGATGTATTAGGACCTTTAGCAATATTATTAAATTGATTCAAACAAAAACTTGAATTGGTCTTGTCACTATATTGTTCTCTAAATATCCTTTTGAATTCCTCTCAAGAGACAATTCTCTCGACAGGAGAACTCCTATACCATTCTCTAGCATCTTCAATGAGAGACTACATAAACAACTTCATCATGACATCCTCTGCCTCTACCTCAAAATCATCCATAACATTAGCAAATGCTTTGAGGTGGTCCTAACCACTCAAGGCATTATTACTAGAGAATTTGACTAGAGTAGGTATGAAATCTTTAGGAAATGGGTTAGGGTAGCTAGGTATTCTTGTGAAACAAAATTGTTGGTATCTATCTACTTGGAGTGGCCTCCTAGTATGTTGATCCCTATGAACATCCATTTGTTCATTATCTCTTTTGTTGTTAGATTGTCTTCTATCCTTACCCTTTCCACTTTCACCATCACCACCCCATTCTTGTTTCCTTCATCATCTTCAAAATAATAATTCTTATTCTTATTATTTCCTCCACCTCCACCACCCTGATCCCCACCACTACCTCCACTTGGAGTATGTCCTTCCAGCTTCTTCTTTTGTGACTCACTATTAGTATGTCTAGAGTTTGAAGCCTTTGGAGTGGGTGTGGAAATTTTAAGAAAATCAATCTTCCTAGCCATCTCTGCATTAGAAGCTTCTATCTCAACTTTCTTCAAATCTTCTTGTAGTTTTTCATTCTCCAACTGTAATCTCAAGATCTCAAGATCTAGAGGTGCAGTGGATGGAATATGACCAATTTTGGAATTCTGTATGGGGGTTTCAACAGATAGAGTATGGGTAGTGTTACTAGTATGGAAGGTAGTTTTCTTAGGTTGATCAATGGGCCTCTTCCCATGATCTACAAATGATGTTTTCTTAGCAATAGCAGGAGGATCTAAGGCTTGGTAGTTGAGATAGATGTGGTATAGGTATCAGTAGTAGAGGTACCCATCGGGAATGTTATTTTAGGGATATTATTGGTCATTTTAGCAAAAAATTTAAATACATTTTCCTCAAAGGTCTTATGCCTAGCATCATCTTCTCTCATTTTCTCTAATCTTTGTTTTCAAGCACCTCTCTCAAGTTGTGTAGCTCTAATCCTATCTTCTCTCTCCTTTAATACCATAAATCTATTCTCTTATTCTTCTTTAATCATTAGCTCTTCCTCTTCTATAGCTTGTATATCTTTATCTATATCTTCTTCATTTTTTAGAAGATCTCCAGGCTCACTCAGTGCAAGAGTATAGTAGGGTTGGTTAATAGGATCTTCCTCAAGAGGAAGGTGCACTTGTACATTAGGAGCCTCACCTCTTGGCTTAAAATTCTTTCTATTAAAAACAAAGCAACCTCCAGGGGTTAGAGGCTTTGAAAACTTCTTATTCTTACCCAAAAACTCCCACTTATCCTCCTCTCTTGAAATGTTAAGCTCATTATCGAACACTTGCTCAACAGGAAAACTTTCTTGGTCTATGTTAGACCCTTCAACTTCATGTGCCTTTTCATAGACATCAACACTACTTACATCAATATTAAAAGTAGGAGATGCATCAACAGGGGAATCAATAGACTTACTTGATTCATAGCTCTTCTTAACCCAAACGGGTTGCTTTGCTTTTATAGGTTCAAATTCTACCTTATGCTCAGGATGCTTTTTTGCATAACTTTTGAGAATTTATTGTTATACCGGTATTAGAGACCTCAGAGTTGCCACCCAGGATACTGAGAAATAGAAAGTGATTGAACTTTCACTTCATATTTGTAACCTTAGAAAAAAATATAAACATAACCTAACACAAGGTGACATAACGAAATAAGACCTTACACATAAGACTAGGTATGATGTGATGTATTGCAACAAAATTTAAACCAATTATTCTTCAAATAGTAAAGAATAATATAATAAACTACTCAACTCTATCTATACCAGATCTGAACTTAGAGACTTTGGACTTAGCTAGTCCCCAATTGATTCACCAATCTGTTGGTTATTTTTTAAGAACCAAACTAATCTTCAGAAATACCTATGAACTTTTCCATTTCCAATACTTAGTGGGATTAGCCAATGAATGAGAAGTTGTAAGACTTCTACTCCTACACTTTGGGCTCTGTTAAACCTAGGAGGGTGATCCCACAATGTATAATTATAATTTATGTGACTACTACTTAGATACATGGTCAATAATAGATAATTCTCATAATTTTACTCAACAACATAGCACATCAAATAAGTTGGCAACTGATTTACTGGTATCCTACACTTAGAGCATGAGAATATGAAACTCAACACTAAAAAACAACAGTGGTATCCATTAGAAAGTTTATAAGAGAAAGGTGATTAGCTGATGAATCAACTTAGGAACTAAATTATGAATAGTTTGCACAAACCAGTGTTTTATTCTAAGCATGGAGTCAATATCAACCTATGCAACTAGACAACATATTATCAATAGAAACCTACAATCTCAAGAAACACTATTCTACAACATTCCCCTATTACATTCATCATCATCACTGCTTACAAATATCCTAGTACCTAATTCTTATGAGTTAACAATCTCATCCAAGCATTTATATTAATTCATTGAACTAATCAGTAGGAATGAAATTAAACATCTATTGAGAAACAATAGAGACAAACAAAAGAAATCTTGGATTACTTTCATTCATAACTCATAAAAAGAGTACAAGGAGAGACAATACCCACAAAATTGGTATTACTCTGTATTTTATTTGCTATATTGTTATCAAAATTACCTACATAATAAGAAACTTTGAACATAAGAAAAAACTCTAAAACATGCTTGATATTCATTTTACAATTCATAGTGTTGAATGTAAAACAAAAAACACCTACTTTCTGGCCCTAAATTCCTTCTTATAGAAATGAAGGAGCAAAGCAAGCCTCATGCCAAAAAAGCACACATGTCAATATCATATTGGACCACTTATAATAAAGATTCCCCTATTTAGTTGCATTGCATTCCCAAGAGGTGAGAAACATGTGGGTAAATGAAAGTGGTCTTCATTTGTTGTTGGATATCTGGTCTAATCTTCAAAAAGGTATCTTCATATAGTTACGTCAAATTTTTTTCCCACACACACAAAGTGAAAGAAGGAAGGCATGACAAAACCAAAAAAGAAAAGACAAAAGATATTTTCACGTCTACAACATTGTCATCAATTCAACTTGAAGAAGATGCACTATATTTTCCATACTTTATCAAAAGCCTAATCTATACTAAATCTAGGCTATGTAGTGCAACTCTCACTTATCCATTATTCTTCATGGTTGTAGACTTAAAATTTTCAAATTATCATTCTGCCACTCCCTCCAAGTATCTACCTTTCCATGCTAGGAATTCCTCTTCACTGTGCCAATTGAAATTCATAACTTCATCAACCCTTTCTCTATAAGGTGCATACTTGGTGACAATTTGGTTAGCCTCCTTATCAAATTCCATTAGGATAGTCTCAGCACGAGCTAACATATCCATATTTATCTTCAATGTGTCCATATAAATTTTTTGACAAATTGACACTACGTGATCTGAAATAACTTTATTGGTTTCATTTTTCCACTCTTGTAGAGTCTTGATGCTATCATCATCCCTTATAATGGATGGAAGAAGGCCATGATGTGACTCATGTAAGGATTTTACCAGCTCTTTTATTTTTTTCTCCGATGGTTCAATATTTCCCATGTATCCTTCAATTTTACCTACAAAGACAATAGTAAGTTTAAACTTTTTATGTGGATTGGCATCTTGCTTAACTCCAATTGAAATCAATACCAATTCCTTCTTCCTAGGGATCCAAATTTCCATGAGTGGAATAGCTCTTTCTTTTTCAATTTCAAAATTCTTGATAGCAACCACCATGGATGAATAACTATAGTGAATACTATTCAACATATTATTCACTCTTCTATTCAAATGTTCCAATACTGTAGTGTTAATCTTCATGTTTCTCTTTAAAATATCCTCATCATGATTATCAAATTTCTCTTTATATTCATTTAGTTGCCTAAGCAACTCTTCCCTATTGATATCTTCTTCAGCTTGTGGCCCTTCTGATGTACTAGGTTCTACTATTGAAATGGGAACACTTCCCATGTTATATGGCATAATTTCCCATGAAGAACTTACTTCAATAGTAAACTTTGGGGGTACAACTTCTTTTGAAGTGGTGGGGAGTCAACATCATTCTGCTTAGGCTTTTCAAGTTGTAATATTTGCAACTTATCTTCCAATAATGCTACCTTTGTCTACAACTACATATTATACTACTCAAGCCTTCAATATTTGACTAGAAAATTATTTTAATCTTTCCTAAGCTTATCCTTTTCTGTAGTCATAGATTCTACAGTGGCCCTTGTAAATTGTACAACATGAACTGACATATTTGTTGCCTCTAGAGCTGACATCTCTAACACTATCTTTATTATTAGGCCTCCAATGTAGTTAGGTGTAGGCTCAGCAATATCAGGCTTTCTTGTGCTTGGGGCTAGAGACTATATAGCCAAGGCTTCCCATTCCTCACTAAAATCAAACCCCTGTAGTGCAAGTGAAGCTTCTTCTTCTATATCATAGAGAGGCCTATCACATTTCTTTATTGTGTCGAAAGCTATGGCAGAAGCTAAATACCATTTTGGCAGCAACAAAATACCACTATTCCTTACCAATTCTCAACCCTCTTTTGCAGTCATCTTTTGGAATCTAGCTCTCATTTCATTTAAAACCTTTTTTCTAGATGATGGCATCCAAGAATTCTAGATGAAGGCTTCATTCTATAGCCATTTTTTTTACATATTCATCTCTTTTAGCTCTGTATACAAATTATATAAAATCCCGAGACTTTATAAACGAGTCATCATCCAATAAATTTGCACATGCTTCAACCTGCATGGGTATGTGCAGGATCATCATGGAAAAAACAGGCCCTTAAGTGGTGAAAATTTTAGAAAAATCAGAGTTAGGCAACTTGACATAAAAAATTGAATAAGTTATCTATATTATTTAAAAAATATGTAAGAATAGAATTTGTAGCAAATTGAATGTAGTTACTAAACTACTAGTCTTTTTTTTTTTAAATCTATTTGGTGAAAATTTAAAATTTCAATGCAAAAGTACTTAAATTTCAGGGAAAAAATAAGTAGGTGTTTGTCTTACCACCCCAACCACAATAAAATGATAATATTCTTTTATAATATTTTAGATATAAGTAGAGGACTCATGTCCCAATGTGATGCATATTATTTTGTAATTTTTTTCCTAGTAAATAATTAATTATGAATTTTTTATTACAACTTTTAAAAAATATAAAAACTTGTATGTTTTACCACCTTAACTTGGTCAAAACTTCATATTTTTTTTAATCTTATAGTATGTGAAGCATAGAATGTGATGCATATTTTGGATTCAAAAAATGTGATACCATTTGAAAGCTATAGATGTTTTTAATCAACCTACCAGTCAAGACTTTAGTCATAATTCAAATAGAAAATGAATAATAATTATTTATTAAATGAACAATAATCATTTATTAAATTCAAAGTAAAGAATAATTTATATTGGTGGAAAGCTGAGAATCTCCTTTAAAAACCCTTTTTGTTTCATCAATTTTGGGTAAAAAAAAGGTCGTCAGCCACATACCCTACACATACCCATCATATTGCAACTTTTTGGCCCATCATGATCCTGCACATACTTGCATATCATCTCTGCCATTGAGTCCAGTGAGATTAGCTTTACTAAATATCATACCCAATTGATGCATTTCCCTTACTTCTGGTGTAGTAGGAACTCCTTGTATTTATTGCTTTGATACAAAATATCATCATAAAATCCTTCATCAGCATAGTCCACTAGACTAGTCACTTCAATCCTTTGTCTTTTCAATGGTGGCTCCCTTGGTGGTAATTCACTAGGTGGTGGAGAATCAATGCCCACAATTTCAAGCTCTGCTAGCCTTGGAGGAGATGGTGGTGGTACTTGTGGTGTAGGATAAGGAGGCTTATATTATTCTTGTTGAGGGGTATGTGCGGGATCATCATGGAAAAATCGGGCCCTTAAGTGGCATAAAATTCAGAAAAATCAGAGTTAGGCAACTTGACGTAAAAATTTGAATAAGTTATCTATATTATTTCAAAAATATGTGAGAATAGAATCTATAGAAAATTGAATGTAGTTTCTAAACTACTAGGTTTATTTTAAAAAAAAAGAAATCTATTTGATGAAAATTTGAAATTTCAATATAGTAGTACTTAAATTTTAGGGAAAAAATAAGAAGTAGGTGTTTGTTTGACCACCCTAACCACAATAAAATGATAATTATTTTTTTATAAGATTTTAGATATAAGTAGAGGAATCATGTTCGAATGTGATGCATATTTTTTTGTAATTTTTTTCCAAATAAATAATTAGTTATGATTTTTTATTACAACTTTTAAAAAATATAAAAACTTCATGTCCACCACCTTAACTTGGTCAAAACTTTATGAAACTCTTTTTTAATCATATAGTATGGCATAGAATGTGATGCATGTTTTGGATTCAAAAAATGTGATACCATTTCAAAGCTATAGATGTTTTTCAACCAGCCTATCAATCAAGACTTTAGTCGTAATTCAAATAGAAAATGAATAATAATAATTTATTAAATTCAAAGTAAAGAATAATTTATATTGGTGGAAAAATGAGAATCTCCTTTAAAAACCCTTTTAGTTTCATCAATTTTGGGTAAAAAAAAGTATTCAGCCACATACCCTACACATACCCATCATATCGTCAATTTTTGGCCCATCATGTTCCTACACATACCTTGAGAAGGACTAGAAGCTGCATCAATTTTCTTTTCCTTACCCTTTCTCCTTACAAAGAGATTTATTCTTGGTTCATCAAGGGCTTGAGATGTAGAAATTCCTCCCATAGCAGGGATTTCTCCTCCACTCTGCTCTTCTACAATTGGAGCTTTCCCTTTATCTTTACTTATTACCCCTTTAGTTTCAAGGTGGCCCACTATTGAATCAAAATTCCTTGATACATGCTCCACCTTTTGTATTACATTTTTAGTCTCTAGGAGAACCTTGAATTCAGGTTCTTCTTTCTTTATCTTTCTTTGCATCTTATTGAAGGCAATCCACCTTGCTCTACTTTTTTCCTACTCCAAAAGGTCAAACACATTTCTTATCACATCCTATGGATATTGGAAATGTGTATAAATTTGGAGCTCTTATTTCTTTTTCAACCAAGCCATAAAACCTTCAGGGTCATATCTGACCCTCTCAACTGACCTCTGCATATGGTAGGTTTTGAGTATATCAAGAATATTATTCCAACCTCCCTTGGTCATTACAAAATAAAAAGCAAGTGTACAAAGGAAAGAATGTTCCTTTTCCTTGATTCAATAAGTGTCCATTTTCAACACTTCCCAATTGCCACATCACCTCTAGGAAACCAATTCTCTCTAGCACAAACTTTGGCAGCAAGTGAGGTGCTACTGTGGAACCATATACTCTTAAGTTAGTGTAATTAGGGTATGGGATAACATCTCCCCAATTATGATCAACTCTAAGCTCATTCCTTCTCTCCTTAGGTCTCAAGAAATCATGTAGAGCTATGGGAATTCTAGGTACACTCACAATTAAGACTCTCCTCAGTTTTGAAGCAAACAAGTTCTGAAATGTCACATAATCATATGTCCTATCATCCTTGTCTAAAAAAAATGTCTAGCATTGCATGAGAAAGTCCAAGTCACCCTTTCTTCTTTCAAAATTCATGTTAGGCCCAATGAAAACTGCACCTTTCTAGAAAAACATATGCATCAATAATGAATACTAGCTGAATCTCACTCCCAAGTCACCTTTCTTCAACCATATCAGTCTTTCATGCATTCTTTCTAAAAGAAACCCTGCATAATGATACATTGCACAATATTGGGGTGTTGAATATGGGCAGCCATAAACATCCATGCGATACTCAACAATGGAGCTCATCAAATAAGTTGGAAGCTCATTAATTGATTTCCTACACTTAGAGAATGAGAAGATGAAAGTCAAAACTAAAAAACTATAGTGGTATCCATTAGAAAGTTTATAAAATAAAGGTGATTAGTTGATGAATCAACTTAGGAACTGAATTATGAATACTTTGCACAAACCAGTGTCTTATTCCAAGCAAAAAGTCAATATCAACCTATGCAGCTATACATAATATCAATAGCAACCTTCAATCTGAAGAAGAATTGATTTACAACATTCCCCTATTACATTCATGATCATCATTGCTTACAAATATACTAGCACCTAATTCTTATGAGTTAATAATCTCATCCAAGAATTTACATTAATTCATTGAACTAATAAGCAAGAATTAAATTAAACATATATTGAGAAAAAATAGTGATAATCAAAAGGAATCCTAGATTACTTTCATTCATAACTCATAAAATGAGTACAAAGAGAGACAATAGCCATGAAATTGGTATTGCTTTGTATTGTATTTTCTATATTGCTATACAAATTACATACATAATAACAAACTCCGAACTTAAGACAACACTCTAAAACGTGCTTGATATTCCTTTTACAATTCACAGTGTTGAATGCAAAACAACGAACCCCTACTTTATAGCTCTGAATTCCTTCTTATAGAAATGAAGGGAAAAGCCTCAGCCAGAAAGTACACATGTCAATATCCTTTTGGACCACTTATAATAAAGATTCACCTATTTAGTTGCATTGAATTCCCAAGTTGTGGGAAACATGTGGGGAAATGAAAGTGGTCTTCATTCATTGTTGGAGATCCAATTCAATCTTCAAAAAGGTATCTTCAAATAGTTACCTCAAAATTTTTGCCCACACACACAAAGTGAAAGAAGGAAAGCATGACAGAAACAAAATAGAAAAGAGAAAAGATATGTCCACGTCTACAGCCTTGTCATCAATTCAACTTGAAGAAGATGCTCTATATTTTCCATACTTTATCAAAAGCCTAATCTATAGTAAATCCAAGCTATGCAGTGCAACTCTCACTTATCCATTGTTCTTCATGGTTGTAGACTTCAAAATTTCAAATAATCACCTCACCATTTCATATCAGTCAACCACTCCCTCCAAGTATCTACCTTTCCATGCTAGGAATTCCTCTTTAGTGGGCCAATTGAAATTCATGACTTCATCAACCCTTTCTCTATAAGGTTCATACTTGGTGACAATATGGTTAGCCTCCTTATCAAATTCTCGCATGACAGTCTCAACATGAGCTAACATATTAATATTTATCTTCAATGTGTCCATATCAAATTTATGACTAACTGACATTGCCTGATCTGAAATAACTTTATTGGTTTCATTTTTCTACTCCTATAGAGTCTTGATGCTATCATCATCCCTTATAATGGATGGAAGAAGGCCATGATGTGACTCATGGAAGGATTTTACTAGCTCTTTTATTTTTTTCTCCAATAGTTCAATATTTCTCCTTTATCCTTCAATCTTACCTACAAGAACAATAGGAGGTGTTGTGTAGTTTTACACACACGCCCCGCTAAAAGTAGGGACCCCCCTTTTGCTTTAATTTTTGGTGTTTTGGCCCTTTGATTTTGATGATTTACCTTTCCTTAGCATGAGCTTAAATGTTTATCTTGCTTGCTTAAGTGATTTCCTTAAGTTGCACTTTGAAAATCTTAAGTTTTGGGCAAAGTTTGGGGTTTTACCCTAGTTGGGGATTTTCCACCCCATCCGTATTTTCCCGAATCCTATTCAAACTCTAGAAAAACACTATGGTTCAGGAATTTTTGGTCTTCGTGGAATTCCGCCTGGACCAGATTTTTTCGAATTTCATTCTGCCATTGAGTTTCCAAACTTCTCTAGCTTGTCTTGTCAACTACATTTAATGCTCATTCGTACTATTTGTGAGGGATGTATTTAGTCGATCTTTTGGGATTCTTGTGACATTATGCTTTATCATCTATGTTCCATTGAGTTGAGGAGTGTATTCTTTGAGTGTTTTACTTGACCTAGGGCACTGGATTTACGAATTATTAGTTTTGGTGGTGATTTCCTATGCGTTATTTTTGCTATTCTTTGTTGAGCACCATTAAACTCACATTTGTTATTTATGAGATTGATTTCCATTTCATCAAATGGTATGTAAGCTTTTCCTCTCTTTTGATTGATGAATGTTAATGGTCATTGGTGTTCTAGATATGTTCAGGGTTCAAATTTATGTTGCTTTGAGCGTCTGATGCTAGGGTTGCATGATATTGCTTTATTGATGGTTTCTCAAGTGAGTTTTGGGATCATTCGTTCATTTGCATTATGAAGTAACTCACTTGTGAGACACAAATAACTCCTAGTGAGAGCCCAATAGTTGAAATAATCAAATCCTGAGCTTGTCTGTGTGTCAATGGCAGGTTTGTAGGGTTCACACCTAGGGCATCACCATTTCTTTTAGATTTTCCTTTAGGAGGAGTTTGAGTTTAGTAAAGATTTGTAGGAGGTTCAAATCAAACTTTTTGTAGGCCTAGACTCATGAAATTTGTGATCGATCCATCAATTTGAGTGAAATCATGTGAGAACGTCAAGGTTTGGGTTTTCTTTCGATTTTGGGATTTTCCTGTGGTGACAGATTTTCCCAACTTTCCTTGACTGTTCTATTTTCCCAAAATGTGTTGCAAATCCAGAATCTTGCATTCTTTGCAGATTTCCATTGACTTCAGATTTTCCCGAAAATCCTTTGTTCCTTTGTTTTTCTGAAATCTGCACACAGTTGCTTCATTTGTGGAAATCTGTCCCGCGTGAATTTTCTTGGAATCTGGTGGAAAACTAAGGATTATGAAATAGCATGAGTTGTTAATGAATGACTATGCATTTTATGATTAATTTGAGCTATTTTAAGATCTCATATGTTGTTTCTTGGTTGATAACGATCGGATTAAGTTACTAATAGGTGTTTTCATGTTTATTTCGTTGGAATCCGTCTGGCTAGGAATTTCCCATAATTCCTCCCTGGCTTGGATTCTGTGGGTGGACCTCAAACCTGGATTCTGATATGATCATTTTATATGAGATTTAATGGCACCTTACTTATCTTGGGACTCATTTTAATGCTGAATATGTTGTTTATGACTAATCTATTTGTGTGATCTTTACTATAGTTTCCTTTGTTGAGTGCAGGTTGAGTCAGGTAAGATAGTGGCTAGAAGAGCCAAGAGTGATATGGAGGGGTCTTCTATGTCTAAAGCAAAAAGGATCAAGATGGATATCAGGAGTAAGATCCCAGAGAGAAAAATTACTTCTATCTAGTCAGAGGTGACTGACACGAACGTTGGATTATGGGACTACGAGGAGTTCAAGGCTAGAATGGCAGTGCAGTATCTTCCTTTGGTGGCTAAAAGAATGTTTGAAACAAGGCTGGCACATGTAGCTGGATTCCCTTCTAAAGTGTAGTGTTATGAATTAGTTCTTGAGTGTGCTAGACATTATGACAGGGATAGCTAGAGAATTGTTGGTCCCTAAGGGAGGATTGTGGAAAATTTGAACTCTATCTCCATAGCTCAGACCTTTGGCATGCCAGATAGATCTCATGTAGTGGCATCCAACATGGAAGAAGCTAAGAATTACTATGAGGAAGAGACTATTAAATCATAGCAGATCATCAATTCCTAGTTGGAAAAGCCTAAGTCTCACTATTCAAAGCTTCCCAAATAGTTATTCAGAGCAAAGTTCAAAAAAGAATATTATGATTCCATCACTCTTCTTAGCAGGGTGGTAGGGTTAAACAGTGCCGATGTGTTTGAGAGTTGGATGTGCCATGTTATTGTGAGGATGGAGCAGGAAAAGATCAACTATCATTGGGCAGGTGTCATAAGTGTTGTGATCCATGAGCAAATGTGTAATGTGCTATAGACCAAGACCTTCACAATGACTTCCTACTTAGTCTATGCACTTTCCAGATTCCATCCCTATAAAGGATTAAGTACCAAGACATCTTTTGGTAGGATGTAATTTATGAGGTTTACCCTCAATTGCATTTAGGGAGCTCAAGTTATAGGAGGGTGAATGATGCATTCACCATGCACATCACTAGATTGCTTCAGGGTGTAGAACATATGAGGATTTCAGATCAGGACAAAGAGCTAATCAAGAAATATGGGGCTTGGTTCATATGGTTTCCCACCTTCTCATACATTAGGATTGATGGCTATCAAAGGGCTCCATATCAAATTCCAAGGTATCCCACTGATCATATCTTACTTCGGGAAGTCACTAGACAAATATGTGACTTTGATGCTATTGTAAAAAGATACAAACATAATACTGGGTTTGGTGGAGACTTTCCTTTGAGGATAGGCACTGGAATATTGTAACAAGAGTTAGAAAGTAGTTGTTCTCAAGAAAATATTGTAATAGAAGACTAGAATTGTTGCTTCAGTGGATAATTTGATGCAAGTAATGAAATTGTGATTTGGTGCTCTACTTGTGTTCTTCTTATCTTGGATGGTTCTTTTTATTCTATCTTTTAAATTGCTTTGAGGAAATTGATATTTTGATATTTAGGATTAGATTTGATTTGATGATATTTATGGTTTGATGCTTGAAGTGTTGCAACAATCCCTAGTCCGTCCTTTTTGTAGCTAGCTGACTGTTTGGTTCTTTGCAAAGTTAGCCTGGACCATATATCTATTGTGCTTGGTTCAATTGTGAAGGTTTATTCATTTCAATTGCCTTAGGGTTGTCTTGGATGAATATTCATTATCTGAAAATCTTTGTTACCTTAGAAGATTGCACTGTTCTTGTGAAATTGCAGATTCATCTGGATTAAACAAGAATTGGTTTATGAGGGATTGGTCCATTTCAAGTATTTCATCATTTGCATTGTTAATCTTAGGAGTAGCATTAATCTTAGTGATCTCTCTAAAACCTTAATATTTTGTTATTTCTTTATGATTTGGGTTAGATTTAGGATTGAAGTATCATCATATTGATAGATCTAATAAATTGAAGATCCAGTCTTTTCTTGTACTAAGGTCCCTTTGTGATTACCAACATTTTCACATTTATCACTAAGTTGTTTATGCATTGTCAAGACCTGACATTAGAGACCTTGGGGTTATCTCTTGAGGCTTGCTGATAGAGATTTACCTTTCAAGAGAGATAGGATACTTGTATCTTGTCTGAGTTGTTGCTATGCAGAAAAAATCATCAACAGATTCCCGCTAGAAGGAGGGCCTGAATAAGCTAAGCTTTATTGATTTTTGTTTGCCATCTCTGCTGAAAGATTCAGAAGAAGAACCAGATCTACTCTAGGAGAAGAGGAATTTCAAGAGTTTCAAGTCTCTAATATGTCAAGGAGGACCAGAATAAGGGTCAAATCATCATCCACCCATTCACCTCCATCATTTGCATCATCCCCATCTTCATTAGGTTCATCTAAGTCTGAGTCTAAGGACATCCCCATTCAACAACCTCAGCTAGCCAGTAATCAGCCATTGCCACCCCCACCTCCACCAATGGCTTTCCTTGCCAACAACCCATCTCCATTGACCTTTCCCAATTACAATGTCATGCCCAAGAACCCAAAACACTTTTTTTCTAAGTTCCATGTTAATGACCCCAATAGAACTATTGATGAGTGTATCAGGATCTTTCATACTTGCCTTAAGGATAGAGGGATTAATCATGAAGATGTAGCATGTAGGCTCTTTCCTTATTCCTTAGGAGAAGATGCATTTTATTGGTACAATCATCTACCTGCTGGATCTATTCAAAATTGGAATGAACTGGAGACTGCATTCTTGCAGAAGTTCAGGCTTCCCGTTAGCCCCAATGAGCTTTATCTTTAGTTCACTAATGTTAAGAGAGAGGTCCATAATCCCATATCATGCTTTAACAATAGGTTTCATCATGCTTATACCCGATTACAGGCTCCTTATGCTGTTGACCAAGCCACTGCTTTAGAGGTTTATTATGAAGGTCTTGACAGTCTGACAACTACCTTCATGAAATTGAGAAACAATCCTCCTAATACCCTACTTGATGCCTATGCTAAGGTTGTGAAAGTGAGCACTTCCTTAAGACAACATGTGTCTGGACCTTTACCATCATTAGGACCCACTGCTCACCTTGGACAGGTCCCAACTCTCAACCAAGCTCTCACCAATCACACTCCAATCATGAATTCGGTTCCTCAGTTGCCAATGGTCCCTCACCCAGGGCCTCCAGTGAGTCAAGTTCCACCCACGGTTAGCTATCCCCAGCAAAATGCAAATCAGCCTCTGTGTCCACAATCTTATGCTAGCTATCCCCTGTATTTGCAGAATTCCAAATTTTTGAACCAGTCATTGAATACGAATACTACACTAGGATATCCTCATAATAATGCTAATCAACCTCCATATAGGAATCCTGACAAGGAGAGACTATATGAGCTAACTGAACAGGTGAATAAATTGAATATGGAGGTGACTTATTTGAGAAACCAGAACAATCAACTTCAAGCTACTCAAAGAGGTATGCAGTCCAATTCTAGCAGAGAAAACTAAGACATCTAGCAAGGATAGTATTTTGATAGAGGGAAACATCCTGAAAGAGGATATAATAATGATAGAGGATATAATGATAGGGGAAAAAATTATGATAAAGGACAATCCTTAGACTAGAACTTTGATAGAGGTCAAGCTGGTGGACAAGGGTTTGATAGGAGATAGCCACCTAGAAAAAACATGACTTGGAATACAAGGCCCAACAATGGAGGAGTCCCCACCCCATTGGATCAACTAGTCAATCAATCAGTAAATCAACTAGTTAATCAAGAGAAGCCTCCTAGTGGTGTGTATTTGGCTAAGGCTGCTTTATCAGGATGGTGTAGGCTCCACAAGACAAGCCTACATTCTGAATTAGACTGTCTAGAATTCCAAACAATAGTCTCAATCTTCCAGTATCAAGTGGAGAACAATTCAAATGGTCAAGAAATGGTGCCATCTACTCCCTATGATTCATCAGTCTTCGTGCTCAATCATGCTCCTTTTCCACAAAGCAGGGAGAATGTGCCTGAAGAGGAATCAGACCAGTTGAAGGAAGAGGCAGATTAGGTGTGCAATGGAGATGAGATTACATAGCTATTCAATGAAAATATAGTGAATGAAAATGGCCCCTTGGACAAAGAAGAGGATTATATTGAAGAGGTGTAGACATTCCAACGACCTACGAGGAAGTATTATTTAAGGGACTTGTCACATAGATGCCCACAGGCTGGAGGCCCCTTCACCACTTCCATTCCACCAAACAACTTCACCACACCTACAGATCCCCATGCTAGTAATAATCCATCATATCCCCATGTGTCTAAGTAGTATCTGTCAAAGGAAGGAAAAACACAGATGGACATGTCAAAAGGAAGGAATGTTGAAGTAGGAAAGGGCAAAGTGATGGAGAACCCAAGGGAGGCCCCTACTGATCTGGGTGAAGAACAATTGGCCATATATGTTGTAGAAGAACTCAAGAAGCTAAAGGTAAGTCTCTCTACATATGAAATATTGAGAGTTCCAACTATTAGGAATGTAGTTCTAGGAGCTTACAGTGTGAATTCCATATCACAAGATAAATCAGTTAATGAAAGTGTCAATAAAGCCTCTAGCTCTCAATCGGTAGGAAGGAAAAATCAAACTCATAATCAAGTTCATATGCCTCCTGGAGATAAGGGAAAAGAGAAAAATAGAACTCAAGTTGCTCAAGTTGATACTCCCTTAACTTTGTTTCAAGGGAAAATAGACACTCCTCCATTCCTGATTTTTGTTCGTATATTTGGTAAGAACTTGCACAATTGCTTGCTGGACTCAGGTGCTTCTACTAATGTAATGCCTTTCGGTGTCTGTAGAGCTTTGGGAATTACTCCTGCTGATTCCCAAAAGAAAGTTACTCAACTAGATAGAACTGAAGTTAATGTTGTAGGGGAATTAAATATGATTCATATGCAAGTTGCTTCTGACCCCAGAATTCAACAAGTTATTAATATACAGGTGGTAGATATACTTGATGCTTATGGATTGATTCTAGGAAGGGACTTTATTAGAGCCTTGAATGGATATGTCTCAACTGATCACTCTCACATGTGGCTTCCTTGGAAGGGAGTGCCAAACCAGATTAGAATTGAAAGCGAACCTAGAATGAAATACATGATCACAGAATATCAGAATACCTCCAATGAAATTCTGATATCGGAAGTATGGGTAATTATTGCTTGCAGCCCCTTTTGATGAATCGGATGTTGAAGAAGTTCTTATGCTGCATACTACGCCTATTGATCCCAGAACAAAATCTAGAAAAAATGAAGCTTTGGTAGAACCAGTTGAAAATGATGATGATCCTAAAGATAATCAGCTCAGTTTGTTGGAAAATTTCCAAGAATTCATTCAGAAGTGCATTGAGGATCAGATTCAGTTGGGTAGGGAAATTAATTTCAGAGATTTTCTCTTACCAAATTGGTGCTGGGTCCATAATGCCTCCCATTCTGAATTGGATTGTTGCTTATGCCAGACTACAGTGGAACAAGTGTAGAAATGTATCAATCCCATTCCAGTGGTCAAAATCAATATCTAGAATACTCAAGAGGACCCTACAGGGAAGAAAGTCATGCTTTCTAAGGAACCTTCTAGTAGCAATAGTTTGAGAGATACAAGGAAGTCTTCAGTTACTAGTTGTTGGAGTTTAAGGTTTGATGGATCCAAGTCAAAACAAGGAACTCGAGCAGGATTTGAGTTGATAAGTCCAAGAGGTAAGATTTTCTTTGCTGCTCATAGACTTCAATTTCATTGCATCAATAATGTAGTAGAATATGAGGCTTTAGTCCATGGGTTGTTAATGGCACTAAAGAAAAAGGTCAAGATTTTGCAAGCCTTTGGGGATTCTGAATTAGTGATTAAGTGTGTTAGGAGACAACACTCTTGTCATGAAAGAAGAATGACCAATTATAGACACAGAGTATGGAACCTTATTGAAGGATTTGATGCCTTTAATATACAGTTGATACCACATAGTAAGAATCAAATAGTAGATTCCCTTGCTCAAGAATCCAGTACGTTGCAACCTTTATCCCTTTCTGGATTGAAGAATTTTATAGTGGAATTAACTCTAGTGCCTTCAGTACCATATAATGTCACCAACTTCTAGGTATTCAAAGATGATAAGCATATTTTAGACTTTATCACAAATACAAATGTTTTTGCTCCTTAGAGTATTGATGAAACTAAACCCCAAGAAGTAGAGATGGATCTGGAAGGAGTAATTAATTTGAAGACTAATACTATTCCCAGAGGAATGGTGTAGTTAGAAATGATTTTTTATTTGGATAGCCTGGTCAAAGATCAAGAACAAGATGCCAAGGATTCCATCAGTGGACAGTGTGAAACATATAATATGGGAACTCAGGAAGATGTCAAGAATGTCTTCATTGGCAAAGTATGTACTCCAGAAGAGAGGAAAGGAATAATTGATGCATTACATACATATCAAGATGTGATAGCTTGGAGTTATGAGGATTTGAAAACTTATGACACGTCAATTATAACTCACACTATCCCTTTGAAGCCAGGGGTGAAACCTTTTAGACAGAGGCAAAGGCCTATTAATGCCTTATTGGAACCAATAATTCAGAAGGAGGTGCATAAACTATTGTCTGCAAGAATCATATTTCCAGTAAGACATTCCACTTGGGTGGCGAACTTGGTTCTAGTGAGAAAGAAAAATGGTGAAATCAGGTTATGTGTGGATTTTAGAAATCTTAACAGAGTGTCAAAAAAGGATAATTATCTAGTACCTTCACTAGATGAAGTACTTCAGATTTTCAAAAGCTCTCAAATGATGTCCTTTCTTGATGGTTACCCTGGGTACAACCAAGTTATGGTACAATATGAAGATAGGCAAATGGGGCACATTTTCCTACAGAAGAATTCCCTTTGGTTTGATTAATGTTGGAGCCACATTTCAGAGGGCTATGGACATTGCCTTTAAGCACATCATTGGAAAATGCATAATCATTTATATGGATGATTTTCCAGTCTTTTCCAAGAAGAGAGGAGACCACATATCAGACTTATGCAAAGTGTTTCAGAAGTGCAGGGAATTTGGTATATCCCTCAATCCAAAGAAGTGCATCTTTGGAGTGACAAAAGGAAGGTTGTTGGGACATGTTATCTCTAAGAAAGGAATTGCTATTGATCCAGAATGAGTGGAAGCTATACTTAAGATCCATCTACTAGCTAGCAAGAAAGAAATGAAGTCATTCTTTCGAAAAAATAATTTTGTAAGGAAGTTTATCATTGGATTTGTTGAGATAGTCAAGCCATTGAATGCCATGTTGAAGCAAGAAACTAAGGTTGAATGAAGTGCAAAGGAAAATGAGGCATTTGCAAAAATTAAAAAATCTATTGTTGAGGCTCTAGTACAGGTAAGTCCTAATTATGAGAAGTCATTTTACATATATTCATTTGCTTCTAATCATTCCTATGTTGGCATGTTGACTCAAAAGTCTAACCAAGGGAATGAACACCCTATAGAATTTATGAGTGCACCACTGAAAGATGCAGAGTTAAGGTACCCAAGTGTGGAGAAATAGGCCTATGACTTGGTCAGAGCGGTTTAAAAGTTTAGGCATTACATTCTTAGAAACTAGGTGTTTTCAATAGTTCTTGATCCTGCAGTTAAATTGCTATTGATGCAAAATGAACTGGGAGAACGCAGAGCAGAATGGGTAACCATGCTGCAGGAATATGACATTGAAATTCAACCTATGAAGTTGGTAAGAGGACAAGGGCTTACAAGAACAATGGAAGAAATGGGCCCTGATCTTATAGTCCAACATTACAATATTGAAGATGTTTCTCCAGGGGGCTGGTATGATGATATCATTCACTATCTACTGAATCAAAGGTGTCCTAACCATCTCAATGCAGTACAAAGGAGAGCCCTATGCTTGAAGAGTGATAGTCTTATGCTGAAGGGAGCTATCTTATACAAATTATATCATGAAGGCATATACTTAAGGTGCTTAGGACAACAAGAGGCGAAAAGAGTCATGGCCGAATTTCACGATAGATATGGTACTAGCCATGGTTCTGCACATTCCACTACAAACCAGATCTTGAGGGCTAGTTATTACTGGCCTACATTGTTCAAAGATACACACAGCCATGTCAGAACTTGCCATGTGTGTTAGACTATAACAACCAGGGAGAAGTATGCAGGTCTTCCACTTCAACCAGTCTTTGAGGTAAAACCTTTTGCATAGTGGGGTATGGACTTCATTGGTCCCATCAATCCACCTTCTTCTGTGGGTCACAGGTATATTCTCACCCTTACTGATTACTTTACATGATGGATTGAAGCTCTTGCATGCAAACAGTGTACTTCTGAAGTGGTAATTGAGTTCATTGAATCAGGTATTATCAATCACTTTGGATGTCCTTTATCTTTAGTCTATGATAATGGTCCTGCATTTGCATCATTGAAATTTTCCAATTGGGCCTTTGATCATGGGATCATAATAAAGTTTGCATCTAACTACTATCCATAGGGTAAAGGGTTGGCTGAGTCTTCTAATAAAAACCTTTTAACAGTCATTTGTAAGCTATTAGAGAAGAATCCCAAGGATTGGCACACTCAACTTAGATTTTCTTTGTGGGCAGACCGTACCAAATAGAAGACATCCTTAGGGACCTCTCCTTATCACCTTGTGTATGGCCTGGAACCCGCCTTTCCAATTTAGTTGAGGATCCCTACTTTACAGTTCATTAATGCATTTTATGATGAAGAAAACAGGTGTGAGGCTTGCCTACAAGAACTATTACACCTTGAAGAGAAAAGAGATGAATCCCTAGAAAACTTTGCCAAACATCAGGGTGTAGTCAAAATATGGTTTGATAGAAGGGCCAAGGTAAAATATTTTAGGATTTCTAATTTGGTTCTCTATTGGGATAAAGCCCATGACCATAAGGGGGAGCATGGTAAATTTGATAAAATTTGGCCTGGACCTTATCATATTTTAGAGATCCTGGGTGATAATGCTTTTCGCTTGAAAACTCTCACTGAGGAGGATATCCCACTGCCTGTCAATGGGCAGTACTTGAACATTATTTCCAATCTTGAGCTTTTTTTAGCTCTTTTCCTATACATAGTTAGATCAGGTTTTCTTTCTATTTTGTTTGCTTTGCTTGGCTTTGGTTAGAGTAGGTTTCCCTTTCTGATTTTCTTTTTCTTTGGTTAGTTTAGGTTTGCTTTTGGTTTGGTGTGTTTTTCTTTGCTTGTGCTTTGGAGGTCTTCCTATTTTTCTTCTGGATGTGTTGCACTTGCATGTAAAAACTATTTTATCTGAGACTATTTTGAGTTTTTCATTGATGAACTTTTATCAAGTGTCTTGAATGGATGGTTGAGATCTCTGTTATCGTCAAGCAGTCTGAATGTTTGATTTAAAGAGGATGGGTCACTGGTTTGATTTGAACCCAAAGTATTTTGAAATCTTATATATTTCATACACCTTAACAATCCTGAGGTTATGGTAGGATCTTTGTGAAGTCATGTTAGGTGAAAAATCTTATTTATACTTCAGTGCCACTATGGTTCTCAGCCCTAAGTGTGAACTTCATTATTCATAGGTTGAAATAAAAGAGTGAAAAGAAAAGAAATATCAAAAGAAAAAGGAATGAAATATTGAAAATCAAAAGCAAGCATTCAACTTATCAGGAGTATCCAAATATCTCTATCGGGGCTATGGACGCCTGGCTGGAAATAGAGCTATGTTCAGGAGAATCACAGCGATAACCTCGTCGGAGCTATAGAGACTTGACTGGAAGTGAGGCTCTATCCAGGTTGCTTTTGAAGCTAGAATCTTTACGTAGCCTTCCCTGACTAAACTTGGTTTTTGCAGTAGCTCAAGGAGGGAAATGAACTCATGTGCACACAATTGGATTTTCAATTTATGGAAGCTTCATTCTACCTTTGGTTCTGATTCTTTAAT
The DNA here is from genome assembly GCA_007258455.2 of Sequoia sempervirens. NCBI lineage: Eukaryota > Viridiplantae > Streptophyta > Pinopsida > Cupressales > Cupressaceae > Sequoia > Sequoia sempervirens. The sequence continues at coordinate 261,525,708 of VDFB02086081.1, forward strand.
CTTTAAATTTTGATTTTTTTGTCTGATAGGGAGATCAAAACTAGATATTCTAGGGTTCATGTTTCTTATTCATCATCAAAATGCTCTGGAGCATTTTCCCAGCAGGATTCGCCATTTTTTGTGTAGTTTTGCACACACGCCCCCTGAAAGCAGGGACCACCCTTTTGCTTTGATTTTTGGTGTTTTGGCCCTTTGATTTTGATGATTTACCTTGCCTTGGCATAAGGTTAAATGTTTATCTTGCTTTCTTAAGTGATTTCCCTAAGTTACGCTTTGAAAATCTTAAGTTTTGGGAAAAGTTTAGGTTTTTACCCTAGTTGGGGATTTTCCACCCCATCTGGATTTTCCTGGATCCCATTCGAACTCTGGCAAAACATTGTGGTTCGAGAATTTCTAGTCTTCACAGAATTTCACCTAGACCAGATTTTTCTGAATTTTGTTCTGCCATCGGGTTTCTGAACATCTCCAGCTTGTCTTGTCGACTGCATTTAATGCTCGTTCATACTATTTGTGAGGGATGTACTTAGTCAATCTTTGGGGATTCTTGTGCCATTATGCTTTATCATTTGTGTTCCATTGAGCTGAGGAGTGTATTCTTTGAGTGTTGGACTTAATTTGGGGCACTGGATTTGCGAATTATTGGTTTTGGTGGTGATTTCTTGCGTGTTATTGTTGTTGTTCTTTGCTGAGTGCCATTAAACTCACATTTGTTATTTCTGAGATTGACTTCCATTTCATCAAATGGTATGTACATGTTGCCTATCTTTTGATTCGTGAATGTGAATGGTCATTGGTGTTCTAGATATGTTCAGGGTTAAAATTTTTGTGGCTTTGAGCATCTGATGCTAGGGTTGCGTGATATTGCTTTATTTATGGTTTCCCAAGTGAGTTCTAGGCTCATTCGTTCATTTTCATTATGAAGTAACTCGCTTGTGAGATGCAAATAACTCCTAGTGAGAACCCAAAAGTTGAAATAATCAAATCCCGAGCCTATCTATGTGTCAATGGCGGGTATGTAGGGTTCACGCCTAGTGCATCACCATTTCTTTTAGATTTTCCTTTAGGAGGAGTTTTGAGTTCAGTAAAGATCTGTAGGAGGTTCAAATCAAACTTGTCATAGGCCTAGATTCCTGAAATTTGAGATCGATCCATCAATTTGAGCGAAATCATGTGAGAATGTCGAGGTTCGGGTTTTCTTTCAATTTCAAGATTTTCCTATGGTGACAGATATTCCTAACTTTCCTTGACCGTTTGTTTTCCCAAAAATCCTTTGTTCCTTTGTTTTTTCCAAAATCTACAGATAATCGCTTCATTCACAGAAATCTATCCCTTGTGGATTTTCCTGGAATCTGATGGAAAACTAAGGATTATGAAATAGCATGACTTCTTAATGAATGACTATGCATTTAATGATTAATTTGAGCTATTTTAAGATCTCATATGTTGTTTCTTGGTTGATAATAATCAGATTAAGTTACTAATAGGTGTTTTCATGTTTATTCCACTGGAATCCATCTGGCTAGGAATTTCCTGGAATTCCTCCCTGCCTTGGATTCTGCGGGTGGACCTGAAACCCGAATTTTGATATGATCATTTTATATGAGATTTAATGGCACCTTGCTTATCTTGGGACTCATTTTAAGGTTGAATATGTTGTTTATGACTAATCTGTTTGTGTGATCTTTACTATAGTTTCCTTTGTTGAGTGCAGGCTGAGTCAGGTAAGATAGTGGCTGGAAGAGCCAAGAGTGATATGGAGGGGTCTTTTGTGTCTGAAGCAGAAAGGATCAAGATGGATATCAGGAGTAAGATCCTGGAGAGAAAAATTACTTCTATCTAGTTAGAGGTGACTGACATGAATGTTGGATTATGGGACTATGAGGATTTCAAGGCTAGAATGGCAATGCAGGGTCTTCCTTTGGTGGCTAAAATAATGTTGGAATCAGGGTTGGCACATGTAGCTGGATTCCCCTCTAGAGTGAAGTGTTATGAATTAGTTCTTGAGTGTGCCAAGCATTATGACAGGGATACCTAGAGAATTGTTGGTCCCCAAGGGAGGATTGTGGAAAATTTGAACCATGTCTCCATAGCTCAGACCTTTGACATGCCAGATAGATCTCATGTAGTGGCATTTAACATGGAAGTAGCTAAGAGGTACTATGAGGAAGAGACTATTAAATCACAATAGATCATCAATTCCTAGTTGGAAAAGCCTATCACTATTCAAAGCTTCCCAAACAGTTATTCAGAGCAAAGTTCAAAAAAGAATATTATGATTCCATCACTCTTCTTAGCAGGGTGGTAGGATTAAAGAGTGTCGGTGTGTTTGAGAGTTGGATGTGCCATGTTATTGTGAGGATGAAGGAGGAAAAGATCAACTATCATGGGGTAGGTGTCATAAGTGCTATGATCCATGAGAAAATATGTAATGTGTTGTAGACCAAGACCTTCACAATGACTTCCTACTTAGTCTATGCACTTTCCAGATTCCATCCCTATAAAGGATTGAGTACCAAGGGCATCTTTGGGTAGGATTTAATTTATGAGGTTTACCCTCAATTGCACTTAGGGAGCTCAAGTTACAGGAGGGTGAATGATGCATTCACCATGCACATCACTAGATTGCTTCAGGGTGCAGAACATATGAGGATTTCAGATCAGGCCAAAGAGCTAATCAAGAAATATGGGGCTTGGTTCATATATTTTCCCACCTTCTCATACATCAAGATTGATGGCTGACAAAGGGCTTCATATCAACTTCCAAGGTATCCCACTAATCATATCTTACTTTTGGAAGTCACTAGACAAATATGTGACTTTGATGCTATTGTAAAAAGAGACAAACATAAGACCAGGTTTGGTGGAGACTTTCCTTTGAGGATAGGCACTGGAGAAGCATTACCTTCCATTTATTCTACGCAGGCTTCAGAGAGGAGATGAGTACTCTTGGTTTATCCTTCCATTTCAAGAGGTCTAGGTTTGACATAATTGGTGAGGCACAAAAGAAAGCCAGTAGGGAGTATAGCCACAAGGATGATTTGGAAGACTACTGGGCTAATTATAGTGATGAATATGAGGTTAGAAAGAATAAGTTTTCCAGCTTCTAGTTGAATCAGTCTGGTTATATAATGTGAAGGCAGTTCTAGATCAGATTGAAGATGATGGGGACTTGATTCAAGGCCATGCTTATGAGGTAGTAAAGGACAGACCAATTGGAAAAATAGATTGGCTGGAAGAAGAAAAAATAGAGTTGGGACAGTTAATGGATCCATTCATTAAGTACACAAAGCTATGGATGAAGCATAAGATATGGGAATTAGAGAATGAAGGTGTGCCATGCACCTTTGATCTGATGGGAGATTTAGACCCTCATTCTACTTCTGAGGAGTCAACTGAGCAAGATCCTAAGGGTAAGGGTAAGGTGAGCTCCCCTTTTAAAATCAAGATTAAATATGTTCAAATGAAGGAAGCTCAAGAAACAGACAAACAGAGAAGGCCTATTGCTAAGAAAAGGGGGCGCACTTCAAAGGCTAAGAAGCCTGGAAAAGAGGAAGTTGAAAAGTAGGATCCTGAGGTTGGTGCTTCTATGCCTAAAAGAAGAAGAATTGTAAGATTGCCACAAAAGGTAGGCTCCAAGGATGGAGAGTAAGTTGGCCCACCTGTGGTAAATGTGGAAAGTTCAGGAGAAAAGACACAAGTACATACAAGGAAATCAAGGACTCCCTCTCCTAAGGATATTGTGCCAAAGAAAGATCCTCCTTTGGTTACTTCTCATGCAGAAAAACATGAGGATGTCCCTTCTTCCCATGAAGCTCACGAAAAACCTCGTGAATCTAAGGAAGCTGAGGATCACCAAGATACAGAGGGAGAAGAATTTCATGAGGGTGAGCTTTATAGTGATGAGGAAGAAATAGAAAGAGTGATGCAGTCTCCCTTGGTTGTATATGAGGATTCACGTGTTAGAACTGAAGAATTTAGAACTACTCAAAGAGAAGAAGTATCATATAAGGTTCCACCACCTGTGCACAGAGAGGAGCATACTGAAGAAAAGGAAGACAAAGTCGATGAGATTCCTGAGAGGCAAGATTTGAATGAACATGTGCCTAAGGACTTGTAAGAAGAAGTGAGACAAAGTGAAGTACAATTAGAGTCCATTGTTCCAGAGTGGCTAGATAAAGAAATAAGGAGAAAACAAGTTGTAGTGGATGATACCCCACCCAATTGGGATGAGTTACTAGATAAATAGGAAAGGATAAAGGAAAGAAGAAGGCCAGGGTGATTTCCAAGATTGAAAGAGATGAGGCCAACAATAGGGTAGTCCACATTGCTACTCCTGCTCCGAATAAGAACATGGATGAGGTAACTGGAAAGGATTACAATTTGTTGACCATCAATCTAGGATCCACCTCCATGGAGCAAGATATTGAAGAATATGAGGGTTCTAGTATAGTAATCCTGGGGAGATTAAGAAAAGAAGTACAAACTAAACATGAGATGAAGAAATAAATTGAAAGACTTAAGAAATGTTTAGAAGATCTAATGAAACCTTTGCAATCCATTGGCTCCTCGTCCTCTGCTGCAAGTCTCCTACCCCAAGTAACTATCACTGAGCTAGAAAGAATGAAGGCTACTACTCTTGCTACATAAAATTGGCTACAAGGGGTGCAAACCAAAGGAAATGATGCTATCAAGGACATTATTTCAACTGGAGTAGATGCTATGAGGGAAATAGAGTGGTTAAAAGAAGTGTTGGCTCAAGATAAAGAAGATACAGATCTCCTATTGCAGAAAACCAAAACCATCATGGAATATACTAAAGATAAGCTTGTGAGTGATGGAATTCTCCCTTCCTCTAGAGCTGTGGAACCATGGGAATGGTTTGAGGGTTTGCAAATTAGGAAAAAGGTTCTGAAGAAGATCTATAAGTTGAGGAGGCAAATTGAAGATTCCCTAATTGATATTTATAATGGATGTATTTCATTCTTTGAGATAATGACAGGGAGAAGGAGGATTGCACTGAAGCATTTGAGCTTGGAACAGTTGAGGAAATGGTGGCAAGATGTATATTCCCTAGCCAGTGAGGATGTAGTTACTAAACACCAATTGGATGATGCAGCTACCTATATTGCAGTCATTGAGAAATATCAGATCAATAAAGTTGAATGGGATAAATCAGTGGAGCAATCTAGGGGAAATATTAAGTCAACTGAAAGCCAACTTAAGGTTTTTCCTTTGCCACCTATAGCCGACCTTGATAAAGTACTTTTGAAGGTGCATGAAATGGTTAATCGAAATAAGGACAAAGGGAAAGGTAGTTAATGTTGGGCTACATCAAAATTTGTGCTTCCCTATTATTTTGCATGCATAGGTCCGAGCTACATTGGAGATCCTAGGCAACCTGGATGAAGTTCAAACATTTAATGCATATTTTATTTTATTTTGAATTTCTCTTGTCCGACTTGTTTTGTGGCCAATTATTATTGTAGACCCTGACTAGGTCAACATGTTCTGAGGTCTCTATTAATATGGCATTTTGCCTCATTTGTAAAATATAGATAGATAGACAAGGAAAGATAGATACTTTGGAGGCTAGAGCGAATTAAGTAAAGAAAGAGTTAGAAAGTATTTTTTCTCAAGCAAATATTGTAACAGAAGTCTGGAATTGTTGCTTCAGTGGATAATTTGATGCAAGTAATGACATTGTGATTTGGTTCCATACATGTGTTCTTCTTATCTTGCATGGTTCTTGTTATTCTATCTTTAAAATTGCTTTGAGGAAATTGATATTTTGATATTTAGGATTAGATTTGATTTGATGATGTTTATGATTTGATGCTTGAAGTGTTGCAGCGATCCCTAGTCCATACTTTCTGCAGCTAGCTGACTGTTAGTTGCTTTACAAAGTTAGCCTGGACCATATATCTATTGTGCTTAGTTCAATTGTGAAGGTTTATTCATTTCAATTGCCTTAGGGTTGTCTTGGATGAATGTTCATGATCTAAAAATCTTTGTTACCTTAGAAGATTGCACTGTTCTTATGAAATTGTAGATTCATCTGGATTAAACAAGAATTGGTTTATGAGGGATTGGTCCATTTCAAGTATTTCATCATTTGCATTGTTAATCTTAGGAGTAGAATTAATCTTAGTGATCTCTCTGAAACCTTAATCTTTTTTTATTTCTTTATCATTTGGGTTAGATTTAGGATTGAAGTATCATCATATTGCTAGATCTGATAAATTGAAGATTCAGTCTTTTCTTGTAGTAAGGTCCCTTTGTGCTTACCAACATTTTCACATTTATCACTGAGTTGTTTATGCATTGTTAAGACTTGACATTAGAGACCCTGGGTTATCTCTTGAGGCTTCTTGATAGAGATTTACCTTTCAAGAGAGATAGGATACTTGTATCTTGTCTGAGTTGTTGTGTGCAAAAACATCATCAACAGATTGGCCCTAGAAGGAGGGCCTGAATAAGCTAAGCTTTATCGATTTTTATTTGCCATCTCTGCTGAAAGATTTAGAAGAAGAATCAGATCTACTCCAGGAGAAGAGGAATTTCAAGAGTTTCCAATCCCTACTAGGTCAAAGAGGACCAGAATAAGGGTCAAATCATCATCCACCCATTCACGTCCATCATTTGCATCATCCCCATCTTCATCAGGTTCATCTGAGTCTGAGTCTGAGGACATCCCCATTCAACAACCTCAGCTAGCGATTAATCAACCATTTCCACCCCCACCTCCACCAATGGCTCTCCTTGCCAACAATCCATCTCCATTGACCTTTACCAATTACAATGTCATGCCCAAGAACCTAGAGCACGTTTGTTCTAAGTTCCATGTTAATGACCCCAATAGAACTACTAAGGAATACATCAGGATCTTTCAGGCTTTCCTTAAGGACAGAGGGATTAATGATGAAGATGTAGCATGTAGGATCTTTCCTTATTCCTTAGGAGAAGATGCATTTTATTGGTACAATTATCTTCCTGCTGGATCTATTCGGAATTGGAATGAATTGGAGACTGCATTCCTGCAGAACTTTTCACTTGCTCCAACTCGCATAACATCTCTACCATTGAGTCCAGTGAGATTATCTTTACTAAAACTCATACCCAATTGATGTATTTTGATTACTACTAGTGCAATAGGCTCTAATTCTAGCATTTCCTACTCTGATATGCAAATATCATCATAAGACCTTCATCAACATAGTCCACCAGACCAGTCACTTCAACCCTTTATCTTTTCAATGGTGGCTCCCTTGGTCAGTGGTGGAGAATCAATGTCCATGATTTTAGCTATGTTGGCCTTGGAGGATATGGTGGTGGTACTTGTGGCATGGGAGAAGGAGGCTTATATTCTTCTTGTTGAGAAGGATCATAAGCTGCATCAATTTTCTTTTCCTTATCCTTTCTCCTTACAAAGAACTTTATTCTTGGTTCATCAGGGGCTTGAGATGTAGAATTTCCTCCCATAGCAGGTATTTCTCCTCCACTTTGTTCTTCTACAATTGGAGCTTTCCCTTTATCTTTACTTATTACCCCTTTAGTTTCAAGGTGGCCTACTATTGAATCAAAATTCCTTGATACATGCTCTACCTTTTGTATTACATTTTCAGTCTCTTTGAGAACCTTGAATTCAGGTTCTTGCTTTATCTTTCTTTGCATCGTATTGAAGGAAATCCACCTTGCTATTATTTTTTCCTATTCCAAAAGTTCAAACACATTTTTCATCACATCCTCTGAATATTGGAAATGTGTATAAATTTGAAGCTCTTATTTCTTTCTTTCAACCAAGCCATTAAACATTCAGGGCCATGTCTTACCCTCTCAACTGACCTCTTCATGTGGTAGGTTTTGAGTATATCAAGAATATTACTCCAACCTCCCTTGGTCATTACAAGATCAAAAAAACAAGTGTACAAAGGAAAGAATGTTCCTTTTCCTTGATTCAATACGTGTTAATTTTCAGCACTTCCCAATTGCCACATCACCTCTAGGAAATCAATTCTCTCTAGTACAAACTTTGTCAATAAGTGAGGTGCTACTATAAAACCATATACTCTTAAGATAGTGTAATTAGGGTATGGGATAACATCTCCCCAAATATGATCAAATCCAAGCTCAGGCCTTCTCTCCTTAGGTCTCAAGAAATCATGTAGAGCTATGGGAATTCTAGGTACACTCATAATTAAGACTCTCCTTAGTTCTCAAGCAAACAAATTTTGAAATGTCACATAGTCATATGTCCTATCATCCTTGTCTAAAATAGTAGTCCAACATTGCATGGGAAAATCCAAGTCACCCTTTTTTCTTTCCAAAGTCATACTAGGCCCAAAGAAAACTGCACCTTTGTATAAAAACATATGCATCAATAATGAATACCAGCTGAATGTCACTCACAATTCACCTTTCTTGAACCCAACCAGTCCTTCATGCATTCCTTGTTAAAGAAACCCCGCATAATCATACATTGCACAATATTGGGGTTTTGAATAAGGGAAACCATATATATCCATGTCATTGGCATTCCCGTGATAGGACCAAAACCAATTATTTGGCAAATAGAATAGAATTTTTTTTGGAAGTAGGGAAAAAAATAGCTAACAAGGAAAGGCTCTTTATCATGTGGCCCTATTATGATCTTTCAACCTGCAATTTCTACTAGAAATCTCTAGAGGATGTGGACTCTGAATGCAATCTTAGTTTTATCATACTCCTTAAGAGTTTTCTCATTTATCTTATACATTTCATCACTCCATCTAGTGAGCTTGAAGACAAGACCCAATTCCTCCTTGGTGATTTTGACCATTTCCTTCCCATCATATGTTCTTATAGTTCTTGTGACTCAGTCATAATTGGAAGCCATTGCCTTAAGCAAGTCAACATCCATATAAACATTTGGTACAATCAACTTTCCTAGGTCATAGTTCCAAGGGTTACCTACTGGGATACCCATGTTTCTATTCCTAAACCAGCTATAAAATAGTTCCCATCTAGTATAAGGAAATTTGGAATCCTTAATAAAGCAGTTCTTATCAATCAAACCCTCTACTACTTGCGGAGCTCTGAGATGTAGTTGGCCCTTACGTTTATCAATGGTCGAGGGTGGTAACTAGTGAATGAGGTCTTTATTCAAAGGTATTTTGGGAGAAGAAGATTCCCCTTTAGATGAAGACGCTTTTATTTTAGGAGCCATAACACAAGAGGTATTACAAGGAAGGGTTTCTAGTTTATTTGAACAAGGCTTATGGATTTTGTAAGGGTTTGACATGAATTATGCAATGCAGAACTATCAAATTCTCTTTTATGAACATCAAACCTTAAAAATGCTAAACCAAGAAAACCCTAACATACTCAAAATTTTGAGAAACCACAACTTATCAATAATTTTTATGGGAGGGAAACAATTCACTTATTGGTTCTCTTCGCAAGTTGACAACCCTAGTTTTGATGTCAGAAAATATGGAAAAACCATAGCATGATCTACTTGAGTGTGTAGAGTATACTCCATAATGCTAAATTATGCCTTTAAGATAGTTATTAATAATAATGCAACTCCTTACTTCAGTGGTTCAATGTCCTTTCAACTATCAAGGATCGCTCACGTGAACTAGAACAACTCACTTGCCCTTAACTAAGTTTATGAATGCCATCCATTGATCTTTTTGGAGTGTTAATCGATAGATGATCTAGATTTGGCCAACTTAATATGAAATATCTGACTGTACACAACCACAATACTTACCAAATGACAATAAGCCACATGGAACCACTTGCTAGTGGTATGGGGAATCCACCATCTCTTTGTTGTCATAACTAGGATCCATGTGTCTTCTTTCCCTCGCCCTTGTGAGTCATAACCCGTGTGTAACTTTCATCAATGGGGAAATGGGGAGAGGCCAAGATTAAATCTCCCAGCTTCTTCATACACACTTCTTAATCACCTGCAACTTTATCCTTCTTACAACATCCACGATCCAAATTAAAAGATCTTCAAACACATGTAATATATCTACATTAGTAACATAGTTTATTTTCCATTCCCCATGTTGAAGTATTTAATTATTATTTGTGCTTGCTCCAATGCTTCCACATCCTTTGGATCACTCCACATGGAAAATGCTCGCTTCCCCATTGGGAGTTTGGTAGTAAAGGTGAGACCCACATGGGATATTGAGGAGCGGTCAATATTATTCCATGTGACCTACTATCAACCATTGATTCATTTGAAATCTCTGCTACAGACCACTTGAAACCATTGGGCCCATTGTTTAGACTAGATACTCGAAGTCTGCCCGCTAGTTCATGTGATTATTTTAATGGGGAATAAAAAAAATGGGCATGCATGGAATGGTCCAGATGTAGCCACATCATTCATTGTGCACCGTTGATCTCCTCTGACAACCAACATCATACCTTATCAAAGACATCAAGCTTGCCAACGCATAAGACACATGGCCTTCGCCCATGAGCCCATGGGAATAAAATAATAAGCAATAAAATGGAACGAGCATGCGGGGAATGGCAGAGATTTGTTTGCATCAATAAAATGGTATTCAAGGGTTCTCATATAGATGCACATGCCAAAACCGTTAATCTTAAAAGAGGGACCCAACTAGAACAACGAGAAGCACCCATGGAAAAGATGACTTAAATTTTAATTAGAAATACCTAGCCTAACTTAGGAAAAATTAAAGCAATGACCCAACACATCATAGCCAGTAAAACAAGACTAGAGGACCAGTTACTTAATGGGTTTCGATGGCACAAGATGTGACCTAAAAGACCAAGGATTGGTAGCAAGGGGTCAATAGAGAATTAAAACCTTGGCGTTGATACAAACTCAAAAGGGTTTTTCAAATAATACTTTAAGTAAACTAAAACCATTAAACAATGACAAGAGATAAAACCCTAAGCCCTCATATACAATTTCAACCGAAGTTTAAGCAAGACTAGAGATGGGACATGAAAAATTTTAGTGGTTCCACCACTTCATAAGGTTAGCAAGCTGCGTTATGTTAAACACTTATGAACAAAATGAAAATAGGATAAGACATGTTCAAAGGGGATTTTCTTAGCTCATGTAAGGTCTCCTCTTTAGGAACATCATGCCCAATGTCTCCAAGAAAGGAAAATTCCAAGATAAAAGATTCACAACTTAGGGAATGCAATGTGTAGCATCACCACTAAGAGGAAAATTGTATGCCAAGAAAGGTTGAACTCTTGGAGGACATCAAGCCCAATGACACCACCAAGAAGAAGACCACACAATGCCAGAAGTAAGAATACCACACAATGAAACATAAGGATATAGTCCAAAGGTCTCCAAAATGATAATGCCAATGTATGCCCCCACTTTAAAGAAATTGCTAACACCATGTTGTGAGCAATTACTTTAAAGTAGAAAATGATAAAAGCTAACAATAAAGAAGACATGAGAACTTATTTGGACATCCCTATCCTGAGTCATATGTTTACAAATGAAGCTATATTATAAAAGAAGGGGTTGCCCCAAAAATGAAATCCTAAAATCATATAAGGGATCCACTGATTCAAGGTCAACATATGTCTTTGCTACAATGATATTATAAAGCTTGAAAAAATCACCATTCCAAAAATAACTCATGGAACTTGAAGTATGACACATGGAGAGTGAAGACAAATAAAATCCTTTTGGTTCAACATGGAAGAGACCTAAATGTCTCAATACCTTGCGTCATCCCTAAAAGGAAAAAACAAGACAAAAGAAAAGATAATTGTTTATGACATATGGAAGAATGTAGGTACAAATAGAGGAATGCACATAAAGATACATCAAACAAAACAGTATGGGGGATCACATTACACACATGCAATCACAAAAAGAACATGAAATGGAAAATAAAAACAAGACTAGTAAGGAACATGCGAGTCAACCTATCATAGGTCATTTGCATCACAATCTTGTTCATTGTATATAAAAGGTGGACAACTAGCCAAAGGGACAACATCAAGTGCGAAACTAGGACAATCACTAAGTTTAGCACATGTTGAATCACTCTTTGTAGGAGGATCATCATGATTATCATTTAAGCTCATAGAAGAGGAAAACAATGAATCCAACTCATTATGCACTTGTTCATCAATCTTTGCAATTTCATTATCATCATCCAAGTTAATCACAACAGAAGATCTAACGATAATATCCATGGAAGGTGCTTGTTCTTGTGTGCGAGGTTTAGGAGTTTCTTGTTTTGATGAAGGAGGAGAATTGCCATCCATTTCTTGAGATAAGTTTGTATTTTTATTTTCTATGTTCTTTTCTACTTTTTCTTGCTAGAATGAGCAATAGCATGACATCTATGCCTATGATCTATAGCATTTTGGTTCCTTTTCATTCAATTTTCAAGTTACAATTGTGTAGGAGCAAGTTTATCAAACATAGGAACTTCATTTCTTCCCTTAAGGGAGGAACAAAAGGAACCATGGGAGGTTGTCCAACCATTTTCTCTTTAGCTTTATAAACTTGTTAGATTTTAGGAGGCACAACTGGATTTATTTGGTTATCTTGTGGTCTCTTATAGGAAATGGGTGGAGGATTTGCTATTTTTTGGTCTTAGTTACTTGGGAAGGGATTTTGGTTCAATCATGGATTCATGAAGGATAGGAGGCTCAATTGTGTGTTGAGGCATATTGGTAAGGGATAATTTTTCTATATGTTTTTCCTTAAACTTTTGATAAGATTTGAAAAATAAGTCCTCACAAATCCTAATAGGTTCCATAGGTTCGATCCAAAATAAATCCAATGATAAATTCTCATGGGAAGACAATGGATTAAAGCCACTATGGTGCATAGTAAATATCTCATTTCCAAATGGAAACTTTAAGCATTTATGCACAACTGACAAGATGGAATTCATGGAGTGAAGCCATGGATAACCTAACTTCACACAAAATTGATCTGACGATGAGATGACTGTCATTTTGTTAGAAGGAAAATCCAAGAAGCATTTTAGTTAGGCCCTTACAAGGTTGAACATCAATAATTCCAATCATATTGTTTATTTTATTTGTGTTTTTGTCATTCGTGTCAACATGCATCACATCAATCTTTTGTTTCACTAGATTTGAGAAAGGAAATATTATGATTTGGCATATGATTAGTAAATATTTGTAGATTTTGATTAGGAGGGGCTATAGACTTATTACCTTGATCATTAATACCACTAATTTGAATATGATTAGAATCAAGGAAGTCTTGCACAAGATGTTTAAGATGTTTGAAATATTACATATCATGTCCATTTTGTTGTTGAAAATAACAATAGGAATTTTTTCTATAGTTAGAATGTAGATGCTTATTTGATCAAGAGATCTAACAAGAGGTAAGGAAATTACTTTCTGGTTTAAGAGCCACAACATGATATTGTGAACGGTATCAGGTAGAGGGGTGCATTATCTATTTCTATTGGCGAATGTGTATGGATTTTTCATTTTTATAGCAGCCACTTGGTTATCAACATGTTGAGTTGGTTGAGGCTGATTAATTTGTAAAAATCCCTTATTTTATTTCTTGAATGGTTGATAGTTATTATGATGTGTGGATTTGGATTTTTCAGGATGAGTAGAGGGAGTTTTCACTTCACGACTACTAATTGAATTATGATAATCACGAAGGGTAGTACACAATTGTGTGAAGGAGGGAATTTTCAACATCTCAATTGTAGTTTGGAATTTGTTTTGAAATTTGGAAATAAACATTCTTTGAAGGTCATCATAGGGAATCTTAATGTTTATTTGTGAATAGAGCAATTGGTATCATTCTATGAAATTAGTGACCTTTTCATTATCCTTTTGTTTGCATGTCATTAAATCAGCCAAGGCCATCTTAGGAACCATATGTATTTGGAAGTGATTGTAGACGGAATCAATATTCCAAAGCACTATCCTTCAAGGATCTAGGGAAGAGTTTAGCTAGGAGTTTATCCTAAAAAATGAAGTCACTAAATGGGGTTGTATATGTAAAAAAATGGCTAACAGGATCTCCTTTCCCAACATATTTCTCAAATCTAGGAATCTCTATACCTTGTGGCTTTTTTGTTCTCAATATCTCTAAGGAGAAGGGATTTCTTTTGACATATTGTGAAGGTTGGTCATTTTGATTTTGACAATGTAGCAATTTGTTGTTGGAGGGATGAAACATTTTACAAGAGTGTGTTAAGGATACGATCATTATTAATGTTTTGAGATGGAGGTGAATAAGGTGGAGGTGTATATGTATGTGGAGGGAAAGTGACTTGTAAGTTTGTGAGGGGAGACAAATTAGGAGATATGAGATTTTAATACACAAAGCTAAAGGGAATCCCAATGGAAATACCTAACAAGTGTTGATATTGCTAGTAGGTTGTATGGTTGTTTTGATAGTTGGATTCGTGTATGTCGGAATAGAGGTTATGGTTTTGGAAGGAGGGATTGGAATTCCTCCTTGGCTTTGAGTATACCCCAAATCTTGAGCACAACTAGTCATGATAGTGACATGTTTATAAATAACATGAGGTAAGATATGAAAAATATCTCTTATTGTTCATTTTAAATCATTCTCCTCATGTTATCTATCATAGGAACCACATTAGGAGAAATACATTCAAAACTCACAAAATATTGCAGTTTATCAAGTTCTTAATCTATTCTTCTAAGGTTCTCATAAGGGACATTAGAATAGTTGTATCAACATTAGTCATATTAGATGTGGGTAGGGAAGTCATGGGAAATTAAGTGTTAAGGGTATGATCCATAGTGGGTTGAATAGTGTCAACACTATGAGTGAAAGAGTTAGAAAACCCAAGATCCACAGTGAATGGTGTATCGTAGGATGACATGAGTCTTGAACTATGTCTCACAAAAGTATTGGAAATAGGACACCAAGTTGTGAAGATCATACAATCTTCAGAGACCCAAGGTGCACCAAAAATGGATAGGAGGTAAAATGTAATCAAACACCCTAGAACATAAAGTGTATTGCAAGTATGTAAAAGCAATTTTCAAATTTCAAACAAGATAATTTTTTGATTATTCTATGCAAAAACTTGAAAATGATGTCATTTAGATGCAATTTTGAATTCAAACAATGCACTGAATTTTAAAAATTAAGCTTAATATGAAATTTTTTAGATAACATAAATTCAACAAATTGAAACAGTATACTAAATATAGAAATAGAGAATTTAGAAACTATGATTTTAATGCTCAAAATTTCAAAGAAAGCCCTAATCAGGGACTCATTCACCCATGGGTGAATGGATCTCACTTTAGGGTTTTTAAAAATCAATTTGAAAGTTTCTGAGATGATTTTTATGGTTTTCAGATTCTATTTTTAGAAAGTGAGTTACAATTTAAGATTTATGTAAAAGGAGGTCTAAACACAATTGCAAAATAGTGCTAAATGACAAGCAAAAAGACCTAATTTGAGTTGTTTCATCCAATTTCTAGGTCCCCCTCAAAAATTATGCTTACCTTTCAAAAACTCTGGCTAAGTAATATATGCATCCCACTAGTAGACATATTGCATGCAAATTGTTCAGTATTCTCAACTCAAAAATGGCTTGGCATTTGTAATTAATTTAAGAAGATAAATTAATTCTCAGTAATAAGCAATCTTTTCCATATTTGTATTTTGAAACATATGCTCTCCTATGAAGGGAGACTTACTTTCCACCAAAAGAATAACGAAATGCCCGAGTATTTTCAAAAGCTTTTTTAGCTGGGAAAAAATATAAGAACAAATGAATTGAAATGTTTTTTTAAAAGATTGTTATACTTTTAATTTTAAAAACCTAAAAAAAATGATGGTGATGGAGGGAAATGAATCATAATAGATCAAGCACATAAATTTAGAAATACATCAAACATATAAACTCAGAAAATTAATCAAACAAATACACAAACATTTTTGTAATGTGTTGTTGCACTATTAACATTAATCCATCAATTGATTTCATGTTGTTGCATTCTCATCTTTCTCCACATGACCACTTGATCATCTCAACACTTCACTTGATACATAAGCCATTACATTTGACTCTTTTATAGAGGTCTTGAGATCATTCTAGATCATACTAGATCATAGGCTGACTTGTACAATATTTAATATTTTTCTCTTCTCCTTATCTCAAACATCATTCTAGAACATTACATTTAATTATTTGTGCCTTATTTAATGTTTGTCATTTGTGGGAGAAATTACATATCCCAACAAAAAACCTATCACAAATCTAGGAAGTTCTAGTTTACATAGTTGAGGAGGGCCCAAATCTTCTGCCATTTGTCTTTTCAAATCACGAAGGTGATTGTGCGTTCAAAATTCATTGTCGATTCCTTGTGTAAATAGATGAATTTTCTCTCCTTTCTGAACACAAAGAATAAAAATAAACTATCTGAACACAAATTAATGCATTCAAAAGAAGAAAAAAAAACTATCTAAACATAAAGATGAATTTTCTCTCCTTTTTGAACAAATATGTTTAGTAGATTGCTAAATACATTCTCAAGTAAGAAGATGCTAAAACTTTACAATCTGGGTCAATGCTAGAGAATCTAATGTTTTAAATTTTTCCTTCACATTATTTATGTACAAAATCCTTTCTAATGAGTTGTTGATAAAACCAAAACTATTGTGCCACAATGAAAAACTAAGTACAAACACACTGCTTAAAGAGCTCATAATTTATTCTAAAAAAGTCATGAAAAAAATGTGACTTTTATTTGGATATCAACCAAACATATCACAAAATCGATATTAGCAGAGCTCAAAAATTAGATCATTTTTATGTATATCAATAGGGTGGTCAAGGATGTCATAATAATCGAATGAGAATCCCATCTAATGTTCTCTCTAGAATTTTTCTTCCAACTTCTATTCATAAATATGAATAGTTTGGGGAAAAGGTTGCATTGGTAAATGGTAGTCAATGTTGCATGACAATACCCAAAAAGGGCTCAGTCTTAGAGTGGCGCCACCAAACTTGGTAGTGCATTTAGGAAATTCACTATCCTATTTTGTGCTCATGCATGAATCTATTGGGGTGAGATTCAAGTTGAATGGCATCGTGCTTTAATATAAATAAGATAAATTAAGGGTATGGTGTTCAAAGAAGTTGATAATTTGGTGAGTTCTAGAGAGAAATATGTCAAAGCCATATGCTCCCTACTACTTCCTCACGTACCCAGTTCTATGCAAGGGCATGCACACAAGATAAGGAAGTCCAGTACTGGTAGATTTTGAAAGCAGGCCTCACCTCTAAAACCAACTAATTCAACTTAATATAACAACAGAAAGAAAAGAACAACAATGAAAACAGTGATAAAATAAATCATTTACTATCCTCTTAAAACCTCTCAAAAGACATGGAAAAAATATAATTCATTCAATAATTTTCAGAACCATAATAATCTGCTATGTTTCAAAACAAAGTTTTCTTCTTATTGCAAAATATGAAATGAATACAAAATAGGGAAATATATAGAGTTCAATGCTCAAAGGAAAAAAAATGCAAATATCCTAAACTCAGCATGAAACACATGCTTTATTTAAAGCAGGAAAAAAACTACGTTCTAAAACAAAAAGATCTATTTTAAAACAAAAAAACTAGTTAAGAATAGAAGCTTTGCCACACATAGCAGATTGATTTTCCACACTAGAAAAAACAAAAATTGAAAGCATCAATTATCTTCATACTCCCCCTTGATGTTGAGAGGGCTAACAATCTGATCTCAAAGAGCCAAAAACTAAACTTTTGCAATTGCTTTGGTGAAGATATCTACTAACTGATCTTGAGTACTGATGTGTTTCAATTCAACTTCTTCTATACTAAATCACGGATGAAGTGATACTTCAAATCAAAATGATTTGTTATGTTGTGATGGATTGGATTCTTTGCTAACTTGATAGCACTCATATTGTCACAAAAGATCACTCTAGGCTGAATCTGCTTCTCTCCTATTTCTTCTATAATTTTCCTAAGCCAAAGAGCTTGTGTACCTACCAAGGTAACTGCAACATAGTCTACTTATGTGGATGAGAGAGCAACCATGCTTTATTTTTTGGAACTCCAAGTAATCAAACTAGAACCAAAAGAGAAACAAATTCTAGATGTAGACTTACGGTCATCCATACTACCTCCCCAATTTGAATCACTAAAACCAACAAGATTGAACCTTTTAGAAGAGTATTAATGAATATCATAATTTAGAGTGCCTTTCACATACCTCAAAATTCTCTTGGTTGCCTTCATGTGTATTTTTGATGGATTTTTCATATACCTTGAAACAAGTGAAACTGAATATGCAATATGAGGCCTTGTGTGGGTTAGAAACATCAAACTCCCAACTATACTTCTATAAGTTGTCTCATCAACTAATTCAACACCATCATTCCTACTCAACACAACTCCATGAGCACTTGGAGTGGAGTATGGTTTACAATCAACCATGTCAAACTTCTTCAACATATCTTTTGCATATTTGGTTTGGCAAATAAAAATTTCATTCTTACATTGATAAACCTCCATTCTTAGAAAATATTTCATGAGACCAAGATCTTTCATCTCAAATTCTTTCATCATAGCAATTTTGAACTCATCTTTCATCTTAGAACTACTAGCCATATACAACAAATCATCAACATACAAACTTATAATAAGAATATCAGTACCTTCTTGTTTGTAGTAAAGGGTAGGTTCACTCTTAATTCTCTTGAAGCCATTCTCCTAAAAGTATCCATCAATCCTAGCATACCTACTCTTGGTGCTTGCTTGAGGCCATACAAAGCCTTCTTCAATTTGTAGACATGATTTTCTTTTCCTTCCACTTGAAAACCTTGTGGTTGTTCCACATATGCTTCCTCTTCTAAGTACCCATTCAATAAGGAAATTTTTGCATCCATATGATTTATGCTCCAATTCTTTTGAGCTGCTAATGAAATCAACATTCTGATGGTCTCTTGTATCGCAATTGGTGCAAATGTCTCTTCACAATCAATCCCATACTTCTGTGTGAAGCCTTTAGCAACTAATCTTTCCTTATGCCTTTCAATACTTCCATCACTGTTATGCTTAGTCTTGTAGATCCATTTGGTGCCAATTTTCTTCTTGTCATGTGTAAGCTTTGTAAGCTCCCAAGTATCATTCCTATGAATGGAATCCATCTCTTCTTGCATTTCTTGCATCCAAAACTCATTAGTACATGCTTCTTCAAAACATGATGGTTCAAAATCAGCCTTGGTAAATAAAGAAAAATTAACTGTCTCACCTATTGGATTTTCTTCATGTGCTTGATTTGCACTCCTTTGATAAATATCACTCAAACTTCTTACCTTCCTTCTAGAACTTGGAGTTGAAGTTTAACTTGCAATTTGAATTCAATAACTTGGACTTGAAGAATTAGATGAGGGGCTACTTGGTGGATTTATAGAATCTGGAACAACAACATTAGTCGGTTGCTCATGATCAATATCATCATTCAAAATAGATTTTGACTTCTCCATATGGCCTTTTTGATCATAAACTCCCCCTTCATCAAAAATTACATCTCTTGAAATAATAATTTTATTAGTGAGAGGATTATATAACCTGTAAGCTTTGCTTTCCTCACTATACCCAACAAAAATACATGACTCACTTTTTGCATCTAACTTTTGTCTATTATGATCAGGTACATGGACATATGCTAAAAAACCAAAAACTCTGAAATGATTAACATTAGGCCTTTTCTCATACCATGCTTCATAATGAGTCATTTTCTCAAGTGCATTGGTGGGACTTCGATTGAGAATGTACACTATTGTAGCAACTGCATCTCCCCAACAAGTGTTACTCAATCCCTTGGTTTGTAACATGCTCCTTGCCATTTCAACCACTGTGTGGTTTTTTCTTTCAGCTACCCCATTTTGTTGAGGTGTGTATGCAGTGATGAGTTGCCTCCTAATGGAATTCATATCACAATAATCTTTAAAGTCTCTTGAAAAAAAATCACCTCCATGATTAGTCCTTAAACATTTGATTTTGCACACTTTCTCATTTTCCAAAAGTGCTTTAAACCTCTTGAATGTATCAAGGGTTTCATCCTTAGCCTTCAAAAAATACACCCAACATTTTCGTGAGTAATCATCAATAAAAGTGATAAAATATGATGACTTACCCAAACTCTTTGTTTGCATAGGACCACATATATCAGAATGAACTAGCTAAAGTGGTTGATGGGCCCTCCATGCATTGCCCTTTTAAAAAATTTCCCTTGCATGCTTGCCTTTAGCACATCCTTCACAAACCTCCTTGTGCTCTTCAACCTTGGGAAAACCTAAAAACTAATGCTTGTGAGGTCAAAGGCTTCAAACTGTGAAAATTTAAATGCCCATACCTGAGATGCCACAACCAAATTTTATCCTCATATGTCATATTGGCAAGGCTGCTGGTATGTTCACCAAATCTCAATGGAAGCATCCTATTTTTTGTCATAGGCACAATTGTGACCACTCTATTGCCCTGACTCTTATCATAAATTATACATTTCTTATTTTTAAAGACAAATCTATAGTTCTTCTCACATAATTGTCCAACACTTACTCAGGAGTGTAATGAATGTCTTTAAAACTCTTCATACCTTCTTTTGTGTGGACCTCCATAGCTCCTTTTGCAGCAACCTCCAATGATTTATCATCACCAAGCTGAATCATGGATTTGAAGCTTTCATCCTTTGTTGAAAACAACTTCCCATTTCCTGACATATGGTTAGAGCATCCAGAATCTAGGTACCAAACATCTTTACTAGTATTTTCACCTTTAGCATAAGATAAAGATAAACGATCTAGAGTATTTTCATCAGCTTCTTGAGCATAATTAACACTTTTACCTTCTTTTAATCTATATTCTCTTTCAAAATTTTCATACCTATTCTAATTTTTGACCATTAGCTTGGCCTTGATTTCTTTTGCTACTACTACTGCCATCTTCATTCTTTGTGATTTGCACTTTGGAGGAAAAGTATTTCTCAATACTTTCTCCAAAAGAATCTCTCAGTCTTTCTTCATGTGACATCAAAGATCCAACAAGGTGATCAAATTGAAGGGTTGTCAAATCCTCTCTTTCTTCTATGATGATGGCAACATGATTCCATCTTGGTGTGAGAGTCCTCAAAACCTTTTTTATCATAACCTCATTGTTAACAATTTCTCCAAGTGTAACCATCTTATTGACCACATCTTTAACTTTGACACAATATTCACTCACACTTTTAGCTTCTTGCATCTTTAAATTCTCAAATTCTCTCTTCAATGTCTATAGCTTGACAACTTTGACTTGATCACTACCTTGGTAAGCTTCTTGTAGAGTCTTTTAGGAATCCTCAACTATTGTTGCACCTGCAATTCTTGGAAATAGACTCATATCTAGAGCTATTTTAATATGAAACAAGGCTTGAAAATTATTCTTCTTAGCCTCCTTTCTAGTTGTTCTTTCATTCGCTATGAGGGCATTCCAATCAGCTAGCTCTACATAACCTAATTCAACAATCTCCCACAAATATTTTCCTATAAAAAAAATTCATCATTTTAATGCTCCAATAATCATACTCATTTCCATCAAATTCTATAATGGGAAAGGTGTTAGAATTCAACATGACAATCTTTGATGAAATTCCAACTACAAGATCTTAAAACCAAAAGAAAATACCTGCTCTGATACAAATTGTAGAATTTGAAAGTAGGCCTCACCTCTAAAACAAACTAATTCAGATTAATAGAACATCATAAAGAAAAGAACAACAATAAAACATTGATAAAATAAATCATTTACTATCCTCTTAAAACCTCTCCAAAGACATGGAAAAATATAATTCATTCAATAATTTTCAGAACCATAATAATCTGCTCTATTTCAAAACAAAGTTTTCTTCTCATTGCAACATATGAAATGAATTCAGAATAGGGAAATATATAGAGTTCGATGCTCAAAGGAAAAAACAATGCAAATATCTTAAATTAAGCATGAAATGCATGCTTTATTTGAAGAAGGAAAAAACTATGTTTTAAAAAAAAAAACTATTTTAAAATTAAAAAACTAGCTAAGAATAGAAGAAGCTTTGCCATGCATAGCAGATTGATTTTCCACACAAGAAAAAATAAAAATCGCGAGCATCAATTATCTTCAGTACTAAGTCATAGGGAATTTTCTATGAAATTATTTAAGAGAAACAACAAATTTAAAGACAAAAATATGCATATATTATTACTAAGACCAAACCAAGTAGAAGAATGCATAACAATCAACTTGCATGTGCAAAGAAGCGGTGGGTTGTGAGGCTCCTCTGGTCAAATAATGCCACTACAGAGTTCCCAAAAATGTTGGGATTTACTAGCAACATGGATGCTCATTTTATCATGAATCCAACATTACTACTCATGTTTAGAAAAGCTAAGAAACGTTACTATGCATGTGCATGTTATACTGCCAATATATCTTATTAAACATTACACCTTTAATAATAGACGTTACACATGATTATCTTAGGATTGGTCTTGAAGAATATTAGATGCCACTTTTAATATTGAAGGCCACATTTAATTATTTTAGGATTGATGGAAAACATGAATTGCATATCCATCACCGCTAGCATGACAGGTAGAAGAATATTTCAATACGGTCATATGTGCAGTCTGGTTGCATAGACAATTCCTAATCAATTGCTCTCCTTCATAATCTTGAAGTACAAATGAATATGAAAAGAAAACATTTAAGAACAAGAAGCTTCATAACATTAAAAATAATCAATTCGAACGGGTAGTAGAGTTGGCTTGGGTAGTGGGTTTGCTCCCCATTTGTCTTGGGTTCGACTCCGCTCTAGGGTTTAAGAGGTGGGACTTCTTGCAGGCGGGGGATCTCACCCGTAGGGGACTAGTCTCGCCCTAGCTCACTGCAGGTACCCAATGTAAGGGCTGTTGGGCCACAGAGCTGGGTTGTGGGGACACCTTGTAGTATAAAAAAAAAAACATCAAAAATAATTGTAATCTTATTAAATGAATTCTAGAACTTGTTCTTGTTCTTATTCTTAGTTTTCCATCTTCGCAATATTTAAAAATCAACTAGAATTCATATTACAAATATGAAAAGCTTGTAATTCACATGAATACTCCCATGTATGTATGTTAGCTTTTTTATTTTCAATTAATATAGCATACTCTTGTAGTGTGCTTTTGATGTTTTTTTCTATTCTTATGTTATTTATAGAGATTTTTTAATTTTTTTTCTTGGGTTATAAGAATTACTGATTTTTCTCGTGTTTCTTTCTATTCTTTTAGGGTTGTAATTGATAATGATGCCTATCAGAATGCAACTATAGTAAAGGTAATTGTAAACAACTTTGGATTTGAATTATTGGGTTTTGTAGACTCAATGGGGTGAGTTCTATAATATCTTTAGTGAAGTTTTCATTGAATATTGGACTTGGTGTTTGTAAGATCTAGAGTTAATATTTTCCAATGGATTATTGCTTTGTAGGTGGATAGTGAAAATAAACACGACATTCTTTTGGAGGCTGTGCAGGTATTAGCAGACTTGAATCTTAATGTGAGAAAAGCATATATATCCTATGATGGCAACTGATTCATGGATAGTATGATATATTTTGTATAAAAGATCTCTCTTTTTTCATCTTTCTCTTGTATTTATTATGTAAGTTTGTCCTGATATTTTTTTTTGCTTTTCTCTGTTGTAGTTTTTCATGTGAAATAAGTGAATGGAAAAAATATTACAAATGATGGAGTGATTGGGTACATTGAAAAGGTACACTCTGGTTCCTAATGGAGGATGGGTGCATTGATTTTGAAGGCATAAATTGGTTTCTAACTCTAAGAAAGTTTATATATTTTTGACAAACATTGGCGAGGAATTCTTGGGTGGTACCTTCCTTCAGCATGAAAGCAACAACTGAAAAGACAACTATTGAAATAATAACCACAGACCATACATGTTTACTCTTTGAAATGTCTATTGTTTTGACTGACCTACAATGCAACATGGTAGGAAGCGAGTTATGGACTCATTACAGGAGGGTTTCTTGTCTCGTATACATCACAGACGAGGAGATGGGTGCTCCCAATAATGACCCTAAATATATTTGCAAAATTAAGGAGTTGTTGCACAATGTATTGAAAGGGGATAATGATATCACAGGCCCTACAATGGTAGTTTCAATGGGACTCACTCACACCTAAAGATGCCTTCACCAAATGATGTTTGCAAACTAGGACTTTGAGTCCTCTAACAAGAGAGTAAAGGAAAAGAAAGATTCCCTCCATCACAATAACAACAAGCCCAAGTCTTTTGTAAGGGTGGACAACTAGTTTGAGAGGGGTTATTCTGTAGTTAATTTTTAGTGTAAAGATAGACTAAAGATTTTGTTTGACATTGTCTATAACTTGACAGATATGTAGTATGTGGTGTTCCATGCCATAATAAATTCCAAGGGTCCCCGTGCCTTTCAGTTTGGTTTCTTTTCAATCTTCATATATACTTTCTTTTGTAGTTTAGATAATGAAGGAGTTGATATGTTCTTAGCTTTCTCTTATTTTGCAATTTTTTTAGGAATATTACATCAGACACATAGATGGGCACCCCATGAATTTGGAGGTAGAGAGGAAACATGTAATTCAATTCTTAGAGGCTACCATAGAGAGAAGAGTGTTAGAGGTATGAAATATTTCTGGTAGAAATTTAAAAAATTGTTCGATTCAGGGCATCAAAATAATAGGTTAAAAATACATGTGGCAGGGGTTGAGGTTGGAGCTTTGTACGAGTGACTGAGTTGGACTTCTGTCAAACTAACATGAATATTCTAAGAGAATGGAATGCTAGTTACACGAGAAAAAGTGTCAACCCATGGAGGGAAGGCAGTGGATGTGTTCTATGTTATGGATGCGGCAGGGAATCCAATGGACTCCAAGATTGTAGAAGTTGTTCACCAAGAAATTGGAATCACAAAGTTTCAAGTGAAAGAGATATCCACCACTTGTGTGAAATCTTCAGTAACATTACCTCCACCTACCCACTTCTCCCTTGGCAATCTCTTCAAGTCATAGTCTGAGTGATTTCTTTACAACCTTGGATTATTTGGCCTAATCAAATTATATTCTTAGAAGCCCTGGCTCCATTGTAGAGAACATAGATAGAGTTGGAATTAGTGTTAGGGTTTAGCTTCTCTTGACAAGGTCTCATCTACATTGTTTTGGTCTTTTCTATTAGACAATGTTGTTCCATATTTGTAAATATGGAATGGAATAGCATAAATTTGACTGCTTGGGTCATTTTTTGTTAGAAAAAATATATATTGCTTCATATATGTAAATATGGAAAGGAATAGTAGAAATTTGACTACTTTGGGCTTGCTTGGGGCATATCTCTTTGATCAGACTTGTATTTTAGAAAGAAAAGATTGATTACAAATAGGGCTTGTATTCAAGAAAATGATCTAGATGAGGAATCCTTGTCATTGACACAAGATTACAAAAACACAATACTAGTAGTTGTTGTATCATATGTACACTATCTAGCAAAGGGGTCATTCTAATATGTCCTAATTTACTTCAAAATCATGTACAGTTAATTAGTCAAATCATCGGTCATATCTGGCCATTCCTTGAAAAATGGTTGATAAAGACTGGCCAAAGTAGTTTACTATGGAAAGAGATAAGTTCTCTAACCAGACAAAAGGGGAATTAGGATTTATGAAATCTGGGGTTCCTATCATAATTTATATTTATTTCTCGTTAAGAGTACCTGGTGAAAAGAAACACGTTGAATAAAAGTGAAAATAGATTCAATTTTCAGCTCAATCCATGTTACTTGCTCATCTTTGGCTGGGGTCCCATGGAGGGGGCTTCCTCAATTTTTTATTTTTTAAATTGAAGTGATTGATCTCATGAATTTTGTAATGTAATTTAAGTTTAGAAATTTAACCTCTTTAATTAATAGATGTTGATGGTCTCTTGAATTTAATTATTTTGTGTATTCAATTTAGTAAAGTAAATAAATATTAAAAAACATAATTAATTGGTGGGAATTTAAAAAAATTCATATGATTCACAAGTCGTAAAAAAGGCATAAGCTGGTGGAGCAATTTCTACTGATCCCAATTGCACCCACTTAAATTTTTGAACTAAAAAGTAGGGACTGATATTGTGAAGGGAAATATTCTAATTAATCTAGTAGCATTTTTTTGTTGCTTTATGTGACCTCAACTCCTTCAAAATAGATCATGAAGCCCCCTACATGAGACCCTAACCTTAGTTTCTTGTATAGATTTGAGAGGTATTTGGGTCAAATATTGGGGTGGGTTAGGTTAGATATTTAATTATGGCAAGACCAAT
The DNA here is from genome assembly GCA_007258455.2 of Sequoia sempervirens. Taxonomy (NCBI): domain Eukaryota; kingdom Viridiplantae; phylum Streptophyta; class Pinopsida; order Cupressales; family Cupressaceae; genus Sequoia; species Sequoia sempervirens. The sequence continues at coordinate 261,552,106 of VDFB02086081.1, forward strand.
CATGTTCCATGTTTATGCAAAAAGATGATGATGTTGACACCCACATGGATTTTTGGGTATTGTTTCTTTTCTTTTCTACAAAGCATCCAACCCAAAAAAATAGGTTTTGGTGTCAATTATCCTACCTCTTGCATATAAGTTTGTATGAAAAATATAGTAGGACTTCTCCAACTATCTTGAGACACAAAACTTTGGGTTTGTTTCCATAAAAAAATAAATCATTTTTTCTTCTTTTCATTGAATCTTATGTCTTGGAACTTTAGATAAATTATTTCAAATATAAACAAAGTGTAAAGACTCGTTAAGTGGAAAACTTAACCAAACTATTAATAAAATTGTTTCATAGCCAGTGAAAATAATCACAATGTTTGCAAAACAATATTTGTTCAAATATTAGTCATTCTTGACAAAGAATTTCTTATTAACAAAACTTTATTCTCATTTATCATAATTTTTAGTATCTAATTGATAAGAAAAATAGGACATCTCTCCAACATTTATAGAGGAACTAAAATCACAAAAATGTGGTAATAAACCTAAAACATTGTTTACAATTAAACTCTAAATTTTATGAAGGTTTCTATAGATTTTGTAACTATATTAATAAATAATAATCCAATTTCCATAATACTTTAATGGATGTGCATACCCTATTCTAAAAATCTCATTTTTACATAAAATGAGAGTATAATAACAAAAAGGAAAATATTAAAAATTAGTTATTAAGTTTTGTTTTTTGAGATATAAATAATTTTCCATAATCTTTCAACAAGAGAATAAGGAAATTGAGACAAAACTACATGATTCAAAAAAACCTTATGTCTATTATATAAAGCTTTATGTATTTTTTGAGGAGGTGTAAAATAAGGAAATTAAGGAAAATAAGCTTTATTTTTGTTGCTTATTTTCCTTAATTTCCTTATTTTCCACCTCCTCAAAAAATTTATGTATTTTTTTGTCTTTCTTTTTGTCTCAATTTCCTTATTCTCTTGTTGCAAGATTCTGGAAAATTATTTATATTTAAAAAAACAAAACTTAATAACTAATTTTTGATATTTATGTATTTTTGTTGCTTATTTTCCTTAATTTCCTTATTTATGATTCAACAAACCTTATGTCTATTTTACAAAGCTTTATGTATTTTTTGAGGAGGTGTTGGGTTGCATGATTCAACAAACCTTATGTCTATTATGCATCTCATCCATTGAAGATGAATGAAACCATGTTAATTTTACACACTTCACTCACTCAATACATGGTTTTGTTGGATCCACGATTGTTGCTACACCAAAAGATTGACTTGTTAATGCCCAATACAATCACTAGAGTTAATGGATCCACAAGAGGCAGATAGTCCATGTCATAAATCCCGAGGGGAGTGCTGACCATTTTCCAACAATCTCCCCCTCAATGTTACCTGAGGGGATTCAAACTTGAAACCTTTGGCTATGATACCAATTGTTGGCTCCATAGTTGTCATTGCACCAAAAGATTGACCTATTAATGCCTGATACAACCACCAGAGTTAATGGATCCATGAGAGGCAGTTAGTCCATGTCACGAATACCGAGGGGAGTGTTGACCATTTTCCAATAGGTTTATATGTACTTATATCATATAAATACACTTTCATTCTAATCCCATACAAAATAATTGAAAGGAATTCAAGTACATAGAAAATATTCCAACACCAATCTATCAAAGGAGAGAATGTGGAAATTTTGATAGTTTCAAACCCTTATTCAATTACAATAAAGAAGATGAACATAACAAGTAAAAATAAACAACATCAAAGATACAATAAAAAACATAACACAAAATATACGTGGGGAAAACCCTTTCGAGAAAAATACCGCACACTCCAAAAGCCTAAACAATGTATTATTTGTAAACAACAGTTACAATACACTTGCAACATAAGCTTCTATAGGAATTTTTCTATGTTACAATTTTGGAGTAAATCCGAAAGCATAATGGTATCTCAACATAACTTCATACTACTCCAAAATACACAAGTGTTGAATATATAAGAGCTTACAATGCATAAAATTAAATTTTCTAAATCAACTAGCAAAGGCTAAAGATGCAACATGGAAAGCACCAAAAATACTGCACATGCATAATGGTAAGTTTCTAATTGTCACCACATGCCACACTACAAAATCTACACTTGCCAAAATAATTTCACCTTGAAAACTCACATTCCATGTAAACTCAACACACTAATAGAAAAATCCTTAATGCACAACTCCACCTATAAAATCAACTTTCCAACTTGACACCTCATCTAAATAGAAACTGCAAGTTGTAACTCACAAGACAATGTGGGAAAATTAGCAACATTTAATATTATGGAAAAATCAAAGCTTGAGACACCTTATTTTTCATAAAATTCCCCCACTTGTCGAATGCCTTTGAAGATTCAATTGAAATAATAGGATTTAACTGCTAAAGGTCATGATGGCCATAGAATTCAAACACCATATGAACCTCTCTATGCTCACTAGATTTTTCAATGCATCTACAACATTCGTTAGGGTGTCAACCTTCTCCAGCTTCACCTTTCCATCTTCCACCATATCATGAATAAAATGGAACTGAACATAAATGTGCTTTGTTTTGGCATGGAAAGTTGTTGAAACAAAACAATCTATTAAGAGGGGGGTGAATCAATAGATATCAAAACTTATCCCTTCAAACCTTTGTGCAAACTTAGCCCTTAATTAATATTGTAGATTAATTCATTTTAACTCTTTATGCAGATTTATTAAACATGCTGAGAGATAAACATACACACACAAAAAACATCACATAACACATGATATATGTGGAAAACCCAAGATGGGAAAAACCACAGTGAAAAATGTTGCTTGAGTCTACTAATCAAATCCAACGTCACAAAGAAGTCTTTTGTTACAATATTTTAGGGAACCAACCCAAGGAAGCACCAACTCCCTAATTTAGGAGCACCAACTCCAAGGAAGTACAAACTTCTTAATTTAGGAGAACCAACTCCAAGGAGACACCAATCCCTTACACTGAGCACCAACTCAGTTATCTGATGGAACTAACCTATCAGATTTACAAAACAGTATTACAATTTGTCCTATTGAACACAATTCTATGTTGCAACTAAATTTGCAATTGTGCAACTATATGTTGCAATTCCCACAACTCACTCTTTGTTGTTGATGCTACAATTTCAGCAACACATCCCTCTGCTCTACAAACTCTTCTCTTATGTACTTAGAATATTCATTGTTCTACCTTGTTGCACTACACACTCTCTTCATACTTTGCCTTTGTTGCACAGTCAACAATACATAACTATGTTCTACACTATCTCTTTCTCCTTTGCACCTTGAATGCAAACACCTAGAAGATATTTTTTATTATAGTCTTGGATACATGTGCATTCCAAATTATTTTCTGCACCTGAACTCTATCACATGCAAACACCTCCTTCGATAATACCTAATTTTCTTCCTTTTTTCTTGACTCCACTGATCTTCTATATCTTCCTCAAGATGTGCACCACTATCCAGATCATCTAGAACCCTTTGTTTGGGTTTACTCCCCCCATTGACATCTCCAAAAAGCTACCAATTTATCAATCCAAACACTCACTTTGAATAGATTCATTGAATTTGCTAAACCAGATAACCTACAAAACCCTAAACCCATAATACATTAAATTCATTCTTTAGTTTGTTTGACCTTCACCCAATCTCAGTCACTTCTACACTCTATTTTGTCATCTTCCCTATTAAATCTCCAATCAGTTAATCATTGGTGCAGTTGAATGAATTAAATTCGTTCATTGTGTCGTCTACCAGTAAAACCCTTGTTTACATGGACTTAGTCATTGATCATATTCATGTTTGAATATGGATCGTTGATCTACAATATTTGTGCCATGATCCTCTAGATTTCCTTTAATCTCAACAACTTTAAAACATAGTCGTTGGATTGAACTCCTTTAAACTATCATCATTGATCACTTTCCCTTTGGAACCATAGCCATCACCTATCGCTACTTCACTTAGGGCATCGACATATATTTTTGTGATGTGAAGAGATCATAATCATCGTCAAATCTTCAACTCTTAATCTTCACCATCGATCTCATAGCCATTGCTACCTCATAGCCTATCGTTGTTCTAATGGAGACTTCATTTTCCACTTTAGCGGTGTCCATCTGATCATTACTTAATGATCTTGACCATTGAATTATCATCAAACTCAATCATCACTCATTGCTACTTCACATGAGAATTTGGCTTTCATTTAAGTGATGTGTATGGCTATAGCGATCACCGTCCAATCACCCTCCTTTTAATCTGACATATTGATCTTGTCTTGTCTCATATCACTACTTTTTCAAGAGTGCTCATTTTTGTCCATGTGATGTGAAGAGGTACAATGATATCTGTTCGATGTTCACTAGATGATCTTGACCATTCATCACTCATTGCACAAATCTTTATTTCACCTTGCTTTACTACAGTGATGAGAACATCCTTCATGATGCAATAATTTTTTGCCACTTGTCTTTGCTAACATCATACTCCACTAGATCACATCGTTGATTGCTCATTGTTGAATGCACATATGCCTTTATTTCTCCATTAGTGATTTGAATGAACATGGTGATCACCATTGGATCAATCGCCATCCAATCTAAACTTTCCCCCACTATACCTCAAGCTGGAAACATGGGCCCATAAAGTCTTGGTAGGCTTGTGGGAAACTACCATCTATCCACCTTGATGTCACCTTCCACTTCCTTCTTTTGTTCATCACCCATCACAAAAATCAAATCTTCCTTTGAAGTCATGACCATAATGCAAAGGACTAAGGCGATATCCATTGGATTTCTTCTATTTAATCTTAGTCATTCATCACATATCATGCAACACTTCTATGTTAGAGACACCAAAGCGCGATGTGAGAGAATGAGGTGATATTCTTTCGATCCTCTAACTTTGAACGTGCACCGTCAAATCCCCATTGCAAGCACACAATGCATCAAAAAAATCATATCTTTCTTTGGCTTCACAACAATGATGTGAAGGTTGGTCATGATGCACACATAAACTATCAACTCGGAGACTCGGTAAAGGGTCTGGTCATGGAATGGTTTCAATGACATAAGTTATAACTTATGCAACCTACAACCTCCAAAAAGCAGTAGATGACATAATAAAAAATATGTTAAGGCACCATGACTACAACCCTATGGTTTTACTAATAAACCCTAAACCTGTTTGAGAGCACAAATAATTCTGTTATGAGAACATCCTTCAATCTCTAGACATACAACTTATGTTTCTAAGAATCTCTCAAAAAACCCATATCAAATTTGATAACAATTTTCACCTCTACCTTCTAGAAGAACCCTCTACAACAATATGTCAACAATGTATGACAATATTGCAACCATCTGAGCTACCTTGCAACATTTACAGATACATGCTCATGTCTTCATCATTCTACACAAACCCTTCCAAACATTGATCCTCTAGTCTTCATGGCATCCAAGTACACCACAAAATTGCATTCTTGCATCAATGAAACCTTTTGTCACTAGCCAACAATCTACCATTTAGGATCAATTCCATCTCAATTTTGATCTCTCTTTTGACATTAGCTCCATTTCACCACTGATCTCCCCTTTTGACATCAATGAAAATATTTATTCCAATAAAATTAAGATTCTTTGCTAATAAAATGACACTTTGACTGTCACAATAGATAGTAATCTTCTCTACATCAAAACCAATATCAGAACACAAAAGCTTAATCCAAATGGCTTCCATACAATCATGAGTAGCTTCCATGTACTCTACTTCTATAGTGGACAAAGTGACTACAACCAGTTGCTTACTTATCCAACTGATAGCACCACCATACATCGTGAACACATATCCACTAGTGGATATTTTGTTGTCAATATCACCTACCCAATTTGAATCCACATATCCATGAATACTCACTAAGTGCCAAGGTCCTATATTACAACCATGAAAACATAAGGAATACTCGGAAGTACCCCTCAAATATCTAAACACTCTCTTAAATACATTGGCAGTATTCCTTAGTTGATATAACGAAGGTGGTATAATGGACCTATTTTCCTTTATTTCATTAGGAAATGAGATCCACACAATGAATTTATTATCAAACCTTAGGTGAATTAACACAAAGTGAGAATCTTCAAATTTCCTTATGACTGGAAGACAGGGGTCAAGGTCAAACAATACTTTGGGGAGAAAAAATAAAAATTGCAAATCAACTAAAAAATGCAATCTAACACTTGAAACCTAGAAATTAAGCTCAATGTTTGAAAAATTAGAAAATATAATGTAGATATGAGAAGGGTAGAAGCATGTGTGCTACACACCAAAAGTGATTTTCAAAAGTTGATCTAAGACTCATTTTCTTGTAGGTGAATGGGTCCAAGTACAGGAGTTTCAACAATCTTTCAAGGGCCTATGGTGTAGATCTAAATCCTCTAATTTGTCTAGGTTTCAATTTCAAAAGTCAGAAATCATATTTGTAGGTTAGATTCCATGATTTGACAACTTCGACAACTTTGCAAATCTTGCTCTTCGAAAGGTCTTTAATTCTTCTTCAACCTAAATTTTCAATCATGCATACAATAGAGAAAAGTGTTTATTTTTGGGTGAATAGGGGTTTTCCTTGGTCAAACCCCATTTGGGTAATCAAACCTTTAATTGCAATAATGAATGATCGATGGAATGAAGAATGAAAAAAATTTTACTACCACCCAACAAACCCTTACATGAAACCATGATAATGAAGACCTTAGGAGACATACAACTTGCATGAAGTGGATGAATTGGATGTGGATCTTGAAACTTGAATCTTGCTTGAAATGATACTCTGAATGCTTGATTTGACCATGAAACCTACATCACAATGTTAACTCCACAAACATACATGATGCAAGAAGGTTTTGACATGATGGATGGATCTTGAATTTTGCAATAAAACTATGATATATCTATTCTTGAATGCCTTTCGTTGCTCTTGAAGTGCTCTTGTGGATCTTAAAAAATGCTAGGTGAAACATAGTAAAATAACCTTGAAGTTATAGGTATGTATCCTTAATTTCCTGAAATTCAAATATCACAAGCTGACCTTGAATTATGGATTTAAAAATATTCAAATACCACCAAAAAATTAATTTAAATTTAGGTCCAAAGGTCTAGGGAGGACCCATTTTCCCATGGGAGAATGGGTCCTAGGTCCCTATTCTTAGAACACACATTGCTCAATATAAAGTGTTATATTTAGGCATTAATTATTATTGGGTTTCCCCTTCAGAAAATGTAATTAATTAGGCCTATAAATGAATTAAAAAGATAATCAAGGTGTAATTAAGCTCATTTTAATTAAGAGGGACAATAAGTGTGTAAATGTAAAGGGGTACATTTAACAACACCAAATTAAGGCATTATTAAGTCTAATTTATCTAGGACCCAAACATGTGAGAAAATGTAAAGTGATACATTTTTTTACACTACATTTAGCCCCCACTTTAGTGAGAGGATGGACCTGCATCAAACTCACACTAAAGTAGACAATCAAGAGATTTCTATGTTAGAACACAATGATCTATTGACAGGGGGGTGAATCAGTAGATACCAAAACTTTGGCTATCAAAACCTTTACGTAGATTACTTGCTTAAATCCAAATACCTTGTGCAAATTTCTTTCTCAAACTCTTAATGTGTGGATTGAAAACTAAAGATGCAAACATAAACATGTGAATAAAAAGTCAACACACACATGCCCAAAACACCAGATATATGTGGAAAATCCAAGATGGGAAAAACCACAGTGAGAAATGTTGCTTGAGTCTACTACTCAAATCCGGCCTCACAATCCAAATCTTTATTACAATGTTCAGGACACCAACCCAAGGAAGCACCAACTCCCTGATTTATAAGCAACAACTTCAAGGATGCACCAACACCCTGGTTTAAGAGCTACAACTCCAAGGAGACTACAATCCCATAAACTGAGCTATAACCCAATACAATGAGGAAACTACCTTTGTGATAACAAACATAAGTATGGATAAGACTTGGTTCTACAAAACCTGATCAAGCATCATTACATTTAGTACATTGTTACACTTTCTGCAACACACTCCTGCCCTGCACTCTCCTCTACACATAGAACAATCATTGTTCTATCTTACTGCACTACATACCTTTCCCTTTCTATAGTGTCTCATGCATCTACAATATTTTGAATACAAACCTAGATGATATTTTGTATTACAGTCTAGGACTTCCTTGCATATGTATTCTCTATATGCTTTTCTACTCTCGCTATTTCCTTATTGTCACAGTTGCATATTCATAACTCTATTTTTCACACTCTACAATTGCAAACTCCTCTTTGCATCTATTGCACACTCAACAATACATAACTCTATTCAACACCCTATGCACTTGCCAACATCTCACACAAACAATAGATACAATAATTTAGACAAGTCTCAGATTGTCTTCCTTTTTTCTTGCTTAACTCCACTGACCTATAATCTCTTCCTTGAGATTCTCACCAGCGTTGAGATCTAAAATATTCTACTAGGGTTTCCTTTGCTTGAAAAATTCACCATCAAGCTACCTGTACCTCAAGCCACACACCATTTTCTAGCTCATAATTAAGACATCTAATAGGGTTTACCAAATATTACCATATCTTGCATCGAGCCTTCCAACATTTAATTCTATTACAGAGAATTTTCCTTCATTCATTCTTTGTCAAATCCTAGAATCAAATATACATTCAATTCATTCTTCTGCTCATTTGATCTAATTCGATCTTTAAATCTTTTACACAAACTATGTCGATGATTAACAGATCAAACATTCACCAACATTGGTCACAGGTGCAATTGGACCAATTAATTCCTTCCTCTATGTTAGTTACCAAATGAATCACCTATTCACATGGACCAAATTGTTGTAGATCTTCAATTTTGAATAATGGTTGTTGACCTTTTCTCTCCCGCCAAGATCCTATAATCCTCATTCACTGTCATGTCTTTAAATCCTAACCATCGGATAAGCATTCATGCAAATCCCCATTGTCGATCTATCATATTGCTCTATCAAAGAGACACATACCACATTCTCATTGACATTCATCATTCTCTCTTATATGAACCACGTTCAAGTACATGGGCCCACATGCCATCTATCTTCCATGTCATCATCACCTAATTCACAACAATGATGCAAATTAGCATATTGAGAAATATCTCTTCGCCACTTGTTGTCCTTTGCAACGATCCACCATCGTCATCATCCTATTAGGTCCCACTTAGCTTTTTTCCTTATCGCTTCAATGAAGGGACATCTTGTAGACTTCTATTGATACACCAATGTCACATCAATGAGATAGCCATCAAGCTATCTAAGATACATCAACTCCAATCTCATCCATATGGTGTTGTCACGTTGATACCATTCATTGCTATAGAAAAGTGGTCCCCATTCCATCATGTCACCACATATCACCATTCACTATCGCTTTCTGCCACGTGTCATCCTATCATTTGCTTTACGACTGTACCATCAATGCATTCCATCCTCATCTTACTGGGTCCCAAAGTTGACATCCATTTTCCCATCACCATATTGAAGAGACCTTCTTCAAAGTCTTAGCGATACCATATTGTCTTACTAATGGGTAGGTCATCAGGTTGTCAAGGAGACATCCAAACAGGTCTTCTTGATGACTTTTAGTCATGTCAATGAACACCCTTGATGACAACACCTATTCTTGTCATAGCCATGTGTCATTGTTCTATTCATCTTCCATATACACCTCACCCCTACCTTATCGGGTCTTGCCAATGTCATTACATTCTTCCATCATTGTATCGAAGAGACAAGCTTCATAGTCCTAGCGACATTACTTTGTTTGCCTGATGAAGGTTATCATTGCTGTATCGAAGGGACCGCCTTGAGAATCTTACTGATGATAGAATGTCACTCTGATGAAAACAAGCCCCAATACATCATTCCAATGTTGGGTCCACACGCTATCATCACATGTCCACATTATCATCACTGCCATCCACATCATTATGGTTGGGTCCCACTCAAAGTGCTTCCTTCCTCCTTATTGCTCCATCGCTAAGTCACTAACAACCTAAAATTTAGAACCTCATGTCAGAGGTTACTAAGTTATTTAAACCCACAACTCCCTGACATATAGCTATCGGGTTGTTGAAGAGACTCCAGGATGAGACTCACCAATACCATTCATTCTCGCTGATAAAGCCTTTCTTAAACCTTCAATACACCACCAACCTAGGCGATGGGGCTGGTCACCAACACGGGAAGATAGAATTAAGTTATTGGCAACCTCTCTCAACAAGTCAACAAAGAAATATAACAATGTAACCAGCTCCACCATGACTGCAAACACATTAGGGTTTATCTGTAAACCCTAATATCACCCGAGAACAAAAATAAGTCATTTCTGGGTGCATCCTTCACTTTTTGGACTTGCAAAGCACATCACTGGAATGCTCTCAAAAAATCCATATCGAATCTACCACCTAATTTTCCATCAAATACCTAGAAGCAACTATTATAGAGAGATGACACATTTTGTCAACTATGCAACATATTGAGCAACTTTCTCTTTTGTACCAACAACCAATCCTCATACTTCCAAAACTAGATCTACTGCTCTCATGCTCATCCTCTATCATTATGCCAACAATCTCCCTTGCATGATTTAACACATTACCTTTTTGATACCTTAATGACATCAATGACAATGTATTATGTGCTTGTACATAGGATCAACACACTTCTCCTCTAATCCCCTTTTGACATCAATGACAATATAGTCCAACAATCTAATTGTAAAATTTTTGTAAGGATAAGATGAAAAATATCAAGGAGGATGATCAACCCCCCAAGATCTAATATCTCATGGAAAATCCAATAAAGGAACAAGGAGACACATGCCTATGTTAATCATATATATGCATGCAATAATGACAAGATACTCAATCATATAATGTCAAAGACTCACAAAAAGGAAAAAGAAAAAAAAAATGAAAAATGAAAGGATCAAGCCTCAACTATCCAATGCAATGTGGAACACACCTCAGCTATTTTTCAAAAAATATTTACAAGTGGAACTCATTGTCCACTATGCAAACAACAATTCCTGGTCACACAAGCTAGTGAAATCTTTCTCCACTAGGTTAGCCCCCAACGGTGGCAAATGGGAGAATCTTATTAGGCTCCCATACCATACCAAAGTTATACCTCTGATAACTTTAATAAGGAACCAAACAATATGAAATTTTAGCTCCATAAGGCTTATCAAGCCGCGTTATGCTAAACACTTATGAACAAGCCAAGAACCATAAGCAACCAAAGTGTGTTATGCTTTGTGGCCATGAAAAAGGGTTGAAACTTTGAGATTCATAAGGTTGAAAAGCTATGTTATGCTAAACACTTATGAACAAAACTAAAATAGGATAATACATGTTCAAAGTGGTTTTTCTTAGTTCATGTATGGTCTCCTCTTAGGGAACATTGTGCCTAATGTCTCTAAGAGAGGAGAAGTCAAATATAAAAGATTCACACCTTAGGGAAAGCAATGTGTAGCATCACCACTAAGAGGAAAGTTGTATGCCAAGAATGGTTGCACTCTTGGAGGAAATCAAGCCCAATGACACTATCAAGAAGAAGAAACATCACCAAAAGTAATAATACCATGCAATGAAACATAAGGATATAGTCCAAAGATCTCCAAAATGATAATACCAATGTATGCCCCCACTTTAAAGAAATTGATAACACCATGTTGTGAGCAATTACTTTAAAGTAGAAAATGATAAATGCTAACAATAAAGAGCACATGAGAACTTATTTGGAATGCCCTATGCTAAGTCATATATTTTCAAATGAAGCTACATCATAAAAGAAGGGGTTTCCCCAAAAATGAAATCCTAAAATCATAATATAAGGGATCGATGGATTTGAGGTTAGTGTATGTCTTTGCTACACTGATATTATAGAGCTCAAAAACATCATCATTCCCAAAATAACTCATGGAACTTGAAGTATGACACATGGAGAGTGAAAACAAAGAAAATCCTTTTGGGTCAACATGGAAGAGGCCTAAATGTCTCAACACCTTGAGTCATCCCTAAAAGGAAAACACAAGACAAAAGAAAAGATAAATGTTTATGACATATATAATAATGTAGGTACAAATAGAGGAATGCACATAAAGATACATCAAACAAAACAGTACAAGGGATCACATTACACACATGGAATCACAAAAGGAACATGAAATGGAAAACAAATACAAGACTAGTAAGGGACATGTGATTCAACCTATAGTAGGTCATCTGCATTCCAATCTTGTTCATCGTATATAAAAGGTGGAAAACTATCCAAAGGGACAACGTCAAGTTCCAAACTAGGAAAATCACTAAGTTCAACACATGATGAATCACTCTTTGTAGGTGGATAATCACGATTATCATTTAAGCTCATAGAAGAGGAAAACAATGAATCCAACTCATTATGCACTTTTTCATCGATCTTTTAATTTCATTATCATCATCCAAGTGAATCACAATAGAAGGTCTAATGATAATATCCATGGAAGGTTCTTGTTCTTGTGTGCAAGGTTTATGAGTTTCTTATTTTGATGATGGAGGAGAATCATCATGCATTGCTTGAGATAAGTTTGGATTTTTATTTTATATGTTGTTCTTTTCTTCTTTTTCTTGCTACAAATGAGCAATAACATGACATCTATGCCTATGCTCTATAGCATTTTAGTTCATTTTCACTCATTTTTAAAGTTGTTCTTGTGTATGAGAGAGTTTATCAACCATAGGAACTTCTTTTCTTACCTTAAGGGAGGAATTGAAGGAACCATGGGAGGTTGTCCAACCATTTTCTCTTTAGCTTTATAAACTTGTTTGATTTTAGGAGGCATAACTGGACTTATTTGGTTATCTTGTGGTCTCTTATAGGAAATGGGTGGAGTATTTGCTATGTTTTGTTATTGGTTAATTGGAAGGGCTTTTGGTTCAATCATGGTTTCATGAAGGATAGGAGGCTCAATTGTTGGTTGAGGCATATTGGTAAGGGATAATTCTGCTATGTGTTTTTCCTTAAACTTTGATAAGATTTGAAAAAGAAGTCCTCATGAGGCCTAATAGGTTGTATAGGTTCGATCTAAAAGAAATCCAATGAGAAATTCTCATGGGAAGACACTAGATTAAAGCCACTATGGTGCATTGTAAAGATCTTATTTCCAAATGGAAACTTTAAGCATTTATGCACAATTGATGAGATGGCATTCATGGAGTGAAGCCATGGATAGCCTAAATTCACACAAAATTGGTCTGACAATGAGATGACTATGTCATTTTGTTAGAAAACAATGTCAAGCAACATTTTAGTTAGGCCCTTATGAGGTTGAACTTCAATAATTCAAATCATATTATTTATTTTCTTCATGCTTCTGTCATTTGTGTTAACATGCATCACATCAATCTTTTGTTTCACTAGATTTTACAAAGGAAATACTATGATTTGACATGTGATTAGTAAAGATTTATAGTTTTTGATTAGGAGGGGCTATAGATTTATTACCTTGATAATTAATACCACTTCTTTGAATATGATTAGAATCAAGGAGGTCTTGTACATGATGTTTAACATGCTTGCAATATTACATATCATGTTTGTTTTGTTTTTTATTAGATAAGTAGGGAAGGGCCTTGATCCCATAGTTAGAGTAACAGACCAAAAATTACCAGAGAGAGGTGGGAAACAGCACCACCATTTAACCAAAAAATAGCATCAGTTTTAGCACACAGGCCAAAATTTAAAAGTATAACCATTGTTCAACCATTATCAATTAAAAACATAATTTTTTTACGATCATACTTCAATCTACAAAGACCATTAATTAAATTGGCAGTATTCTAGGTGGTATTCCACCATAACCTATAGAAATTAATAGAACAGTCCCATATATGATTTAAAGAAAAAAACCCATTAAAAAATAGTAGAGCAACAACACAAGCCCTCAAGTGGCTTTCTTTAACAAGTCCACATAGTCTCCCATGAGAGCAATGTATTTGTGCCAGTCAGGGCCCTCTGTGTCATCTAGCAACTTCAGGGTATCAATTGTCCCCTATTTCTTCAATTTCCTAGTAAGTTTTGTTTCACCGGAAGTCACACCAAGCATCACTCTTCTCATCGAGCTATTAGTTACTCTCATGAAAGCAACTAATTCCTTCTCCATGTCTTTGAATTGTACCTGCAAGAAATTTAGTCTACTTTTTAAAAACTCATTACTAATTTCCTTGGATTTGTTTTCCATTCTAGAGAACCCAACATCCTGCTCATTCTTGACCTCTATCTTATCCTCAAAAGGCTCCACTTTCTCCTCCTCTTCCTCCTCTTTTTCCTCCTCCAAACCATCCTCCCCCATCTCATAGGTAGTGTCCTCAAAATCCAAGTCTTTAGACTCTTCTTCTCAAGCTTCAAAATCTTCATACCCTACGTCCTCCTCATTCATAGACAATTTATATTTTCCCTTTTTTTCTTTTGAGGCCACCTTCACGAGATGAGCCAAACTTCTTCCTCCACTACCACCACTCCCCTTTCCCTTGTAAAATTTATTTTTCCTCTATTTATTTCCCTTCCCTAGAGATACAAATTGCATCTCTAGGATTAATGTCATGTCTAGGTTTCTTAGCTTTTGGGGGTTCCAACAGCAGGGGAGGGTGTTTCCTCTTTTTAGGCATTACTCTAATGAGTTGTAATTAAAATCTTCTCAAATCCTCACTCTTCTGTGATAGAGGGGTAGAAGGATTAGAAACATTAATCATAGGGGAGTTGCTTTTAGTAGGGATTAGCACACACCTAATAGTAATTGCAGGAGAGTGGTGGGGAATTTGTTCATCAACCAAGAGTTCATCAGCATTAAGGTTTTCCTCCTCTGGCTGTTCCACATTTTCATCATCAGACCAGTCAGGGTTCTCATTCCTAGCATTTAGCATATTTCCATGAGGATTCAGGGCTAGGGTAGATTTATACAGAGTGAGCATAAGACCCTAGTGAAGGGGAGGGCTAACTTCTTTTTCAATGTTAAGTTGCAGGGAGGACAACAGGTAAAATGGAAAATTGATACGCTCCCCATGCCTAATATGGTTTTAAGAGAGGGAAGTGATATGCATGAACCAACATGTACCTACCCTCAAGAGTAAAATAACACATTACAAATAGAATCACAAGAGAAAAATGAGGAGCAAGTTCGAGTCTAGCATACTCATTCTAGAATTTCTTGAGATTTTCACCTTCATGAAGAAATTTATCAACAAACCTTTGGTAGTCCACTCCAATTTTTTAGCAACTTTCAGCCTAGAATTTTGTAGACCCGTAGCTTCAACAATGAAATGAGTGATGACCTCAAACTTCATAGCACCTATGGTGACACTGCCTTTCCTCCAGGAGTTGGTGAATTTTGCTGTTAAACTCTCATTGTATCCTTTGAGAGATTGGAAGAATGGGACTATACCCACATTCTCAAACATCCTCCATAGGTCCACATTTTGTTTAAGGGCTTGGCAGTTTGGCTGCTCCGTTCTTTTCCTAAGATCACCCATTTTACTCCTATACAAATTCTTATGTCAAGTGTCTGTCTTTTCTTCATACTCACCCCCACAATCTTCTTTCTTCCTTGAATGTAACTAGCACTAAAACACAATGTAATACTTAGAAATTGCTATAGAATGATAATTCAAGAAGTTTCTTATTAAGAAATTTAACTTCATATTTCCAAGAATCAAAAAATCATCATTAATCTTGCAAGCGTTAACACCCTTAATTAAATTCATTCCTTTATCCACTATAGAAATACGAGGATTATTGATAGAGGGCTTATCGACATACATAGAAATGATAACCTTTATCAAATCCAATAACCTCATGTGACTATTGAACATCATCTTTAAATGGAAATTAAATGAATTATGTCCTTACAAGATCCTCCTATACCTTCCCGTACTCCATATGCCATCATTACATAGAAAGCTCAATGACACCACTTGGTACTCATTAGTCCCATAAACAACTAACCTATCAATTTTGCATGTGATATTCATTTTTAATTTTTTCATTAAGGACAACATCTCTTAAATATGATGACATGTTTCCATTGGTCCAATGTGTCCAACCCCTATAGCTCAGTGCCACATTGGTCACACAATCAACAACTTTGTTCCCTTCCCTATACACATGTTCAACCCGACAGATATTAAAAAACCTTTTAGTGACTTTGCATCTGTCTATTATATTTTGTATTTCCCACGGAGGAGCAGTTTCTTCATTTAGGATTTCCACAATTAGCTTAAAGTCCCCTTCAATGATGACATTTTTGTACCCTAGAACTTCCTTTAGAAAATTGAAACTTCCAAGAGCAGCCATTGATTTGAATTTTTTGTTAGAGCAGACACCCAAATTCACTCCAAAACCCATAATACAATCACCTTTATGATTTCTTACCAAATCTCCAACCCCAACTTGGCCCGGGTTGCCTTTTGAGCACCCATCAAAAGTAAACTTAATCCAATATTTCAGTGAAGGACTCCAAAAAATTTCCATTATTTTAAGCATCTTTAACCAATTAAGATTGGTTAAATCCCTCCTTATTCCCCAATTTTTTTTTATCCTCATTTCTTTGTAATTTAGCCAAATGTTGGGAGAAGTTGTATCTTCTAGCTTCAATGTTTTCCTTTATTTGGATTTTAGTAATATAACTTACCTCCTAGCTACTTCTCTCCATGTCTCTAAAATTTCTATTATTCCTCTCCTTCCATAAGCCCTAGGTAACAAAACAAGGAACTTGATTCCATAGGTGCACAATAAAATTATGTGAAAAAGGGAAATTTGACCAACCTTCAATAAAAAGCTTCATATAATTGGAAAACACCCAATCAAAAGACAACAACTACAAAAATCAAGACCACACTTCCCTCTCATACTGGCATTGGAAGAAAATATGAATTATTGACTCCTCTTCTTGGTTACAGAGTGAACACATGTTTACTAGTTGGAAGCCTCTCTTAACTAGGTTGTCAATGGTGAGGATTTTTCCATGGGCAACAATCCACCAAAAAAAATTATTTTTTGGAACAAGATTCTTTAGCCACACCCTATCCTAGAAGTGATCAAGAACAAAAGCTTGGGCCTTTAGTAGATCTTCATAGGCCTTTTCAACTGAGAAACAATTTGAAGAGCTTCTTTTCTAGAGCTACTCATCAACCCTTTCTCTATCAAACCACTTAGCCTCCCCTATCAAATTATGCATATTGATGAGGATTGGACCCCAATCCACCTATTTATGACCTCTTAGATTATTTCTCCTCAAAATATTGTCAAACTCCTTCCATTTGGGTTCCTCTCTATCCTAATTTATATAATCACCCACCTTTTTGCCACAAATCTTGTTTAAGCTAAGCTTGAGAGGATTCAAATCTTCATAGGCTGACAAAGTGGAATTCTCTATCTACGGATCCTTCCAAAAATTAGTATAATTCCCATTCCCTATTCTCTTCCTTGCCCCCATCTTCAACACATTCCTTAGCCTCACAAGATGGTTCCATAAGGCTGAACCAGGAGGCATATCTAATTGTGAGAGAAAACAACTAGGATTCTTGTTCCTTAAGTACTTAGCTTGAAATTTTTTTACCTAGTCTTTGGAACCTTCCAGAAGATTCTAACCAATTTTGGCCGTTAAATATTTGTTTAGCATTGGAATTCTTCTCATCCCCATACCCCCACATATTTTAGGCATACACACTTTATCCCAACTGACCAGAGATAGTCTATTTTTTTTCTTCCATTCCTAACCCCAAAAATTTTCATTGGATCTGTTCAATCTACTCCCCAATATAAGCAGGGATTTTAAATAGGGATAGGTAATAAACTGGAATGTTCTGAAGAGAAGATTTAAAAAGTTCAATTTTTCCGGCCAAACTTAGAAGCTTCCCCTTCCATCCTGCCAGTTTGTTTTGAATTCTCTCTATCAATTGGTTCCAGTAATTATTCTCCAATTTCTTAGAAAACAATGGGAGACCTAGGTAAGCATCAGGTAAGTCAACTTCCTGACATCCTAAAAAAAAATTGCACTCTATCTTTTATCTATTGATCAGTGTTGAAGAAGTAAACTTTTCTTTTTTCATAGTTTATGCACTGACCAGAAGTAGCAACATAATCATTGAGGACCTATTTCCATAAACCTACTTCCCCAACTGAAGCTTCCCCAAACATTAGAGTATCATCAAAATAATGTTTATGGGAATTAGGCCTGAGAGAGGAGGAAACTTTCACGCCTTTAAGAGCTTGTGAGTCCACCAACTTTCAAATATTCCTGCCCAGGACTTCAGCAACAATGATAAACAAGTAGGGAGAAAGAGGGTCACCCTATCTAAGCCCATGACCACAGGAACATAATCATTGAGGAACGCCATTGACCAAGGTTGAACACATGGGGGAAGTAACACAAGTAGAAATCATCTTAAGGAATCTACCATCAATCCCAAACTTTTTAAGGACAACAAAAAGGAAAGGCCAGGATACCCTATTACAGGCCTTGGAAATATCAATTTTGAAGTCCATCCTAGGATTTTTTGAGTGGTCCTTAGAGTGAATTATCTCGTGGGTAGAAATAACTACATCAATAAATTTTTTACCGTGAACAAAACCTTTTTGATTAGAGGCTATCATTTTTCCAAGCATCGATTTGAGTCTAAACACCAAAATTTTGGAGAAAATTTTATAGACCGTGTTGCAAAGGTTGATAGGTCTATAATCTTTCATAGTTGAGGCATCAAAAAATTTAGGAATAAGAGCTATAAAGGTAGCATTCAAATGGTTCAACAACCTACCTAACCTAAAAAAAATCCTTGGTAGCATTAAAGAGATCAAATTTAACTATATCCCAGTAAGTTTGAAAAAAATCACGAGGGAATCCATTATGGCTAGGGGATTTGAAGGTACCAAAGGAGAAAACAACCTTTCTGACTTCTTCCATAGAAACAACATTTGTCATCATCTTTAAGTCTAAATCTAAAATTACATTGGGGATAACATCAAGAAATTCAACATTTACCATATGAGCATTTCCAGGAATCATAGGGTAAGAAGAGAAGAAGTTAACAACTTCCCTAGCAATATCTTTTTCATTGGTCACTATAGAACCATTCTCCTTTAGCAACAACCTAATTTTGTTTTTGCTTTTGTTCACTATAGAACTTCCCTACCCTAGCAATATCTTTTTCATTGGTCACTATATAACCATCCTCCTTCACCAATGATCTAATTTTGTTCATTTTGTTGATGAAAATAACAATAGGAATTTTGTCTATACTTAGAATGTAGAGGCTCAGTAGGATAAAGAGATCTAATAGGAGGTAAGGAAATTATTTTATGGTTTAAGAGTTACAATATGATATTGTGAAGGGTATCATCCACTTGGTTATCAAGATGTTGAGTTGGTTGAGGGGGATTAATTTGTAAAAAATTTATTTCTTGAATGGTTTATAGTTATTATGATGTGAGGATTTGGATTTTTTAGGATGAGTAGAGGGAGTTTTCAATTCAAGACTACTAATTGAATTTTGATAATCATGAAGGGTAGTACACAATTGTGTGAAGGAGGGAAATTTCAACATCTCAATTTTAGTTTGGAATTTGTTTTGAAAATTGGAAATAATCATTCTTTGAAGGTCATCATAGGGAATATTAATGTTTATTTGTGAATAGAGAAATTAGTATCATGCTATGAATTTAGTGACCTTTTCATCATCCTTTTGTTTGCATGCTATTAAATCAGCCGAGGTCATCTTAGGACCCATATGCATTTAGAAGTGATTGTAGAAGGCATCAATATGTTCATTGAATGAACTTATTGAATTATTCTGTAAGGAGAAAAACCATTCTAAAGTAGTATCCTTCAAGGATCTAGAGAAGAGTTTAGCCAGGAGTTTATCCTAAAAAATGAAGTCACTAAATATGGTTGTGTATGTAAAAACATGGCTAACAGGATCTCCTTTCCCAACATATTTCTCAAATTTAGGAATCTCTATACCTTGTGGCATTTTTATTCTCAATTTCTCTAAGGAGAAGGGATTTATTTTGACATATTGTGAAGGTTGGCCATTTTGATTTTGACTTAATGTAGCAATTCATTGTTGGAAGGATGAAACATTATGTAAGAGTGTGTTAAGGATAGGATCATTATTAATTTTTTGAGATGGAGGTGAATAAGTTGGAGGTGTATATGTATGTGGAGGAAAAGTGACTTAGTTTGTGAGGGTAGAAAAATTGGGAGATATGAGATTTGAATGCGCAAAGCTAAAGGGAATCCCAATGGAAATACATAAGGAAGTGTTGATATTGTTAGTAGGTTGTATGGTTATTTTAATAGTTGAATTAGT
This sequence comes from Sequoia sempervirens, assembly GCA_007258455.2. NCBI lineage: Eukaryota > Viridiplantae > Streptophyta > Pinopsida > Cupressales > Cupressaceae > Sequoia > Sequoia sempervirens. The sequence goes on from VDFB02086081.1 coordinate 261,572,654, forward strand.
GTATGTTGGAATAGAGGTTATGGTTTTGGAAAGAGGGAGTGGAATTCCTCCTTGGCTTTGAGTATACCCTAAAGCTTGAGCACAACTAGTCACGGTAGGGACATATTGATAAATAATGTGAGGTAAACTACAAAAAATCTTTATTCCTTGTTCATTTTCAATCATTCTCCTTATGTTATCTAACATAGGAACCACATTAGGAGCATTGCATTTGAAACTCACAAAATATTACAATTTATCAAGTTCTTCATCTATTCTTCTAAGGTTCTCATGAGGGACATTAGAAATCATTCTATCAACATTAGTTATATTAGGTGTGGGTAGGGAAGTCATGGGAAATGAAGTGTTAAGGGTATGATCCATAGTGGGTTGACTAGTGTCAACACTATGAGTGAAAGAGTTAGAAAACCCAAGATCCATGGTGAATGGTGTATCGTGGGATGACATGAAGTTGTAAAGATCATACAATCTTCACAAACCTGAGGTGCGCCAAAAATGGATAAGAGGTAGAATGCAATCAAACACCCTAGAATATAAAGTGCAATGCAAGTATGTAAAAGAAAATTTCAAATTTCAAACATGATAATTTTTTGATTATGCTATGCAAAAACTTGAAAATGATGTTGTATATGCATAAAATTGGTCATGTCTAATTAATCCTAGCATTTAATTAAATATTCATTATTTAATTAATCTCTCTAAAATTCCTCTACATATGATTAAATTTAATTAATTTAATTATATTGTTCATTCACTTTATTCTTCCACCATAATTAAATAAATCAACTTTATTTAATTATTTCACATTCATATGTCTACGCGATTAATTAAATAAATACCTTTTTTATTTATTATAATTAATTATCACTTTTTGAATTTAATTAAATTTAAATATTTCCTTTCTTCTATTCAAATCTTTCTTCTAATTAATTAAATATTTTTATTTAATTAAATATCCTTCATATCTTTTCAAATCATAATTAAACATTTTATTTAATTATGAAATCTATTTTTATTCTTCAAATCTTAATTAAAAGATTATTTAATTAAGAAAAATCTCCATGTCACCCATAAATAAATAATTGAATTTATAATTCATTATTTATCTTCTTAAATCTGTCCAAAATCTCACAAAAAGATTATTTTTACAATTCATCTTTATCATCTCATATTATCTCTTCCATGAAAAAGGAAACAAATCTTTCTTTCTGGTTTTCTTCTATTCTTCTCTCCAGTCTTATCCATCTTCAACCATTTGATCTGCCAAGAATTTTCACAGACGTTGATCACATCATCCAATAAAAATATTTTGAAAACTCTATAAATACCCTTGTGAATCCAAGCGTTGGTTACCTACAGATATACATGCATTTGAGCTTAATTACATTCTAGCATTTTCATTTTCAACTTTAGTATTTATAACATTTTGTAATCTTACATTCTAGAAATCATGCATGTTAATCATATCATAGCATAGAATACAATCATTATCCTTCAAATCTCATTCTCTAGGAAGACCATTTGTTGAGCCTAGCATACAAATTTGAGAGCAAGTTGGAATCGAAAAAAACACTGGAGATAGAGGATGATAGGATGACATCAAAAATAGAAGACTGAGTTTGCATTCTCTTATTTGATTTTTTGTTTTGATATAATGTCTTATCGGTGTGTTTTATTTGTTTTTAAATCTACATTTATTTATTGCACACTTAAAAATCTATCACACATTTCTAGCACCCACCGTGGGGCATTTGCCCCATTTTTGACATCTATTTGCAGTTTTCTTGACCGGATTTCGCATTCTGGAATTTGGTTTTTGACAAAAATTCTCTTTTTAGTGCATATGTGGCTTTCTTTAGCACATATAGGGCTTCTAACAGTGCTTTTGCAAGTCTTTTAGCACATCTAGGAACTGTTTCGGCACATTTGGGGAACAAAACAATGCTTATAAGGAACATAATGGTGCATACACTCAGCTCACTTCATTAAATGTTTGTAAAAAAAAAATTGCATTTGTTTTAGCACATTTAGGATTTCTTTTGGCACATTTAAGGTTTTCTACAGTGCATTAGGTGTCTGTTTTATCCCATTGACTGTTTATTTTAGTGCTTTTGTTTGATCTTTTAGTGCATACAGGGTGTAATTAAACAAAGCTCTAAGTTTGATGCCTTCCGTAGATAGAGCTTTTTCTGGAATAAAAAGAACCAATCTAGGATAGTCACATCTAGTTTTAAAAAGAAGCAACCCTAGGGTAGACATGGATTAAAATGAAGAAATATAGAGTAGTCACCACACATTGATTTTGCAGTTAAAATGAATCCCATGCTTTTTGTGAAGCAACATCTTCACATAGATTAAGTCATTGTCATTTGGGCTTTAAAAAGAAAAGTGTTTGCTTTGTCTGTGGCAATAGGTTTGTGCTCTCCGCTTAACTAGGTGATCAAAATACCAGACTTTCCTTTTTAGTTTCTATAATTTTAATGCTTTATTACATAATGTAGATGTAGGAGTTGATGGTGACTCCTCAACACCCCCAGGATTAGTTGCGACCAAAACCACTTCCACAAGAGAGAGAATGGAAAGAAAGCTTGCTTCACAATGCAAGATTGATTGATTGCTTGATTGAAGCTTGATTACGAATGTACAAGAGATACCTTGCTTATATGGGCAAGGTTGAGAGATAGGTATGAATATGATGTTGACAAATGTCATGATCCTATGACATGAGACAACCAACAACCTAATCACCTAGGAAATGATGCATCCTAGCTAGATAAGATAAGTTCTAGATAAGCCAACTAAGCCTTCTAGAAGAATCTTTTACCTAAGTAAACTTAACCATGTGAATATGTCCCCTAATTTACCTAGTGAATGAATAAGCTAGGTACAAGACAATTATTCACACCAACACCCCCCCTTAAGTGCAACTTAGGGAGAAGATTATTATGCAAACTGTGCAAAGACTATGACTATGGGTCCCGGCTACTAGGCCATGTTAGGTACCCATTTACAATGCAAATGAAACAATCTCTCACAAGGGAGAAAAGGAGAAAACCCAGTGGGACAAAACTCCTCTCCAAAAGAGAGAAAACAAAAAAAAAAGGAAACATGATGTATGGAGGACTCAATGATACCCCAAGAACAACATGCATCATGTATATACAATAAATACCCCCCATAAGAAGGAAGTAGAGAGATAAGATATCCCCCCCATGATGAAGAAGCTCCAATGCTGATGAAGAATGCCTGAAAACAAAAGATGACCCAATGTCTACAAGCAACACATCTTCCCTTAGGAAGAAACAAATCCATAAGCTGATGATGAAGCCACTCCATGTCCAACTGAAAGGAGGAAGCATGAATGCTCAACATGTATGCCTCTGAAAACTGATGAAGATCCTCCAAGCTTGAATGAGCCACAACAGAATCATGGTCAAACTGAACCAAGAAACATGACAAATCAAGTGATGGAGGAGACTCATGAATGTCAATCTCCAAAGACAAAGAAGATGTGATAACAGTTGTACTGAAACAGTCATCAAAGAGGAGAGAAATCCCCTCAAGTGTGTCCTCCAAATCTGCAGTATGAGACTCTATGAACAAGCTAGAAATCCCTGTTAAATACTCATCCCACAAAGCAAGATCTGAAAAACTATGATCATCCTGCTGAATAGAAGCATCAATGATTGAAGAAGCAGGAGGTGGAGGAGTAGGAAGCTCACACTGGTCTCAGAATACCAAGGTGTAGATGACCAAACTTCTCCTATATCATGGTTCACACTCAATGAAGTGTGTGATGCAGTCAAAGGAACATTATCATCTTCTGAAGCAAAATGAGAAAAGGAATAGACACGAGAGATGAGTGATCAGCCATCCCAATAGCAACAATATCCCTAGTCTCCAAGTCCCTTATGTACACCCTATCTGGAGTGAACTCAACTGTTTTACCTTGACCCCCATGAGTAATTTGATAAATAGAAAGGAGATTAGTGGACAAGGAAGGAACACAAAGTACATCATTGAAGCTCCCTTCCCCATATCAATAGAACCTTTCCCACTTACCTTCATATATGTATTTTACCCATCAATATATGAGGTGAATTACAAGGCTCAAAAGAAGAGAACATGTCCATAGAAGATGCCATATGATGAGATGCCCTTGAATCAAGAAGCCATCTATGAGATGCAAGACTTGTAGAGGCCAAGAGTGCTTGTCCTTTCATCTTGTGTAGCCCAGAAGTAGATCATGTCTTGTGACTTAGATGATGAGTTGGCGTTGAATGCGAGAAGAAGAAAAAGTAGCAGACACTGATGAGGGCAACTTAATGTTATTCTTTTGAAGAAGGTGTGTGAGTTCATCAATCTTCTTATTATAACATCTATGCTCATCATGTCCTAATCTTTTACAATATGCACATTTTGACTTCTTCTTTTTAGATGATTCCTCTTTAGAAGAGGATGTGGATTCAGGAGTGCTATGTGAAGGAGAATCTTTACCTTGCTCATTAGACTTGGGTGCCTTGTTCTGCTTCTTACCTTTGCCACTTGAATCCTTTGTCTCCTTTGCAACAAGAGCATGAGATCTAGAAGACTTCAATGTGCCCATGTGTACCAACTTTGCTTGTTCCCTTGTGAGTTGAGCTGCAAATTCATCAAGAGAAGGCATTTTGTATGCAAGCCAAAGAGCATCCATTGTAGCATAGAAAGTAGAAAAAAACACTAAATAATCGAGGACCAAGCTTAGCAAGAATAGAAAGTATCAACTGTTCATCCTCTTTAGTGACCCCACAATTAGATAACGCAATCTAAGATAATTGAGCTTAGAGAAAAAGTCTTGGACATTGTCAAAATCTGAAGGATTAAGACCCATAAGTTCATTCTCCAACTTAAATTTCCTCATCTTATCTGGCTTACCAAAGAGACTCTCTAAAGTATTCCAAGCTTCATTAGGATGAGTGCAAGATGCAACATGATATCTAAGATCTGGAAATGGACAACTTCAAAGTACCAAGAGCTTCATCCCTTCTATCAAGCCATTTTCTTTTCTCTTTTGCTCCTGCAGGTTCTGGATCTTGACCAAATGTGATTCGTTGCAACTTTGATTTTAACAATAACAACTCCATTTGAGATTTCCACTCATGATAGTTATATGGAGTTAGAAGTACAACTTTTGTCAAATCCATGATACAATGAGATATTACAAGAGGAGAACAACAAATTTCCCTCACAATACAAGAAATCAACCCCTTTGTCCTAACAAGATTTGCACTTTTTTTGCAAATTTACAATAAGGAATCCCAAACTATCAAATCAGCTACAAACTGAAAATATGAAAATCTGGAAACAAATCTGCAAAAAGTGCATGAGTAGATCTGAAGTGCTCCTCAATACCTTTCTGATGCCGCAAATTTGGAGAAAATCGAAGATCGGAGCACAAAGATATGAACTCAGAAGCAAAAAATGATGATCGGGCTTCAACCTGGAAAAAGAGGCACAAAACTGCAAAATCTCTGCAAAATATCTGCACCACTGAAAAATTCAGGTCTTCACCTTTCCGTCGATATTTCGTTTCTGAAAATTTCGCCTCCGTATGTGAAAGTTATGGAAAAAATGAAAAAAAGGCCTATAAATAGGCACTTGGGGGCAAATACAAGGCTAAAATGGAGCAAATTTTTGAGCACTCGGGGCTTAAATCTGGTCATCCATATGACCATTGCCAAAAATAAAAGGCCCGCCCAAGGCTTAGCACTTTATACAGGAGTTGTCAGCCTAAATTGTCGTCGGCTTATAAAAATGCAAAGTTTATAAAATAAAAACTCTGATCTATACGAATACAATGTTTAATATAAAAGCTTGTGGGCAATTTAAAAAAGTGTACCGACCAAATACAATGCAGGTGGGACGGATAAGGCGCCAATGAAAGATCTCCGTACCCGATGGATGTGACCTGCCCACTGATGACTTCGGCTGCAGATTATTGACTGGTACCGGCCAGAGTACAGTCCGAAACCCCAGTTACTGCCGATGATAGGTAGATGCAACTGGAGCTTGGGTACACGCCGGATGATGTGCGTAGACCAATCACGGACCAGTAGAATTCATAGGGTATGCCAACACTGAGCTGATTTAGACCCTCCGCCAATTGTGATCCCGTGTACAAGCTGCCGACAGGAAGAATATGGAGTACGGGGCAAGCCACGGACGACCGCCGATTGGAAAAATGGCCGACAACAATGGAATATGCCAGTGAGATGCCGATCAATGATGAGACAGGGCCGACAATGGTACCGTGGATATAAGGTTTGACTGGAAATTAGTAACCGCTGGCAAGGAAACCAACGCCGGTGGAAACACACGGACCAACGATGGATTCATACAAAGCTTCTGACGGTCGATACACTGACGGATATGACGGTGGATGTACCGCAGATCCAAAAAAAAGCCGGTGAACAATGTCGATACACACCAAAAGAAATGCCCGTGCAGATCTGCCAAAGTCTGACACAAAATATTTGCTCCAATATATGCCTGAAAATAAAATTACAAAATTACAGAGAATTTTTGCCCAATAACTATAGTCCGAAAATAAATTTTGCCCCAAAATTATAGATTAAGTCGCAGAAATATTTTCCTGAAAATATTTTTTGCGAAAAATAGAAAATTGTATCGCTTGGGATGCTGTCTCAGCAAAAAAATTTGCCTCAAAAACAACTTTACTCAATATAGGCGAATTTACAGTCAAAATTCGTCTGCGGAAGCTTCTAAATTCAACCGTGATGTTATTGAAACTCCAATCTACATTCAGCAAAATTCTTCAAACCAAAATATCACCCTTAGATTTGGGAAGGAATCTGCAACACTGGAGAGCTCTGATACCATGTAGGAATTGATGGTGACTCCCCAACACCCCCAAGATCAGTTGCGACCAAAACCACTTCCACAAGAGAGAGAATGGCAAGAATGCTTGCTTCACAATGCAAGATTGATTGATTGCTTGATTGAAGCTTGAATACAAATGTACATGAGATGCCTTGCTTATATGGGCCCAAGGTTGAGATAATTATGAATATGATGTTGACAAATGTCGCGATCCTATGACATGGAGACAACCCGCTAACCTAATCACAGAAATGATGCATCCTAGCTAAGATAAAATATAAGTTCTAAGATAAGCCAACTAAGCCTTCTAGAAAAAAGTCTTTTACCTAAGTAAAGCTTAACCGTGAATATGTCCCCTAATTTACCTAGTGATGAATTAGCTGGTCACAGAGACAATTATTCACACCAACATATGCAATTAATTACACATTTTGGCAACACTTAATAAAGTTATATGAGACAAAATTTATAAGATACAAGAAGACAAAAAACGAGAATAAAAACAAAATATTGAATAAGACCAAAAAAAAAAAGCATATAAGACAAAAAGGTGCCCTAGCTAAAAAGTTGTAAAGGCAACAACTTATTCATGGTTAAGGGAACTATTTATTAATGATAAGGAGCGCTTCTTTTGACAGTTGATTTCCTAAGTGAAGAAGCCTCTTTAGTGGGGATCTAAACAAAATTAGTTTAATTTTTAATAAGCTAACATTCATTTGAAATTAATGACTTGTGGAATAATCACAACATTTCATGAAGTCATTCTTCTTTGAAGAGTCACCTTCATTCCTAAAGGCATAGGATGGAGTTTAAAAAAAGAATTTTGAGTTAGAAAGATACGGTGTGTGGAGAAAAAGTGAATATCAAAGCAACATATTCAGATATGCATATGAAGGTTTGAGAGGGTGTGAGAGTGGAAGGTAAAGAAATATATCTTTAATACACCAAAAAATTATATGAAAAAAATATAATAGAATGTCATAGCATACTTGTAGTGTGAAAGATAAAAAATATATATCATATATTCATCAACATATTTGACTGAGAAGGAAAATTAGAAGGTTATGAAGGCAGATTAGGAGTTATAGCAAAACTAAGAAGATAATTATTGTAGATTTGGAGCAAATTTAAGAGTGTGATAGTTCAGATTCATGGAGTGATATAAGTATGGTGTGTAGATTAAAAAGGATCTAACATACACCGGCTAATGTATATATAAAAGGAGTAAAAAATCATTTTAAGAGACATTTACAAAGGGAGTCTATGAAGATTATAAAGAGAAGGCCATAGGCATACATCACACAAACCCCCAAAGGACAACTAAAAATGCAACAATTTTTTTTTAAACATAGAGAATAAACACTTAATTTACTAAAACAATTAACATAGCTAATGATTACAAGTTAAACACCTAAGTCCCTTGGGGTACACGAGGTGACATTACATAATCTATCCCATAACAAAGTTGATAAAAGTAATTACCAATTCTACTAACGTAACCCATTCATTCACATATCTTCATTTAAACATTTATTAAGGATAAAAAATGTGACAAGAATAAACCATATAGAAACCATACATGTATTCATAATAAATTGTAATTGGAAATATAAAGAACATATTTTCTTAGATATAACACAACATTAATGAAATTTACAATTATAGTTCAAAAATGAATTACATAGTGTGACTATACATTACATCAGTATACAGGTACATATCATTGAGCAATTACTCAAGATTACATCATAAGTCTTCCCAACACATGGGAGAGTAACACATAAATACACAAAGTATAATTGAAGTACACATATACATCTAGAAACATATAAACTCTGGATCAAGCTGTCTCTGTAAAACTCTGCACTAAAAGGTACAACTGCAAGACAATGAACCCAATGGGGTGCGTCGCACGTTCCACTCGAACACCCCCACGCTAGGAGTAAATAAGGAGGATCCCCGACCAAGAACATCCAAAAAAATACACAAGACTAAACTCCAAAACATTAAAAAAAAAAATCACCAAAACATATCAATATACCACTTCTAGAGGTTAGCAATAAAAATAGCTCAAGGAAATACTAGAGGAGAGTGTCATCGCACAGTCCTACATGGGTTATCCTGACTGCCTTTCTCTAGGCACCGCCCCCGCCTATGGTTATCCCGATAGCCTCTCTAGGCGCTAGCCCCATAGGGTGACTCGTGCAGAACCATTAACCTCTCGTGGAGACGAGGCAACGATCTTTCCAACCATGGCCTTCTCGACCCACCTTTAGTCTGCGAAAGCACTAATAGGTAGATGAGGTATCCACAATTATCTTGTTAATGTTTAACTACCCACCCCCTAATTAATTAATTAGGTTATCACTTATTATTCAAACTCTAACATGAGTTATCCTGACAGCCCCTTTGTGCGTCGACGCCCACGTAGAGCCACTCTCCCTAGAAACCCAAAACATAACAAGAAATTCCAAGGGGTTGTACCCACAAGTACTCTAAAACACAAAATAGAACAACTGCGAGGAAAAACCATCTCACCAAAAGTCATATGAATCAACTCTCATAAGAAGAATGGTACAACCCAATGTAAACTCAAGATCACAACTATAGTCAAAATAGAGACAAATACCAAATTAAAAGGTCACATAATAAACCATCATTTTCCCATGCCTCTGGAAGTCCCTAACAAGCAACTTAAGCTCTTACAGGAGATTATGATAATATAAGGGTTTTTCCACAAAACTATAACCCAATCAAGCAAACATCATACTTGAGTCAACAATAATTCGACAACACAATTTTGTCAAAGAAAATAAATAATTGATTCACCCATAAACATTCATCTTGATTTAATAAAATAATGCTTATTTTCAATTAAACTAATCACCTCATAAAATCAACTTGCTATATAATCCATCTTCCAACTTTTCACATCATCAACATATATAAAATATATTTTCATATTTATATACATATAAGTGTGTATATACACGTGATTAGGTATATATATATGAAAAAAATCATACAATATAATTAACATGATAAAATTTAATCATACATTCACTGTATATTTCACATCCATATACTCATATCTATATATATATATATATAAATACATATATATACTTATATATTAATATATATATATGTACATATATATACATATATATTAATAAATATATATACATACATATATTTATATAATATATATATATATTATAATTCAAATTAAATAAAATTTAAATTAAACAAGTTTCAAATTTTAATAAAGTAAATATATTTCAAAAGAGTAATTTTTCATGCGTAGTGTTGGGCATTGCCTCCACAACAATGCCTCCCCAATGGGGAGCGATGGTGCTGGGGGTAGCCCCCAATCTCATTTAAGATTTTTATTTTTATTGAATATAACAATATCACCGTACAAATAAATACCTACAACGCTCAAAATAAATTCATAACATTTTCTAAAACACATATAAATATATATTCACAATATATATATATATAAATTCACAATATATATATATATAACAAATAATACAAATGCATCATCTAGGTATATTAGTAAGATTTTCCTAGTAGAAAACAAATTATTTACACAGGAGTTTTCTACATAAATTGTAAAGAAAATTTCCACAGGGGTTTTCTAATTTCAATTTTTTTTATTATTATTTTTTTATGAGGCTCTCTGGTTTTACTGTAAAATTTTCTACAAAGGCAACAAAATAATCACGACAAAGCTTCAACAGTCGAGAACAAAGTTTTTTCTATAGAGGAACTTTTAACAAACTTTTCTACTCAGAAACTATCAACAAACATTTCTACAGAGGGTTATAACTAATTCATGACAATTTCCTCTTACACAAACAATTTCAGGCAATCTTTTCAAAACAAGAAAACAATTAAATAAATAGTAAAGGAACCTGTTTTCCTGAAGCTTGAAGGAACGAGGGTTGGAGCAAAGCTTCACCTTCAGAGCTGAACTTCTAAAACCTTTCTAGAATCTTCACCTCCAACAAAATGCAAAATATAAGTCCAAAATTATATGCTACAAACCTCCTTAATTTTAACCAGAAACCCCCAAAACCCAAAAACTATTCTACAACCAATTTCTTTCCGTGAAGAAACTTCTTGCCATTCACTGCATGCCAATATTCTCTTCGAGAATATTTTTAAACAAGGATTTTTATTAAACTCCCACTCACTCCCATAAATACTCTAATTATAAATTAATTAATTTTAATCATTTTTCTTTTAATAATAATAAAGCATTATATGCTATTTAATTGATTTAAAATGTCAAGAATTAATACCACTTACCTTATGCAAATTAAAAAAATTCTAATTCACATTAAAGCATCTAATATTTTTATTTAAACTATTCACTCAATCAAGAACATTAATCAATTAACTTAACTATAATTATCTACAAATAACTATCTCAATTAAATAACATTAATTAATCACACTTAAAATAAAAATTAATTAAATAACAACAATTCACAAATAAATAAATAATCAATAACAACTAATACTGAAACAAAGACAAGGTCAAGACCACGACACCGTAAGACTCACAACAAGGTGACGAACTTGGGACGGGACACTTCCTTATCAACTCCCTTTTCAACATCATACACATTGGGTTTATGGGACACGCTCAAACCTGTCAAGCAGATGGAGTCGATGTCCAGTACCTACATCCTGCATAGAAACAAACGTCAAGTAGTATGTAAATCTCCATTGCAGACACACCATGAAAGGTAATCGCAAGGTAGCAGGGCACTCACGAGAAAGTGATGCCACTCTATCCTTTCACCAAGACACACTAGCAAACACATCAAAAACCATAGCAATATATAGAATCACAACATCTCCACATATATTATTAAAGAAACCACAACATAACCAAACAACATAATCACCACGTAAGGTATCATCAAGCATCATAAGTAATGTCAAATGTAGCAAACTAACCAAACTATGAATCAACACAAAAGAGTATCAACAACATGAGGGGTATCACAATTTTTAAGTATAATTTTTTAGTTATTAAAAAAATATTTTTTGTATTAAACCACAAATTATAAAAGGTGTCTTACCAAAATGATTTTGAGAAAGCAATTTTTAAGTTTATGATAATTATTTTAAACATAGGATATGATAAAATTAAATAATGTGAAAATTAAACATAGGTTATGATAAATTTAAACATGCATGCAAATTATATTGCTTGTAAAATTTAAAACAAAAAATACATAAAAAGCTTTATAAAAAATTAAAAAAACCTATGAGAATCTAATTTTTTTAGATAAACCATACACCAAAATAATGCAAAAATAATTGCTAGAACACACAACACGAAGAAAACAATTGAATAGTTTTCATAATGCAAAAATAATTGGTTATGAATAATGCATAAATAATTGCTAGAACACATAGTGGAGAAAACAATTGAATGGTTTTCATATATATCCTTATGGAGTCTACAACATCTTTAACAGACAACACCTACCAATGTAATTATTGCATGATAAAATTGTACATGATGCTAAAACAGAGGACTACCCTATGAGAATCTAATTTTTTTAGAAAAACCATACACCAAAATAATGTGGAAATAATTGCTGGAAATCAAAACCATACAAAAATAATGCAAAAAATATTGCTAGAACACAGTGAAGAAAAAAATTGAACAGTTTTCATAATGCAAAAAATAATGCAAAAATAATTAGTTATGAATAATACAAAAATAATGCAAAAATAATTGCTAGAACACACAGTGGAGAAAACAATTGAATGGTTTTCATATATATCCTTATGGAGTCTACAACATATTTAACCACCAACATCTACACAATTATAGATATAAAAAAATACTTAAAAAACCAACTATATGATATATTCATTTTTTAGAAAACACACAGGTAATGCAATTTTTAAGAACTAGTTATGAATAAAAATTATAAATTTAAAATAATGCATAAATTTATAAAATAATTTGTGCATGATAATTTGTGGTTTAAAATATTTTTTGAGATATAATTTTTAAGTTTAGTCCTTATGGAGTTTACAACATCTTTGGGTGAGTTTTTTGAAAGTGCATAATTTTTGGGTGAAAACAATTGAATAGTTTTCATAATGCAAAAATTAATTGGTTATGAATAATACAAAAATAACGCAAAAATAATTGGTTATGAATAATGCAAAAATAATTGATAGAACACACAGTGGAGAAAACAATTGAATGGTTTTCATATATATCCTTATGGAGTCTACAACATCTTTGGGTGATTTTTTTGAAAGTGCATAATTTTTTACCTATGAAAATAATTATACAATAGGACTAAAATACAATTGAAAATGAGAATGACTCAACAATACCTATGGTGCATTAAAAACCAATATCAAATTATAAAAGGTGTCTTACCAAAATAATTTTAATAATTTTTAAGTTTATTTTTAACACACTTTTATAATTTTTAATAATTTTAGTTTCAAGTTTTTGAGTAAGACACACACAAGTATGTCTTCCTTGAATAAAACTTGAAATATTTAAGGAATCTATATAGCCAATGAATTTTCAATGATAAACAAAAAGATTCATCACTAAGAAAGTCCCTACATGACTTGAACTATGGCGATGATCTATTTGTTACCATAAAACTCATATTATTCTATTGGTTGAAAATGTGATCCTCTACCACTAGGTGCAAACATTAACACATTAGCATCCATATACATTTAGAAACATATCATAAAAATTAAAAACTTAAATTCCTAATAAAAACTTAAATTGATACAAGATTGCATATAGACTAGGGATGCACTAGCATCAAATACCCTAGGTAAGAAAATAGTAAGACCCTTTTTATGATTCCTCAAGGTTTGTAATCACAAAATTCAAATTTTGTAAGAGATGACCATGCATCTTCCTTTGAGCTTCTATTTTTCCATTTTACCAACTATTCCATATACTCTCCACCTTTAGTCCTATTAATGACACTATTTTATAATATCTTCTCCATCTCTTCCCCTATCTTGTTGGAATCCTACTCTTCTAGTTTATAAATTCCTACCTTGTGCTTACTTCATCTTAATCAACTATTTGCATGATAATTAAACATATCTACTACATTGAAAACAAGGGAAATGTCCAAATCTTGAGGAAACTCTATTTCATATATATTTGTTGATATCTTCTTTAGCAACTTACAAGAATTTTTTCTTCTAACATAAATTATGTTATGTTCCCTTTGGGAACATTTTCCTTTTTATATGTGCTAAGGTCAAGTCTAATTTAACAAATTTCTTTTTTCTTCTCTTCTTATTTTCCTGCTCTTATATTATTGCACAAAATCCATGTTGATTATATGCTATTTCCACTCTGGAATATCATGAGGTTTTAAAAGTCTTGTTGGATGATGATGCTCTGCTTTCACCCTCTGGCATTCTAGACACTTTGTTACATACCTTGCAACATCCCTCTCCATTCCCTTTCAGAAATATAGTGGCTTAACATCAACCAAAATTTTTGTCACTCCTGGATGTCCCAAGTAGGGTACATAATGAATCTCTTTCCATACCATGTTCCTTAACTCTCCTAAGTTTGGAAAACACATTATTCCCTTGAACCTCAATAGTCCATTGACTCAAAATGAAACCCATCATACCTTGGATCTTGGGGGTTGTCCATTAGAGATTGTTTTACTTGCTCATAGTATTCGTCTCCTCTAGACTTTTGCAATACTTGGCTCTTGAAATCAGTTTGCACATAGATCATTGAGGAGATATGCCTCCTTTGACTTAGGGAATATGCAACTCGGTTTTCCTTGCTATTGATGTAGTTGATCTCAAAGTCATAGTTTGATATTAGTTTAAGCCATCTCTTCTATCGAACATTTAAGTGAGGCTGGGTAAACAAATACTTGAGACCCTGATGGTCAGACCTTAGTTCAAAAGGTTTCCCCAATAGATAATGTCACCACATTTGTAATGCATGAACAATTATTGCAAGCTCAAGATCATGGGGTGCATAGTTTTACTCATAGTTTTTCAACTTCCTGGACTCATAGGCAATAACCTGCCCATCCTGCATAAGTAAACAACCTAATCCCTCTCCTGAGGCATCAGTGATGACCATAAATTTCCCCTCTAGGTCTGGCACTTTCAAAATTGGTGTCAAAATCAACTTTTGCTTCAATAGATCAAATGCCTCCTGATATTTTTCAGACCATTCAAACCTTTTACCCTTCCTTTTCAAGGAAGTGATGGCACAAGTGACTCTTGAGAAATTGGCCATGAACTTTATGTAAAATCCAGCCAATCCCATAAAACTATGGACTTCATGCATGCTTTTTAGTGCAAGCCACTTTAAGACAACTTTAACCTTTGTAGGATCCACTACAATTCCCTTGGTTGAGATTATATTGCCCAAATATTGTACTTCCTTTTAGAAGAATGCATTCCAGTGATAACTTTAAGATACTCCACTAAAAAAAGATATAAAATCTTGGTGAATCTTTCATTTTTTTAGGAAAACATATTAATTTCTATTGGAAAATCTTTCCTTTTTTAAAAAAAATATTAATTTTATTGGTGATTTTTTTTACATCACTAAAATTTTGTAGAAAATTTTGGCGAATCTTGAAAAATAATAGGAAAATACATTAATTATTATAGTGAATCCATCCAATCTAAAAATAATTCTCATGGAAAAGTAGGGGCCTGAGGGTAGAAATTATTGGTGGGTTGAAGGGGTAGAGTGTAATATTTACTTTCCACCATTTTTAAAAAATATAATATAATGTCCCTCATTGTATTCTACAAGGTAAAATGTACCCATGATCTATAATTCTCATGGGGCTCAAAATTGCTTTTAGATAATTGATCTAATGACCCTCATTGAACTCTGTAAGGTAAAATTTACCCACAATCTATAATGCTCATGAGACCTAAAATTGTGGGCCCCATGAGCATTACAAATCATGGGTACATTTTACCTCGTGGAATACAAGGGTCGTTAGATTATATTATAAATCAATGGTGGAAACTAAAGATTAGAAATATGGTCCTAAAGCAACTAATAATTATGATATAATATTGGCGAATTAATATAGGTTTCTACTATAATTTATAAAATTTAGGCAAATTTGATCTAATCATGTATTGAATATTGTGGAAAAAATTTGAGTTAAATTTTTTAATAAAATAAATTATTTGGCGATTTAAATAAGGCTATAATAAAATTTTGTAAAAATTTGGCAATTCAAGGCATGTTGTAGCTCAAACTATTAGCCAATTGGCAAATATTAGCCACTAAAAAAATCATTGCATAAATTTTTTGACAAAACTTGACAACAAAAGGTCATAATTTTACCTTCATGGTCATACTAAAATATATAGACATCATAAACAAAATACCCCATTTTGACAAGTGTTTCCCACTAACAAACATAACTCACCTTTAGGGTTTAGTCTTTCTAGACAAATAGTGAGGTCTTTCTTCTTAAATATTCCTTTTTAAATTACACTCTTTTGACAAGATGTCGGTAAAAGAATACAAAGAATAACTAACATATTGCACCAGGTAAGCATCTCTATCAAAAGTCTAGCACTGACCATTCTTTAGACTTTTCTACCAATTCTTTGGTTCTTAGCCAAATAATCTTTGGTGCAATAACAAAAAAGAAAACATGGTTCGAAATTTTCTTACCATATGTTCTTTAATGAACTTTATTTACAAATTATTTCTATTCAACTAAAAACTTACAGATTGGAAAAGAGAGAAAAATAATTTCCTTTAAGAATAGAGAAAAACTCTCATTAATTAGGTGGAATATTTCAAGATCCTTTCACAACCATTTCCTTGCAAAAGAGGGTTTAAGATTAAGAATACCCCATATTGATTTAAAGAACTAATTATTTCCAATAAACCCAAAAGAAAAATTATTTTATCAAGAAAGATTGAAAATAAGAAATGATACTTGCATAAGAAAGGTTATAGTTAATATTTCCTCAATACAGGTTCATAAAAACCATTATCATTCCAATATATGCAAGGAAATAACTTATTTCCACTAGAAAGAAAATGAAGAGACTAAGACAAAGGTAGATGGCAGCAAATTCTTCCATGGTTCTACTATTCCTACTTTTCAATTCATAGTAAGCAAAAGAGTAATTCTCCTATCTGTGTTTTCTTCCACCAAGAATACTATGGCTCTCTCCTTTCTTTGCAGTCAGGAAAAATAGAAAATGATAATACCCCCAAAGAAGACTCTCCAAGCTCTTTTGAAAATAGTTATGGAACAAGAAACATGCAGCAAAATTCATGATGGTAAGAGTATTTTTTAGTAGGTGTAAAATTAGTTCCAAATCCAAACCCCGTGTAGCCCTTTGCCATGTTGGTTGGCAGATTAGAAAAGGTATTTAAAAGCTTTCTGAAGCTGCCACCTTCATGGCTTCTTGCACAACCTATAAGACTTAAGATTGGCGCTTGAATATTGCATATAATGCTTATCCTCAAATGACAAATGCCTCCCTATTCATAGGGTCGAGCATTTTTCCTTACCACGGCTTAACAACCATTCAAATAACATTCAAATGCAATTTAAATACATTGCATAGTATTAGAAATATCAATGCCACATAGTGACCGTGTCAATAATATAGGTTGGCAGTTATTGATTCTCGCATATACGTATGTAGATGTATATCCAGATAAGCTTATATATATGTTCCTTTTATTAACATTTATACATACATACATATCTTTATATTATACAAGTAAATGGTTAATCAATTATCTCAATTTACTTACAATCCAATTAAAATGAAAAGAATAATTCAAAGCAACCTATGGATTTTACTCACCTTCAAGATGTTAGTGACAACTCTAAACATGATTGATTAACAAAGTCAAAACACTTGACCTATGCAATGCAAAGAAAACTCAAATGGAATTGCTAGTAAGCCCTTAACTAAATACCCTTCTCCTGGGTGATACTCTCCCTCTCCCTCTAGAGGGCATGGGGAAACAATCCTACAATTCCACTCAAGAAACAACTGAGTAGTTAGTCGTTAACATTTACATCATAATTATATCATTACATATTCATCAGTAATTCATCTGAGTGCAAAAAAATCACCTCACATAAAATTCATCATAGAATTTATCTTTCAAAAATTCATAATCACATAATTCATCATAGCATTCATCTTTCAAAATTTCATAATCACATATTTCATCATTGCATTTACCATAAAGCAAAAAGTAATTTTGGAATTCAAAGGTAGGGTGTAACATAAAATTAAATGGTTATTTAGGGGTGCCTAGCTCTAAAACCAATGGCAAGGAAATGTTGTTGATGCTATATTGAATACATTCACCATTGTCTAAAAGATTAATTCCCTTGTTTTGGTGAATATTTCAATACAATCTCAAAAATTATTATGGTTCAATCCTGAGCCCCTGTAATGCCCTGCCAAGGAACCCCAGAGGACAACACTATCTATCCCACATTAATGAAACATTTTTTTTATAAGAAATAACAATGGACGCATAACTTAACATAACATATAATCTAAACCTAGGTCCTCTAAGGTTCCTCAACTACGCTACTCACAAAACTATTAATCTAGTAACCAAAAATCATTTCATTAGCTACCAAGATATCATGATTTATCTAACACGCAAGGTTCATTTTAAAAGTATCGCATTAAATGATTCCACATAACATATCAACTGATAATCCACATTAAGTTCATTTCTATCTAACTACATATACAAGATGCATTACATTATAGTATTCATTACAAGAAGAATAAATCATTATTTGTTACATCATTACAATCTTTACAACAATGCTTCCCAGAGGACATGTGGGAAGAATACATCTAATTATGATAAGAGATACATCTGATATACAATCTAATATATATACATAAAAGTTTGTCTCAATCTGGTACAAGATCTGGAGTCCACAACATAATGAACAATCTCCACACACACAAACATGCAGCACGAATACCCAATGGAGGAAAAAGCACCAACCTCCCGACCATGTGGAACCTTTAGGTCCACCCCCCATGCTAGGAGATAACACAAGGTTCCACTACAAACAGATAGTCAAGAAAGCAACAGGCTAATACAATCAGGGGTTATACATGGACTCCAACACAAAAATTCTCACAACACAACATCACTTACAACACTGAATTCACTTCCAAAGGCACACACACAATAGGAGGGGAGAATACAACCAGGGAATGCTAGAATGCAATAGGGAAGAGTTTCATCACATAGCTTGATATGGGTTATCCTTGCGGATCTTCCTAGACCCCTGCCCCCATCCTGGGTTATCCTATTGGCCTCTCGCGATTCCCGGCCCCCATACAAACTCATGCGAAATCAGCATACCTTTCATGAGGATAAGGCAGTTGATCTTTCCATTCTAAGCCTTCCCATCTCATCTCAAGCCTAAATGAGCACTTGAGCCATGAATGAGGTATATCATTATCTTGATTAATGTGAAATCTACCCATCCCCCTAATTCATTATTAAGGTTATCACTAGATTAAGAAACCCTCCAATGGGTTATCTTGGGCACCACTTTGGGTCCTGGCCCCCATGGAGAGCCACTCCCTCTACTTGCAACTAGTAAACCCTACACATCAAGCAAGTAATTTACCATCTTGCATACCCATCATAATCACATAAATTCAAACACGGTGCAAGGCATTGACCATCTTGCACCCAACACAAACATTTCCAAACCACTTCCAAAGTGAAACCATCATAAAACCATACGTACAAAAATACTCCCTCCTAGGCCTCTAGAAACAGACCTTAAGCAACTTACACAAAAACACCCACTTCTAGATAATTACAAAACACCCCAATTTCCAATAATCAAACACAATATTCAATACAAGCAATCAATCAAACATCACAACCATGAAATAGATATTATTTTCACATTCCATATTACTCATTAACTTAATCATTTAATTGACCTAATTGGGTCATTTACCACAATAATCGTAAATAACTATAATAACAACTATCCTAAACAACTAATTACATAGTGAATTTTACAAATCGACTATGAAATAGTTACGAAAGTAATTAGCATTTATTAATTAACAAAAAGTAATTTAATTTACTTATTTAAACTGAAGCTAAACACAAATCTTTCAATTAACTAAATTTAAGTAAATCAATTCGGCCAACCCAATTACTCAATTTATTTATCAAACATAATCAATTAATTACATAGGTAGAAATATTCTTTTTCTATAACCATAATATATATATTATTGCCAAAATACAATTTTCAATACAATATATCAATTTACCATGTGATATATATATATACACATACATATATTTACATATATATATATACATATATTTATATATATTGAATGACAATCATACAATAAACTTATCGAAATGAAAACACAATGGAAGGTATCGAATTCCAAACATAATATTTATACATCGAATACTATACATATAGTATATTCATCGATTACCAACATGTAGCATATTCATCGAGTACCAACAAAATGTATATCCTTCAAATTCCAAGCATATTATACATTCATCGAAAGCCAAATATGATATATCAAATGTATGGCGCAAGGACGAAGTTGCAGACCATAATATAAAAGTTGCCATATGTCGAATTCAAAGCAAATGCAGACCAAACACTAAGGAATAGCAGGGGCTACCAGACTGCAAGGGAAGGAGAACATTCGGCCGACCGACCCAGGCTGGTTGGGTGCCATGCTAGGCTCCCATATCTGGCGATTGGAGTTAAGTCGTCAGCCTAGTAAACTTTGTTTTAAGAAGACATGATAATTGAGCGCTAAAACAAATATGGAAGAGGTTTAAAAAGTTCACAAAAAGATACATTTGGTAGGAGTAAATTGATAGCATGCAATGCACTGGGTTACAAATTATAAGCAAAATGCCAAAAAAAAGAAAACAGTGAAGGATACGCTGAAAGGCTTAAGAAACTTTCAAACAAATGCATTCGGCTAGAGGACGTAAGGCTGCACAATACATTTTTTCTGTTTTGTTGAAGGCTAAGAAACTTTCAAGCAAACACATTAGCAGGTGGAGATCAAATGCAATGGTTGCAAGATATACACAAATTGGATTTATTAAAACATTCAAGAAGCAATTGGCAGATGTAGATAAATGTTTTCTAAGGAATGCAACGATTGCAAGATATGCATAAAATATATTTTCACTAAGATTATAAACAAAACGATTAAATTGTTAAACACACAAACAGTGGCATTATCGTAAGAAGAACGAAGACTCGTCTGTAAATTTGTTTCCTCAAATTGATTTGATACGATGCATTCCTTCGCCTATCCTTCTACATTCCTCCCTTCCAAAAATCAATGATAGAATGAAATTATTTTATAGAAATTTTCTTCCCAAAACCCTGAATCAATTTTCTCCTTGCATCCCCATTTCTCATCACAATGACAATATGTGAAATTTTGCAGACAAATTACTCCCTTCCTCCCAACAGAATCCCCAAAATCTCTCAAAAGGAAAATTATTTACAAGAAGGAAGTTCATTTTTTTGAAACCAAAAATCCAATAAAATCTCTCAAAATCTCCAAAAAAAAATATTAAGTCTCTTTTTCGACAATCCATTCAAAGTTGTGCATGAACTTGCATGAAAAACCTTTCTATTTTCCATACTATTTTTGCTATTTAATAATTATAACTTCCTACTAAAATTCTATTTTATTTTATTTTAATATTACATTACTCATTTAATTTATTATAAACTATGATTTTTAATAAATATATTTATATTTATTTATCAAAGTGCCCTTTCCACTTAATAATTTATTTTAATGCATCTATTAACCAAAAACAACATTTATCAAAAAAATTTAAATTAAACAGACCGAATGCCAAACAATTACCTGAACCCTAACCAGGGTTGAAAAGCAAGACCAACTTACCATAGACAACACTGACACACTGACAAGGTATCAAACTGGATACTCATCCTCTTCGAGGATGATGGCTAGGGCACGGGACCAAGTGTTATCTATGATCAACTGTTCCATTAGGTTTAAGGCACACTCAGACCTACTAATTCAGGTGGAGTCGATGCCTAGTACCTACAACTCGCAATACACAAAACGGTCATACATATACATATAATCATCATATACCTAGTGAAAGGAAATCAAAACATCATAGGGTTCTCACAAGTGAGAAATATGACATCCTTACCTCCACACCTAAATAGAATTTAAAAGCATCATTTAATATCTCAAATAACATCTCCTAACATCAATAATCATAAACCATTCCAAAATAAGGTAGCACATTCTATTTATAGCATATTCATAAACATGTCATAATCGTCATCAAAATAATCAAAGACTAACCAACATCTAACATCACTATTCCATTAGTCATTAAAATATCCATAAGCATATATCAACATGATAAGCATATCTATAACACACGTAATAATTCCTAACCTAGAACATCACACATAGTCATGACAATGATCTAATCATATCATTATTAAATGTCAGTACTTCATTAAACAAGGCTATCATAGACTTAAAGCATTTACGCTTCTTAGATCATTCCATCTAAATCATCAACAAAGGTCAGTATGCTAACATCCTAATACATCATCAACATGTAATCATAAATAAATAGCTCTTAGTCTCATAGTAAACATAAAAAATAAACATAACCTATATAAACCTAGCATCTTAACAAGTCTTGAGTATTACATCATCTAACATAGTAACGTACAGTAACAAATATCATTATAAAATGTTTTTACCACAAGCCAAGAGAACCTGAGACATAAAATGAATCCACAATCATCTGACATAAACATCATAAAAAGGTGAATCATGGAGGAGCACTACAACCCCTCACATTTTATCCCAATCACTAAGTGTTTGATATACTATACAAGATTGAACTATCAAGTGGAAATAATCTAACAAAATGTGCTTCGATGAACATACTCACGTTGATCTTCCTACTTGATTGAATTTTTCAAGGTGGTGTCCAAGGATTTTTTTCTCCTCAATCAACCCCCCTAGTGGGTCAAATTAACAATGGTGAGAGATACCAAAAAATAGCATATGCAAACATACAAATGGCCTAGATGATCATGATTATAGACTTGAATTATTTAATTCTTTTTATAAATTGAAGCACCCTCTTATGATTCTCCTTGTAATTTCCTCTAAATTAAATTTTAAGTGTGAATTGAGTGTCTTTAAATACCATGAGATAGCTACATTTCACAAAAACACGTGTTAAGTTGGTTCATAATGAATACTAGGAAGGGTGAGAAACTTAAATTTTTAATTTTAGGTTCATTTGCATGTCCTATGAGATTGATGTGTGAAATTGAACTTGGTGAATCCTAAGTTGATTATAAATGAATCTTAGGGATAAAATGTTAATTGTGAGGCAATAAATGAATATACACAAGTTAATGTGAATTATAATATAATAATATTTGATTAAATGGATAATTATAAGAACATGTCTAAATGAGAGTAAATAAAAGTGGATCTCAATCAATTTATTAGCCAAATCAAACACAAGAGTATGCTATTTTTTAATATGTTATCACATTTAAGACTAATTTCCACTAAGGTGAGTACTAAACTAAATGTGAAATGACATAGGTATGCAAATCTCACCATTATAAAAAACTCAAACATATTAATCTCAAGACACCCATTTAACCTCTATGATAAATTAAATATAAGTATCTTAAAATTAATGTCTCTCAATGTATTTATAATAGATATATTTAAAATATATATCTATATTAATGTGTTATATATACATATAAGAGAAATATCTATGTTAATGTGACATATGCATATACCAACTCTCATTCATCTAATTATTCAAGAAGCATCGTAGACAATTGACAATGCATCATCAACCCACATCAACATTTTAGGATGCTCACTACATGTTTGTTGTTTTTATCATTTTCACAAAACTGTTAAATTGGTAGCACAAGTTTGACCAAAAGAGAACAATCCTTACCTAATAAGCTCTTAAGCAATGTCTATCAAAATAACCCTTTTAGATATAAGTTGCAACACACCAACATGAACAAGATCCAACATTGTAAGCATCAAAGTTGAGATATGCAAACAAGGTTAGATCTATAGACAAAAAACTAATTTTACAGTCACAAAAATAAACCAAAACAACATAAAAGAAAATTTTCAATCTCACAACATTCATCTCACATATCCTAATTTTCTAACATGTTAAAAAATCAACTAATAACAATTAAAACAACAAAATAAATATTTTATTTTATTTATTTAATTAAATTTTAACACATATTTTAATAACATTATAATTCCAATTATTTATTGAAAATTAAACTAAATTATTTATAAATAATTTAATTTAAGTAGAATATTTTTATTTTTCCTTACAAGAATGTTTATAAAACGTCATTTTCTCTCATATTCCACAACAAATCCTAACAAAAAATAAAGAATGAAAGCTATTTATAATCAATGCCTTCCATGACTTTGAGGAAGTGAAAGTAGGTATGGGAGAGGGGCCCATAATGGAGCAGGGTCCAATAGTGGGGATAGAAGTACTTAGTCCTCAGTGGGCCTCGTAGTGGAGCACTTTAATATCCAATTTTTTTAAAAAAATTATCTATAAAGTATGCAAAGTGACAAATCATGTGATGCCACATCAGTGCACCAATAAAACATGACTTAGTGCACCACTATTGGTCTCACCTTTTTTTGGGCCTTTCTGGATACCTCAACAAAAAGCATGTTGATGTGGCATCATATTTGATGATGTGGCCCTAAAATGAAATATAGAAGCACATGAGTTTCCAAATAAACAGGTGTATAGAATTGGGAATGATTTGAAATTTCCACATAGGATTTTGTGAAATGCAAAAATAGGGTGCTCCACTATAGGCCCCTTTCCCCTATATAAATTACTTTCGAGTAGTTTAAGAATGCTTACATATATAAATAGTAATGTGCTTTTCTATCTCATTTTCAATCAATTTCAACAAGTCTTGTTTTCTTTTTCTTTACTCAATGGATTTCTATACCTACTTCCTTTGATTAAACATTATTCTTTTATCAAAGGGGTTTGGTTTAGGGGGTGATTTGTTTGGAGTTAATAAAGATTAGGTTTATTGATATTTAATTTATTTTTTATTGTTTTAATTTATGATTAGATGTTAAGTGTTGTAATGTTCGAGCTGATTTGTTTGGTATAATTTTGTTTTTAGTGTTTTAATATTCAATTATATAAATATTTAAATCTGCAAGTTTTTATTTGGAAAACAATTTTTTTTAAAAGAAAAAAATACTACGTATTATAGTCACAAAAAAAAGTCTTATTAGCATTGCAATCATATAATGGCTTAAGGGAAATTCACCACCAACAAATTCACTTCCAACAATTCATCGCCATGACAAATTCATCTTGTGGAAAATTCACAGCCAACAATATGACATGAATTGCTGGTGGTGAATTTGTAATGGCGATGAATTGTTGACAATGAATTGTTGGAGGTGAATTTGTTGGGGTGAATTTTCCTAGAACCTCATATAATATCTTAATATGTTTAATTATACTAATAACTACACTACTGAGAGGTGTGATGTTTGTGTGGATAGCAAAACAATGGTATTATTATCATAGATATATTATTTGGTAGTGAAAATGCAATATAATATTTTATTGTTCTTTCAAGATAAAATATCTTTTGGGACTAGATTTTTTGAGCTTAAAAGCTGAAGATAAAACCTATAAACTAATTATAAGTGTAAAGAGCAATATTTATTTATAAAGGTATTGAAGAATAAAAAAAACCATTGAAAAGAATCCAATATTGATGTAATGTATATAATTTTGAAATACAAGAATAATAGTATAGTCTATTTGTAACTTGTTCTTAAAACTGATTTAAGAAAGTGCAACATAGATAGAAAAATAAATTTATTTAAAAATACACAACATGAATAGAAAAAAATAGCCATAAAAATTATTGATACTCACAAATTTAAATCTTAAGAACCATCAATTCATGTAATTATCTTTCATAGAATAAAAAGAACAGACATTAAATAACATGGAAACAATTCAACCACTATTTATTTTTAATTGCTTGACTTTAAAAAAAAATCTAATTTGAAGAAAACATTTCAACTACTAAGGGAGAGGGAACGATGGTGGTGCAGGCTTCTATCGTGAGGAAAGGAGCTGACAGTTTGGGCCCCACAAAGCAACAATAAAAGAACCCCCTTTTTTTAAACTATTATTATAATATAATATGATAAGTACATGTTAAATCAAAAAAGCGTTCAATCAATTATAGAGCAAATACTTTCCACCTTCCCAAATTTAGGTGAATGCAAATAGATATTTTTTATTTGTGTTATATATGCACTAATACATTAAAACTAATATGACATGTATAGAACCCATAATTTACATTTCATCTACCATAGATTTGACAACTAGCCAACTTGGAGATACATTTGAACATATTACAAATAAAAATGTTTCATTATTCTTCCTTGGTTGATAAACTTATTGTTCCAGCATGTCCAACTATACCCCTCTTTCTACAAATTTACCCTACAAAAATTGAAAACCAACTCTCAAGCTCACAATGCAACATAATTTTACAAAATAAAGACTCATTATTTCAACCATATTTCACAATTATACATGATATTTAATTAATCCATCCAAATATTAAAACACAATAATTTTGAATTTCTCAAATCAACTTTCACACTATAATTAATATTGCCAACCCAAATTTCTAACCTCTCAAATCACATCTATACGTACCATTCCCAACCCAATTCATATCAATTCTACCATTAATTCCAAGTATGGAACCTCAAATTCCCTCCAATAATTCAAATTTCTCCACTTGCTCACAAATTCCTATTTATACAAGTTACCAAAGATGTGTGTTGCATATTACCATCATTCAGAATTCAAATTTCACAATTTTAGTTTCAGACACCTATTCAAGACTAATTTTGGACAGCTCTTGCAAACTACATTCACACAACTGTTGCAACTTCCAAAAGGTATGTATATTTCAAAGTTTTTATAAGATTAAAAATATATAAAATGTTCACTATATGTTTATTATTCATACGTATCATGATTTTCTTCATAAACATTTGTATACATATGTATCATTCCACCTGTCATCCTTAGTTTACACATACACACAATTGGCCAAAAGATAGGTCCATGAAACCCTTAATAGTCGAGTATATGATACCCTCAAATGCTATATATATATATATATATATATATATATATATATATATATATATATATATATATATATATATATATATGTATATATGTATGTATGTATGTATGTATGTATGTATGTATGGTAGAGATATATAAATTGATGTTTCATAAAGCCTTCTTCATTTATATTTAAATGAATTAGATGTATGGTTTGTTTACTGTAAGTTTATTGTTCATATGTATCATGATTTTCTTCAAAAACATTTGCATACCTATGTATCATTCCACCTAGCATCCTTAGTTTGTACACATACACATGGTTGATCAAAAGATAGGAACATGAAACCCTTAATAGTTGAGTATATGATACCCTCAAATGTTATATATATATTGTAGATTTATATATTGGCAAAGATATATAAATTGATGTTTCATATAGCCTTTTTCATTTACATTTAAATGAATTATATGTATGGTTTCCTTTTTCTTCAATTACAGTTAAGGAATTTTATTATCTCAAGCAAGATTCTCACTAAGAGATGATACTTTGCATGAGAAGTACTAGTTTCATTTTGTGTCCCTTTATAAAGCAAGGGGGGGCTTGGCATTTCTTGGTAGAACTTATGTATAGTATAAGCTTTTGAAATAGGGTGGGATTAGTGCATCTACATTGGTTTAGTTTATTTTGTATACCAAAATAGGCATTTGGTTCTCATAGAATTGGAGGAGGGATATTGACATTTTCAAAGGAAATTGGACTCTTGGAGGAAAGTTATTCTCTTATATGCAGGCACTAGAGGAGGGACTCTGACACATTCAAAAGAATTGCGGACTCTTGGAGGATAATTTTTCTCTCATTGTGTGTGAAATATGAGAATATGTTCTCTAATGTGGTACAAAGGGTTTGCATGTTTGATATTCAAGATATCCGTTGATGGATTTAGTTTGGTGTTTCTTGCGCGAGTGAGAAGAATTGGTAGAAGTGTTTCATCAAAGTTTCTAAAAGGGTTGATGTGCTCACTCCTTGTAGTGTTTCTTCCTTTGTTTGAATTGATGTAATAAAGGAGGAACGTTGGAATTTATATTACATCCTTAGTGTATAGTTTAGATTATATTAAATAATAAATAATAAATTAACATGTAATTGTTAATTTGTAATAATGTGAGTTCGTTAATAGTTAGAATAAATAATAAAACAGTTTTTAGTTGTTAGTTATTCCCTTAGGAGGTTATACATGAGAATAAAAGGCTTTATAATCTAATTGAATATAATGTAAAAATCATCCAAAAATATCAAATATAAAATCAATATATCTTTTTATCTTCATGTGCAATAATGGTTTAATGTATATGTGTTTTTTCTACAATTTTCAATAAAATAAATATATGACACTTTTAATACTTAAACCAAAATTTAATACATTGATGTAAGTTAAATGGTACAACCCTCATATAATGTAACCATGTACACCCTAAAATAAGAATGTAAGTAATTTTCCATCCATCACATGGAACAATGTATTTAATGCACAAAGGTTAGATGTGATGGGCAGAATAAGTGCACCTAAACAACTTCTACCCACATATCAAAAGCTCCTAATTGTAAGGTTAACTAGTTGTAATTTCTATGGATCTACCTTTTGTTGTTTCAATTAGTCCTTAGTGTATATGATCAAACCAGAGCCATTGTCAACTATGGATTATTTAATGTTTAACTATCTATATTTCACCACTATGTGTAAAGGTAATGTTTCATTAATAATTAAATCATGTGGTAGATCTACATCTTCAAATGAAATATCATGATGATCCTTATTTCCAATAGATTCAACCAATAAAATCATAGGATTTAGTAGAGTGTTAAAATTTAACTGGATCTTTTATAAATATTTTTGCAATGGTGAAGTGCACACTAGACCCCAAGAGATATCTTAGCTTACATTTTTTTACTTGATCAATGATATTGTATTCCTTTAGATTTTTATTTGTAAGTGTAGGCTTAGGAGGAAGGTTAGATGAATTAGGGGGTAGAGAAGGTTTTTGTAAGAGTTTTTTTCCTATAGCTAGTATTTGATGTATATTTTAAATTATGCAATTTAATCTTGTGAATTAGGCGTGACATGAAAAGTAGGCTTAGTCCTATAGAAGGGATATCAACATGAAAAGTAGGACAAGAATATGTATATTTCATGTGAATTGTAAGCAAGCATAAAAATATAATGCATGAGAAGGTGTCACTAGGTAAATATTATCCTCAAGGGCACTAGAAAATAAGTAATAAAAACTTGCACCAAATTCATAAAATAAGATGAATCAAACCATTGCAAATATTTACCATTTAGATAAAATATAAACTTACTAATCAATAAGATGACATCAGATCTACATGCTCATAATTAGCAAGAAAGAAATATTTAACATATAAAGAAGTATTTGTAGTACCACCATAGTCATCATGTAATTTATATAACCATAATGTATGAAAGAGAAATGAATATTAATATGAGTTACATAAGAATATAATGAAGTAACAACAAGGTATAACTATCATCATGTACAGTATCACTATGTGAAAGGCTATCATGAATATCCACAAAGATAACATGAGAAATAAAAAATTGATATTTAAGAAACACAC
Source organism: Sequoia sempervirens (assembly GCA_007258455.2). NCBI lineage: Eukaryota > Viridiplantae > Streptophyta > Pinopsida > Cupressales > Cupressaceae > Sequoia > Sequoia sempervirens. The sequence goes on from VDFB02086081.1 coordinate 261,602,485, forward strand.
CATCATGTATAAAATAATGCAATTCATTACAAGAATTCAAATTTATGGGTATAAGACTAACATGAAATGTAAAAGTAAGTAGAACTAAAAGGTATAACAATATCATGATATGTGAATAAAGTGTAACCCCATCAATGTCCAATATCATAGGTACATACTACTAACATCCTCATCACTATCTCAAGCCATGGGTGAGAGAATCATTGTGAAACTTATGGACAAGTGAAGTGGTTGCATTTAAAAGGAAAGGATGGGAACTAACCAACTTAATGAAAGAGGGAAAAACAAGTAAATGATAGAAAAACTACTCCATAGAAAACATATCCTTATCCATAACATAAAATGTAATGAGAGTTTCAATGGTGGAAAGATTAAAGGAACATATAAAAATTAGAAATGTATACTTGCATATCAACTAAGGAAAATTACCTATGAGAAGTCATTATGACAAATTATCCAAGGGTGGGTGGAGTGATTAATGATGCATATGACTATGTTTAATCAAACCCTATTCAAGATGCTCTAAGAAAAGGAAAACAAAAGTGAATCCAAGCCCAAGGAAAATCTAAAATATAAGGATAGAATCAAATTTGGAAATGAAACCCAAGAGGTCAAATTAAGGATGGTCAGGGTAGATACAATCAAAGTCACAAAATGAATTCCAATCCTTATAGGAAAATAAAATGGCTAATAATTAGTAGGAAAATGAAATTAAACCATAATTAGATTTAAGCTAGAAGACAAATAATGATAAAAAATTAAATTTGAAACCCTGATGTAGGAGTATAAACCCTAAGGGGAAACCCTAGGTTGTGTAAGTAATGTTGGTTTTACCAACACATGTAATGGAATAAATCACACTCCATAAATAAATATAGGGTTAATTAAATAAATGTAATCAATAAGCACATAATCAACCTTGATTAACTAGCTAAGAAAAATTATTTGTAAATACATGGAAAATTAAATGGCAATTTAGGGGTATATAGATACAAAATTGATGATGGGGAAATAATGGTGATGCCATGTTTAATCTATTCGTCATTGTTCAAAAAATAAATTCCCTTGGTTTGGTGAATGTAGCAATACATCCTCAAAAAATATGATGGTTCAATCCTAAGCAACTCAAATTCAATCCTAATCACTATGGATTTGATCTAATGTACATGATTGAACTGTCATGTGGAAATGATCTAACAAAATATGCTTCAATGAACTTGCCCACCTTCACCTTCCCCCTTGTTTGAATTGGTCACGGTGGTGTCTAGGGAAAATTGGGTAGATGTCAACTTGATCGGTGATTTTGTTCTCTTAGGTCAACCCCCTTGGCAAGTCAAATTAACATGAGAAATATCGAGATAACATATACAAACAAGTAAATGACCCAAATGATGATGATTACAAATTAGATTTCTTTGATTCCTTTTAGAATTGGAGTGTGTTCTAATGGTTCTCCTTGTAATTTCCTCTAAATAAAATTAAGTGCATATCAAATATATTTAAATATCATGAAAATAGAAACATGTCACACAAATGTGTGTTAGGTTGGCTCATAATGAGTACTAGAAAGGGGTAGGAATCTTAATAATAAATTTCAAAAGTAAGCTATATCTTTGAAGAATGTTTTAAATACAATGACTCATAAGGTGTTATGATATTTTATGTAAAACCATGCCTTCAAATTTGCTTTCTGAAGTTTGAAAATATACTACCAGAAAATAATTACCAAGACTAACCATAGAAAAAAAATATTACAAATTTCTTGTTCATAGTTGAATGAAAAGATCTAAACAGACAATATATGAAACTACCCATCAGAATCCATACAATTCATTGAGGAATATCCATAAGATTCTACTCTCATTTGTACAATCATTCAAGGATCATAAAGAATTGACATTGTATTATCAACTTAAATTAACATTGTAGACATCTCTACATGTTTTCTTCTTATTTTTTATCCTTTTTACCAAACCATTGAATTGGTAGCAAGGTTTTGACCAGAGGAGAACACTCCTAGCCTAACAAGCTCCTAAATGATGTCCTTCAACACAACCCTTTTAGACATAGGTTGTAGACATCAAGAAAAAAGCAATCTTGACATTAGAAGCAACAAAGTTTGGATATTCGAAACAAATTTGAACTATAGTCATAGAGGTCAATTCTACAATTGTAAAAGTGAACTAAAGCAACATAAAATAATTTTTTTAGTCTTGAAGTATATGTTTGACATGACTTCATTTTTTAAAATATTAACAAATGAATTGACAACATCTAGAAAAACACGATCTTCATCAAACCTAAAGTTAAGTGCCCTTATTTTATATTTAAATTTTAACAATGTTATCAATCCCAATTCTTTATAATAAATAATTTATTTTCACTAGAATATTTATGTGAATTGTGCTATATTCCTACACAAGCATATTTATAAAACACTATTTATATTGAAGAGTTGCAGTTTAATGGGTTGAGTACAATAGGTGAAAATGATGATTTATTTCTTGATTACACCATCTACTAAGGTTCAAATCTGTTGGAGGCAACAATAAGACCAATTTTGACTCTCAAATGACTTTAAAAAACTAGATTCCTTAACTCATAACAATTAAATGAATAGATAAATTGTATTAAAAAAAAATTAATTTAAATACTATGATCGACTGATTAGCATGGGCCGATTACGCTTGATCCATGAAGAATCAAAGCATAATGAATCCGCTAATGTCGAATCTCAACAAGATCATTCAAATGAAAGTTAAACTAAACATTTATCAAAACTAAGCATTCTAAACTATGAAATCATTAAAATGTCTACTCTAACCCATCTGAAACTTATCCCGTTGTGAGATTGGTGTCACGTTGATGTGGAACAATGACCATTTCCCAATCCCATGGATAAATGAGCTTGTTCCAGTCAGTTTTATTGAAGAAAACTAATGGAATGGTTGTGAGATGTGTATGAAAACATGATTTTAATCTAAAATGAGTATGATGCGAGCTAGTTTAATATGATTTCATGCTAAAAAATGATCTAGTTATGAAAAAACTAATGATGCAGATAGGGTCCTCCCCTTTGCACACTACTCAAAATAGAAAACAATTTTTTGACTTTTGTCCAAATTGAACAGCCAACAAAACACAAATTGCAAGCAAGCTCATATTTTATTAATTCAATTCAAATACAGAAAAACTGCATTACAAAAATAAAATAAAA
>VDFB02086081.1:261605801-261651942 GCA_007258455.2 Sequoia sempervirens
TGACTTGTTAATGCCCAATACAATCACTAGAGTTAATGGATCCACAAGAGGTAGATAGTCCATGTCATAAATCCCGAGGGGAGTGCTGACCATTTTCCAACAATCTCCCCCTCAATGTTACCTGAGGGGATTCAAACTTGAAACCTTTGGCTATGATACCAATTGTTGGCTCCATAGTTGTCATTGCACCAAAAGATTGACCTATTAATGCCTGATACAACCACCAGAGTTAATGGATCCATGAGAGGCAGTTAGTCCATGTCACGAATACCGAGGGGAGTGTTGACCATTTTCCAATAGGTTTATATGTACTTATATCATATAAATACACTTTCATTCTAATCCCATACAAAATAATTGAAAGGAATTCAAGTACATAGAAAATATTCCAACACCAATCTATCAAAGGAGAGAATGTGGAAATTTTGATAGTTTCAAACCCTTATTCAATTACAATAAAGAAGATGAACATAACAAGTAAAAATAAACAACATCAAAGATACAATAAAAAACATAACACAAAATATACGTGGGGAAAACCCTTTCGAGAAAAATACCGCACACTCCAAAAGCCTAAACAATGTATTATTTGTAAACAACAGTTACAATACACTTGCAACATAAGCTTCTATAGGAATTTTTCTATGTTACAATTTTGGAGTAAATCCGAAAGCATAATGGTATCTCAACATAACTTCATACTACTCCAAAATACACAAGTGTTGAATATATAAGAGTTTACAATGCATAAAATTAAATTTTCTAAATCAACTAGCAAAGGCTAAAGATGCAACATGGAAAGCACCAAAAATACTGCACATGCATAATGGTAAGTTTCTAATTGTCACCACATGCCACACTACAAAATCTACACTTGCCAAAATAATTTCACCTTGAAAACTCACATTCCATGTAAACTCAACACACTAATAGAAAAATCCTTAATGCACAACTCCACCTATAAAATCAACTTTCCAACTTGACACCTCATCCAAATAGAAACTGCAAGTTGTAACTCACAAGACAATGTGGGAAAATTAGTAACATTTAATATTATGGAAAAATAAAAGCTTGAGACACCTTATTTTTCATAACATTCCCCCACTTGTCGAATGCCTTTGAAGATTCAAATGAAATAATAGGATTTAACTGCTAAAGGTCATGATGGCCATAGAATTCAAACACCATATGAACCTCTCTATGCTCACTAGATTTTTCAATGCATCTACAACATTCGTTAGGGTGTCAACCTTCTCCAGCTTCACCTTTCCATCTTCCACCATATCATGAATAAAATGAAACTGAACATAAATGTGCTTTGTTTTGGCATGGAAAGTTGTTGAAACACAACAATCTATTAAGAGGGGGGTGAATCAATAGATATCAAAACTTATCCCTTTAAACCTTTGTGCAAACTTAGCCCTTAATTAATATTGTAGATTAATTCATTTTAACTCTTTATGCAGATTTATTAAACATGCTGAGAGATAAACATACACACACAAAAAACATCACATAACACATGATATACGTGGAAAACCCAAGATGGGAAAAACCACAGTGACAAATGTTGCTTGAGTCTACTAATCAAATCCAACGTCACAAAGAAGTCTTTTGTTACAATATTTTAGGGAACCAACCCAAGGAAGCACCAACTCCCTAATTTAGGAGCACCAACTCCAAGGAAGCACAAAATTCTTAATTTAGGAGAACCAACTCCAAGGAGACACCAATCCCTTACACTGAGCACCAACTCAGTTATCTGATGGAACTAACCTATCATATTTACAAAACAGTATTACAATTTGTCCTATTGAACACAATTCTATGTTGCAACTAAATTTGCAATTGCGCAACTATATGTTGCAATTCCCACAACTCACTCTTTGTTTTTGATGCTGCAATTTCAGCAACACATCCCTCTGCTCTACAAACTCTTCTCTTCTGCACTTAAAATATTCATTGTTCTACCTTGTTGCACTACACACTCTCTTCATACTTTGCCTCTGTTGCATAGTCAACAATACATAACTATGTTCTGCACTATCTCTTTCTCCTTTGCACCTTGAATGCAAACACCTAGAAGATATTTTTTATTACAGTCTCGGATACATGTGCATTCCAAATTATTTTCTGCACCTGAACTCTATCACATGCAAACACCTCCTTCGACAATACCTAATTTTCTTCCTTTTTTCTTGACTCCACTGATCTTCTATATCTTCCTCAAGATGTGCACCACTATCTAGATCATCTAGAACCCTTTGTTAGGGTTTGCTCCCCCCATTGACATCTCCAAAAAGCTACCAATTTATCAATCCAAACACTCGCTTTGAATAGATTCATTGAATTTGCTAAACCAGATAACCTACAAAACCCTAAACCCATAATACATTAAATTCATTCTTTAGTTTGTTTGACCTTCACCTGATCTCAGTCACTTCTACACTCTATTTTGTCATCTTCCCTATTAAATCTCCAATCAGTTAATCATTGGTGCAGTTGAATGAATTAAATTCATTCATTGTGTCGTCTACCAGTCAAACCCTTGTTTACATGGACTTAGTCATTGATCATCTTCATGTTTGAATATGGATCGTTGATCTACAATATTTGTGCCATGATCCTCTAGATTTCCTTTAATCTCAACAACTTTAAAACATAGTCGTTGGATTGAACTCCTTTAAACTATCATCATTGATCACTTTCCCTTTGGAACCATAGCCATCGCCTATCACTCCTTCACTTAGGGCATCAACATATATTTTTGTGATGTGAAGAGATCATAATCATCGTCAAATCTTCAACTCTTAATCTTCACCATCGATCTCATAGCCATTGCTACCTCATAGCCTATCGTTGTTCTAATGGAGACTTCATTTTCCACTTTAGCGGTGTCCATCTGATCATTACTTAATGATCTTAACCATTGAATTATCATCAAACTCAATCATCACTCATTGCTACTTCACATGAGCATTTGGCTTTCATTTAAGTGATGTGTATGGCTATAGCGATCACCGTCCAATCACCCTCCTTTTAATCTGACATATTGATCTTGTCTTGTCTCATATCACTACTTTTTCAAGAGTGCTCATTTTTGTCCATGTGATGTGAAGAGGTACAATGATATCTGTTCAATGTTCACTAGATGATCTTGACCATTCATCACTCATTGCACAAATATTTAGTTTACCTTGCTTTACTACAGTGATGAGAACATCCTTCATGATGCAATAATTTTTTGCCACTTGTCTTTGCTAACATCATACTCCACTAGATCACATCGTTGATTGCTCATTGTTGAATGCACATATGCCTTTATTTCTCCATTAGTGATTTGAATGAACATGGTGATCACCATTGGATCAATCGCCATCCAATCTAAACTTTCCCCCACTATACCTCAAGCTGGAAACATGGGCCCATAAAGTCTTGGTAGGCTTGTGGGAAACTACCACCTATCCACCTTGATGTCACCTTCCACTTCCTTCTTTTGTTCATCACCCATCACAAAAATCAAATCTTCCTTTGAAGTCATGACCACAATGCAAAGGACTAAGGTGATATCCATTGGATTTCTTCTATTTAATCTTAGTCATTCATCACATATCGTGCAACACTTCTATGTTAGAGACACCAAAGCACGATGTGAGAGAATGAGGTGATATTCTTTCGATCCTCTAACTTTGAACGTGCACCATCAAATCCCCATTGCAAGCACACAATGCATCAAAAAAATCATATCTTTCTTTGGCTTCACAACAATGATGTGAAGGTTGGTCATGATGCACACATAAACTATCAACTCGGAGACTCGGTAAAGGGTCTGGTCATGGAATGGTTTCAATGACATAAGTTATAACTTATGCAACCTGCAACCTCCAAAAAGCAGTAGATGACATAATAAAAAATATGTTAAGGCACCATGAATACAACCCTATGGTTTTACTAATAAACCCTAAACCTGTTTGAGAGCACAAATAATTCCGTTATGAGAACATCCTTCAATCTCTAGACATACAACTTATGTTTCTAAGAATCTCTCAAAAAACCCATATCAAATTTGATAACAATTTTCACCTCTACCTTCTAGAAGAACCCTCTACAACAATATGTCAACAATGTATGACAATATTGCAACCATCTGAGCTACCTTGCAACATTTACAGATACATGCTCATGTCTTCATCATTCTACACAAACCCTTCCAAACATTGATCCTCTAGTCTTCATGGCATCCAAGTACACCACAAAATTGCATTCTTGCAATCAATGAAACCTTTTGTCACTAGCCAACAATCTACCATTTAGGATCAATTCCATCTCAATTTTGATCTCTCTTTTGACATTAGCTCCATTTCACCACTGATCTCCCCTTTTGACATCAATGAAAATATTTATTCCAATAAAATTAAGATTCTTTGCTAATAAAATGACACTTTGACTGTCACAATAGATAGTAATCTTCTCTACATCAAAACCAATATCAGAACACAAAAGCTTAATCCAAATGGCTTCCATACAATCATGAGTAGCTTCCATGTACTCTACTTCTATAGTGGACAAAGTGACTACAACCAGTTGCTTATTTATCCAACTGATAGCACCACCATACATCGTGAACACATATCCACTAGTGGATATTTTGTTGTCAATATCACCTACCCAATTTGAATCCACATATCCATGAATACTCACTAAGTGCCAAGGTCCTATATTACAACCATGAAAACATAAGGAATACTCGGAAGTACCCCTCAAATATCTAAACACTCTCTTAAATACATTGGCAGTATTCCTTAGTTGATATAACGAAGGTGGTATAATGGACCTATTTTCCTTTATTTCATTAGGAAATGAGATCCACACAATGAATTTATTATCAAACCTTAGGTGAATTAACACAAAGTGAGAATCTTCAAATTTCCTTATGACTGGAAGACAAGGGTCAAGGTCAAACAATACTTTGGGGAGAAAAAATAAAAATTGCAAATCAACTAAAAAATGCAATCTAACACTTGAAACCTAGAAATTAAGCTCAATGTTTGCAAAATTAGAAAATATAATGTAGATATGAGAAGGGTAGAAGCATGTGTGCTACGCACCAAAAGTGATTTTCAAAAGCTGATCTAAGACTCATTTTCTTGTATGTGAATGGGTCCAAGTATAGGAGTTTCAACAATCTTTCAAGAGCCTATGGTGTAGATCTAAATCCTCTAATTTGTCTAGGTTTCAATTTAAAAAGTCAGGAATCATATTTGTAGGTTAGATTCCATGATTTGACAACAACTTTGACAACTTTGCAAATCTTGCTCTTCGAAAGGTCTTTAATTCTTCTTCAACCTAAATTTTCAATCATGCATACAATAGAGAAAAGTGTTTATTTTTGGGTGAATAGGGGTTTTCCTTGGTCAAACCTCATTTGGGTAATCAAACCTTTAATTGCAATAATGAATGATAGATGGAATGAAGAATGAAAAAAGATTTACTACCACCCAACAAACCCTTACATGAAACCTTGATAATGGAGACCTTAGGAGACATACAACTTGCATGAAGTGGATGAATTGGATGTGGATCTTGAAACTTGAATCTTGCTTGAAATGATACTCTAAATGCTTGATTTGACCATGAAACCTACATCACAATGTTAACTCCACAAACATACATGATGCAAGAAGGTTTTGACATGATGGATGGATCTTGAATTTTGCAATAAAACTATGATATATCTATTCTTGAATGCCTTTCGTTGCTCTTGAAGTGCTCTTGTGGATCTTCAAAAATGCTAGGTGAAACATAGTAAAATAACCTTGAAGTTATAGGTATGTATCCTTAATTTCCCGAAATTCAAATATCACAAGCTGACCTTGAATTATGGATTTAAAAATATTCAAATACCACCAAAAAATTAATTTAAATTTAGGTCCAAAGGTCTAGGGAGGACCCATTTTCCCATGGGAGAATGGGTCCTAGGTCCCTATTCTTAGAACACACATTGCTCAATATAAAGTGTTATATTTAGGCATTAATTATTATTGGGTTTCCCCTTCAGAAAATGTAATTAATTAGGCCTATAAATGAATTAAAAGGATAATCAAGGTGTAATTAAGCTCATTTTAATTAAGAGGGACAATAAGTGCATAAATGTAAAGGGGTACATTTAATAACACCAAATTAAGGCATTATTAAGTCTAATTTATCTAGGAGGACCCAAACATGTGAGAAAATGTAAAGTGATACATTTTTTTACACTACATTTAGCCCCCACTTTAGTGAGAAGATGGACCTGCATCAAACTCACACTAAAGTAAACAATCAAGAGATTTCTATGTTAGAACACAATGATCTATTGACAGGGGGGTGAATCAATAGATACCAAAACTTTGGCTATCAAAACCTTTACGTAGATTACTTGCTTAAATCCAAATACCTTGTGCAAATTTCTTTCTCAAACTCTTAATGTGTGGATTGAAAACTAAAGATGCAAACATAAACATGTGAATAAAAAGTCAACACACACATGCCCAAAACACCAAATATATGTGGAAAATCCAAGATGGGAAAAACCACAGTGAGAAATGTTGCTTGAGTCTACTACTCAAATCCGGCCTCACAATCCAAATCTTTATTACAATGTTCAGGACACCAACCCAAGGAAGCACCAACTCCCTGATTTATAAGCAACAACTTCAAGGATGCACCAACACCCTGGTTTAAGAGCTACAACTCCAAGGAGACTACAATCCCATAAACTGAGCTATAACCCAATACAATGAGGAAACTACCTTTGTGATAACAAACATAAGTATGGATAAGACTTGGTTCTACAAAACCTGATCAAGCATCATTACATTTAGTACATTGTTACACTTTCTACAACACACTCCTACTCTGTACTCTCCTCTACACATAGAACAATCATTGTTCTATCTTACTGCACTACATACCTTTCCCTTTCTATAGTGTCTCATGCATCTACAATATTTTGAATACAAACCTAGATGATATTTTGTATTATAGTCTAGGACTTCCTTGCATGTGTATTCTCTATATGCTTTTCTACTCTCGCTATTTCCTTATTGTCACAGTTGCATATTCATAACTCTATTTTTCACACTCTACAATTGCAAACTCCTCTTTGCATCTATTGCACACTCAACAATACATAACTCTATTCAACACCCTATGCACTTGCCAACATCTCACACAAACAATAGATACAACAATTTAGACAAGTCTCAGATTGTCTTCCTTTTTTCTTGCTTAACTCCACTGACCTATAATATCTTCCTTGATATTCTCACCAGCGTTGAGATCTAAAATATTCTACTAGGGTTTCCTTTGCTTGAAAAATTCACCATCAAGCTACCTGTACCTCAAGCCACACACCATTTTCTAGCTCATAATTAAGACATCTAATAGGGTTTACCAAATATTACCATATCTTGCATCGAGCCTTCCAACATTTAATTCTATTACAGATAATTTTCCTTCATTCATTCTCTGTCAAATCCTAGAATCAAATATGCATTCAATTCATTCTTCTGTTCATTCGATCTAATTCGATCATTAAATCTTTTACACAAACTATGTCGATGATTAACAGATCAAATATTCACAAACATTGGTCACAGGTGCAATTGGACCAATTAATTCCTTCCTCTATGTTAGTTACCAAATGAATCACCTATTCACATGGACCAAATTGTTGTAGATCTTCAATTTTGAATACTGGTTGTTGACCTTTTCTCTCACGCCAAGATCCTATAATCCTCATTCACTGTCATGTCTTTAAATCCTAACCATCGGATAAGCGTTCATGCAAATCCCCATTGTCGATCTATCATATTGCTCTATCAAAGAGACACATACCACATTCTCATTGACATTCATCATTCTCTCTGATATGAACCACGTTCAAGTACATGGGCCCACATTCCATCTATCTTCCATGTCATCATCACCTAATTCACAACAATGATGCAAATTAGCATATTGAGAAATATCTCTTCGCCACTTGTTGTCCTTTGCAACGATCCACCATCGTCATCATCCTATTAGGTCCCACAGCTTTTTTCCTTATCACTTCAATGAAGGGACATCTTGTAGACTTCTATTGATACACCAATGTCACATCAATGAGATAGCCATCAAGCTATCTAAGATACATCAACTCCAATCTCATCCATATGGTGTTGTCACGTTGATACCATTCATTGCTATAGAAAAGTGGTCCCCATTCCATCATGTCACCACATATCACCATTCACTATCGCTTTCTGCCACGTGTCATCCTATCATTTGCTTTACGACTGTACCATCAATGCATGCCATCCTCATCTTACTGGGTCCCAAAGTTGACATCCATTCTCCCATCACCCTATTGAAGAGACCTTCTTCAAAGTCTTAGTGATACCATATTGTCTCACTAATGGGTAGGTCATCAGGTTGTCAAGGAGACATCCAAACAAGTCTTCTTGACGACTTTTAGTCATGTCAATGAACACCCTTGATGACATCACCTATTCTTGTCATAGCCATGTGTCATTGTTCTATTCATCTTCCATATACACATCACCCCTACCTTATCGGGTCTTGCCAATGTCATTACATTCTTCCATCATTGTATCGAAGAGACAAGCTTCATAGTCCTAGCGACATTACTTTGTTTTCCTGATGAAGGTTATCATTGCTGCATCGAAGGGACCGCCTTGAGAATCCTACTGATGATAGAATGTCACTCTGATGAAAACAAGCCCCAATACATCATTCCAATGTTGGGTCCACATGCTATCATCACATGTCCACATTATCATCACTATCATCCACATCATTATGGTTGGGTCCCACTCAAAGTGCTTCCTTCCTCCTTATTGCTCCATCGCTAAGTCACTAACAACCTAAAATTTAGAACCTCATGTCAGAGGCTACTAAGTTATTAAAACCCACAACTCCCTGACATATAGCTATCAGGTTGTTGAAGAGACTCTGGGATGAGACTCACCAATACCATTCATTCTCGCTGATAAAGCCTTTCTTAAACCTTCAATACACCACCAACCTAGGCGATGAGGCTGGTCACCAACACGGGAAGTTGAATTAAGTTATTGGAAACCTCTCTCAACAAGTCAACAAAGAAATATAACACTGTAACCAGCTCCACCATGACTGCAAACACATTAGGGTTTATCTGTAAACCCTAATATCACCCGAGAACAAAAATAAGTCATTTTTGGGTGCATCCTTCACTTTTTGGACTTGCAAAGCACATCACTGGAATTCTCTCAAAAAATCCATATCAAATCTACCACCTAATTTTCCATCAAATACCTAGAAGCATCTATTATAGAGAGATGACACATTTTGTCAACTATGCAACATATTGAGCAACTTTCTCTTTTGTACCAACAACCAATCCTCATACTTCCAAAACTAGATCTACTGCTCTCATGCTCATCCTCTATCATTATGCCAACAATCTCCCTTGCATGATTTAACGCATTACCTTTTTGATACCTTCATGACATCAATGACAATGTATTATGTGCTTGTACATAGGATCAACACACTTCTCCTCTGATCCCCTTTTGACATCAATGACAATATAATCCAACAATCTAATTGTAAAATTTTTTTAAGGATAAGATGAAAAATATCAAGGAGGATGATCAATCCCCCAAGATCTAATATCTCATGGAAAAGCCAATAAAGGAACAAGGAGACACATGCCTATGTTAATCATATATATGCATGCAGTAATGACAAGATACTCAATCATATAATGTCAAAGACTCACAAAAAGGAAAAAGAAAAAGAAAAATGAAAGGATCAAGCCTCAACTATCCAATGCAATGTGGAACACACCTCAGCTATTTTTCGAAAAATATTTACAAGTGGAACTCATTGTCCACTATGCAAACAACAATTCCTGGTCACACAAGCTAGTGAAATCTTTCTCCACTAGGTTAGCCCCCAACGGTGGCAAATGGGAGAATCTTATTAGGCTCCCATACCATACCAAAGTTATACCTCTGATAACTTTAATAAGGAACCAAACAATATGAAATTTTATCTCCATAAGGCTTATCAAGCCGCGTTATGCTAAACACTTATGAACAAGCCAAGAACCATAAGCAACCAAAGTGTGTTATGCTTGGTGGCCATGAAAAAGGGTTGAAACTTTGAGATTCATAAGGTTGAAAAGCTATGTTATGCTAAACACTTATGAACAAAACTAAAATAGGATAATACATGTTCAAAGTGGTTTTTCTTAGTTCATGTATGGTCTCCTCTTAGGGAACATTGTGCCTAATGTCTCTAAGAGAGGAGAAGTCAAATATAAAAGATTCACACCTTAGGGAAAGCAATGTGTAGCATCACCACTAAGAGGAAAGTTGTATGCCAAGAATGGTTGCACTCTTGGAGGAAATCAAGCCCAATGACACTATCAAGAAGAAGAAACATCACCAAAAGTAATAATACCATGCAATGAAACATAAGGATATAGTCCAAAGATCTCCAAAATGATAATACCAATGTATGCCCCCACTTTAAAGAAATTGATAACACCATGTTGTGAGCAATTACTTTAAAGTAGAAAATGATAAATGCTAACAATAAAGAGCACATGAGAACTTATTTGGAATGCCCTATGCTAAGTCATATATTTTCAAATGAAGCTACATCATAAAAGAAGGGGTTTCCCCAAAAATGAAATCCTAAAATCATAATATAAGGGATCGATGGATTTGAGGTTAGTGTATGTCTTTGCTACACTGATATTATAGAGCTCAAAAACATCATCATTCCCAAAATAACTCATGGAACTTGAAGTATGACACATGGAGAGTGAAAACAAAGAAAATCCTTTTGGGTCAACATGGAAGAGGCCTAAATGTCTCAACACCTTGAGTCATCCCTAAAAGGAAAACACAAGACAAAAGAAAAGATAAATGTTTATGGCATATAGAATAATGTAGGTACAAATAGAGGAATGCACATAAAGATACATCAAACAAAACAGTACAAGGGATCACATTACACACATGGAATCACAAAAGGAACATGAAATGGAAAACAAATACAAGACTAGTAAGGGACATGTGATTCAACCTATAGTAGGTCATCTGCATTCCAATCTTGTTCATCGTATATAAAAGGTGGACAACTATCCAAAGGGACAACGTCAAGTTCCAAACTAGGAAAATCACTAAGTTCAACACATGATGAATCACTCTTTGTAGGTGGATAATCACGATTATCATTTAAGCTCATAGAAGAGGAAAACAATGAATCCAACTCATTATGCACTTTTTCATCGATCTTTTAATTTCATTATCATCATCCAAGTGAATCACAATAGAAGGTCTAATGATAATATCCATGGAAGGTTCTTGTTCTTGTGTGCAAGGTTTATGAGTTTCTTATTTTGATGATGGAGGAGAATCATCGTGCATTGCTTGAGATAAGTTTGGATTTTGATTTTATATGTTGTTCTTTTCTTCTTTTTCTTGCTACAAATGAGCAATAACATGACATCTATGCCTATGCTCTATAGCATTTCAGTTCCTTTTCACTCATTTTTAAAGTTGTGCTTGTGTATGAGAGAGTTTATCAACCATAGGAACTTCTTTTCTTACCTTAAGGGAGGAATAGAAGGAACCATGGGAGGTTGTCCAACCATTTTCTCTTTAGCTTTATAAACTTGTTTGATTTTAGGAGGCATAACTGGACTTATTTGGTTATCTTGTGGTCTCTTATAGGAAATGGGTGGAGTATTTTCTATGTTTTGTTCTTGGTTAATTGGAAGGGATTTTGGTTCAATCATGGTTTCATGAAGGATAGGAGGCTCAATTGTGGGTTGAGGCATATTGGTAAGGGATAATTCTGCTATGTGTTTTTCCTTAAACTTTTATAAGATTTGAAAAAGAAGTCCTCATGAGGCCTAATAGGTTGTATAGGTTCAATCTAAAAGAAATCCAATGAGAAATTCTCATGGGAAGACACTAGATTAAAGCCACTATGGTGCATAGTAAAGATCTTATTTCCAAATGGAAACTTTAAGCATTTATGCACAATTGATGAGATGGCATTCATGGAGTGAAGCCATGGATAGCCTAAATTCACACAAAATTGGTCTGACAATGAGATGACTATCATTTTGTTAGAAAACAATGTCAAGCAACATTTTAGTTAGGCCCTTATGAGGTTGAACTTCAATAATTCAAATCATATTATTTATTTTCTTCGTGCTTCTGTCATTTGTGTTAACATGCATCACATCAATCTTTTGTTTCACTAGATTTTACAAAGGAAATACTATGATTTGACATGTGATTAGTAAAGATTTATAGTTTTTGATTAGGAGGGGCTATAGATTTATTACCTTGATAATTAATACCACTTCTTTGAATATGATTAGAATCAAGGAGGTCTTGTACATGATGTTTAACATGCTTGCAATATTACATATCATGTTTGTTTTGTTTTTTATTAGATAAGTAGGGAAGGGCCTTGATCCCATAGTTAGAGTAACAGACCAAAAATTAGCAGAGAGAGGTGGGAAACAACACCACCATTTAACCAAAAAATAGCATCAATTTTAGCACACAGGCCAAAATTTAAAAGTATAACCATTGTTCAACCATTATCAATTAAAAACATAATTTTTTTACGATCATACTTCAATCTACAAAGACCATTAATTAAATTGGCAGTATTCTAGGTGGTATTCCACCATAACCTATAGAAATTAATAGAACAATCCCATATATGATTTAAAGAAAAAAAAACCCATTAAAAAATAGTAGAGCAACAACACAAGCCCTCAAGTGGATTTCCTTAACAAGTCCACATACTCTCCCATGAGAGCAATGTATTTGTGCCAGTCAGGGCCCTCTGTTTCATCTAGCAACTTCAGGGTATCAATTGTCCCCTATTTCTTCAATTTCCTAGTAAGTTTTGTTTCACCGGAAGTCACACCAACCATCACTCTTCTCATCGAGCTATTAGTTACTCTCATGAAAGCAACTAACGCCTTCTCCATGTCTTTGAATTGTACCTGCAAGAAATTTAGTCTACTTTTAAAAAACTCATTACTAATTTCCTTGGATTTGTTTTCCATTCTAGAGAACCCAACATCCTGCTCATTCCTAACCTCTATCTTATCCTCAAAAGGCTCCACTTTCTCCTCCTCTTCCTCCTCTTTTTCCTCCTCCAAACCATCCTCCCCCATCTCATAGGTAGTGTCCTCAAAATACAAGTCTTTAGACTCTTCTTCTCGAGCTTCAAAATCTTCATACCCTACGTCCTCCTCATTCATAGACAATTTATATTTTCCCTTTTTTTATTTTGAGGCCACCTTCACGAGATGAGCCAAACTTCTTCCTCCACTACCACCACTCCCCTTTCCCTTGTAAAATTTATTTTTCCTCCATTTATTTCCCTTCCCTAGAGATACAAATTGCATCTCTAGGATTAATGTCACGTCTAGGTTTCTTAGCTTTTGGGGGTTCCAACAGCAGGGGAGGGTGTTTCCTCTTTTTAGGCATTGCTCTAATGAGTTGTAATTAAAATCTTCTCAAATCCTCACTCTTCTGCAACAGAGGGGTAGAAGGATTAGACACATTAATCATAGGGGAGTTTCTTTTAGTAGGGATTAGCACACGCCTAACAGTAATTGCAGGAGAGTGGTGGGGAATTTGTTCATCAACCGAGAGTTCATCAGCATTAAGGTTTTCCTCCTCTGGCTGTTCCACATTTTCATCATCAGACCAGTCAGGGTTCTCATTCCTAGCATTTAGCATATTTCCATGAGGATTCAGGGCTAGGGTAGATTTATACAGAGTGAGCATAAGACCCTAGTGAAGGGGAGGGCTAACTTCTTTTTCAATGTTAAGTTGCAAGGAGGACAACAGGTAAAATGGAAAATTGATATGCTCCCCATGCCTAATATGGTTTTAAGAGAGGGAAGTGATATGCATGAACCAACATGTACCTACCCTCAAGAGTAAAATAACACATTACAAATAGAATCACAAGAGAAAAATGAGGAGCAAGTTCGAGTCTGGCATACTCATTCTAGAATTGCTTGAGATTTTCACCTTCATGAAGAAATTTATCAACAAACCTTTGGTAGTCCACTCCAATTTTTTTAGCAACTTTCAGCCTAGAATTCTGTAGACCCGTAGCTTCAAAAATGAAATGAGTGATGACCTCAAACTTCATAGCACTTATGGTGACACTGCCTTTCCTCCAGGAGTTGGTGAATTTTGCTATTAAACTCTCATTGTATCCTTTGAGAGATTGGAAGAATGGGACTATACCCACATTCTCAAACATCCTCCATAGGTCCACATTTTGTTTAAGGGCTTGGCAGTTTGGCTGCTCCGTTCTTTTCCTAAGATCACCCATTTTACTCCTATATAAATTCTTATGTCAAGTTTCAGTCTTTTCTTCATACTCACCCCCACAATTTGCTTTCTTCCTTGAATGTAACTAGCACTAAAACACAATGCAATACTTATAAATTGCTATAGAATGATAATTCAAGAAGTTTCTTATTAAGAAATTTAACTTCATATTTCCAAGAATCAAAAAATCATCATTAATCTTGCAAGCGTTAACACCCTTAATTAAATTCATTCCTTTATCCACTATAGAAATACGAGGATTATTGATAGAGGACTTATCGACATACATAGAAATGATAACCTTTATCAAATCCAATAACTTCATGTGACTATTGAACATCATCTTTAAATGGAAATTAAATGAATTATGTCCTTACAAGATCCTCCTATACCTTCCCATACTCCATATGCCATCATTACACAGAAAGCTCAATGACACCACTTGGTACTCATTAGTCCCATAAACAACTAACCTATCAATTTTGCATGTGATATTCATTTTCAATTTTTTCATTAAGGAAAACATCTCTTAAATATGATGACATGTTTCCATTGGTCCAATGTGTCCAACCCCTATAGCTCAGTGCCACATTGGTCACACAATCAACAACTTTGTTCCCTTCCCTATACACATGTTCAACCCGACAGATATTAAAAAACCTTTTAGTGACTTTGCATCTGTCTATTATATTTTGTATTTCCCATGAAGGAGCAATTTCTTCATTTAGGATTTCCACAATTAGCTTAAAGTCCCCTTCAATGATGACATTTTTGTACCCTAGAACTTCCTTTAGAAAATTGAAACTTCCAAGAGCAGCCATTGATTTGAATTTTTTGTTAGAGCAGACACCCAAATTCACTCCAAAACCCATAATACAATCACCTTTATGATTTCTTACCAAATCTCCAACCCCAACTTGGCTCGGGTTGCCTTTTGAGCACCCATCAAAAGTAAACTTAATCCAATATTTCGGTGAAGGACTCCAAACAATTTCCATTATTTTAAGCTTCTTTAACCAATTAAGATTGGTTAAATCCCTCCTTATTCCCCAATTTTTTTTATCCTCATTTCTTTGTAATTTAGCCAAATGTTGGGAGAAGTTGTATCTTCTAGCTTCAATGTTTTCCTTTATTTGGATTCTAGTAATATAACTTACCTCCTAGCTACTTCTCTCCATGTCTCTAAAATTTCTATTATTCCTCTCCTTCCATAAGCCCTAGGTAACAAAACGAGGAACTTGATTCCATAGGTGCACAATAAAATTATTTGAAAAAGGGAAATTTGACCAACCTTCAATAAAAAGCTTCATATAATTGGAAAACACCCAATCAAAAGACAACAACTACAAAAATCAAGACCACACTTCCCTCTCATACTGGCATTGGAAGAAAATATGAATTATTGACTCCTCTTCTTGGTTACAGAGTGAACACATGTTTACTAGTTGGAAGCCTCTCTTAACTAGGTTGTCAATGGTGAGGATTTTTCCATGGGCAACAATCCACCAAAAAAAAAAAAATTTGGAACAAGATTCTTTAGCCACACCCTATCCTAGAAGTGATCAAGAACAAAAGCTTGGGCCTTTAGTAGATCTTCATAGGCCTTTTTAACTGAGAAACAATTTGAAGAGCTTCTTTTCTAGAGCTACTCATCAACCCTTTCTCTATCAAACCACTTAGCCTCCCCTATCAAATTATGCATATTGATGAGGATTGGACCCCAATCCACCTATTTATGACCTCTTAGATTATTTATCCTCAAAATATTGTCAAACTCCTTCCATTTGGGTTCCTCTCTATCCCAATTTATATAATCACCCACCTTTTTGCCACAAATCTTGTTTAAGCTAAGCTTGAGAGGATTCAAATCTTCATAGGCTGACAAAGTGGAATTCTCTATCTACGGATCCTTCCAAAAATTAGTATAATTCCCATTCCCTATTCTCTTCCTTGCCCCCATCTTCAACACATTCCTTAGCCTCACAAGATGGTTCCATAAGGCTGAACTAGGAGGCATATCTGATTGTGAGAGAAAGCAACTAGGATTCTTGTTCCTTAAGTACTTAGCTTGAAATTTTTTTACCCAGTCTTTGGAACCTTCCAGAAGATTCTAACCAATTTTGGCTGTTAAATATTTGTTTAGCATTGGAATTCTTCTCATCCCCATACCC
The DNA here is from genome assembly GCA_007258455.2 of Sequoia sempervirens. Taxonomy (NCBI): domain Eukaryota; kingdom Viridiplantae; phylum Streptophyta; class Pinopsida; order Cupressales; family Cupressaceae; genus Sequoia; species Sequoia sempervirens. Next base: position 261,622,390 of record VDFB02086081.1, read on the forward strand.
CCACATATTTTAGGCATACACACTTTATCCCAACTAACCAGAGATAGTCTATTTTTTTTCTTCCATTCCTAACCCCAAAAATTTTCATTGGATCTGTTCAATCTACTCCCCAATATGAGCAGGGATTTTAAATAGGGATAGGTAATAAACTAGAATGTTTTGAAGAGAGGATTTAAGAAGTTCAATTTTTCCGGCCAAACTTAGAAGCTTCCCCTTCCACCCTGCCAGTTTGTTTTGAATTCTCTCTATCAATTGGTTCCAGTAATTATTCTCCAATTTCTTAGAAAACAATGGGAGACCTAGGTAGGCATCAGGTAAGTCAACTTCCTGACATCCCAAAAAAAATTGCACTCTATCTTTTATCTATTGATCAGTGTTGAAGAAGTAAACTTTTCTTTTTTCATAGTTTATGCACTGACCAGAAGTAGCAACATAATCATTGAGGACCTGTTTCCATAAACCTACTTCCCCAATTGAAGCTTCCCCAAACATTAGAGTATCATCAAAATAATGTTTATGGGAATTAGGCCTGAGAGAGGAGGAAACTTTCACACCTTTAAGAGCTTGTGAGTCCACCAACTTTCAAATATTCCTGCCCAGGACTTCAGCAACAATGATAAACAAGTAGGGAGAAAGAGAGTCACCCTATCTAAGCCCATGACCACAAGAACATAATCATTGAGGAACACCATTGACCAAGGTTGAACACATGGGGGAAGTAACACAAGTAGAAATCATCTTAAGGAATCTACCATAAATCCCAAACTTTTTAAGGACAGCAAAAAGGAAAGGCCAGGATACCCTATTACAGGCCTTGGAAATATCAATTTTGAAGTCCATCCTAGGATTTTTTGAGTGGTCCATAGAGTGAATTATCTCGTGGGTAGAAATAACTACATCAATAAATTTTTTACCTTGAACAAAACCTTTTTGATTAGAGGCTATCATTTTTCCAAGCACCTATTTGAGTCTAAACACCAAAATTTTGGAGAAAATTTTATAGACCGTGTTGCAAAGGTTGATAGGTCTATAATCTTTCATAGTTGAGGCATCAAAAAATTTAGGAATAAGAGCTATAAAGGTAGCATTCAAATGGTTCAACAACCTACCTGACCTAAAAAAAATCCTTGGTAGCATTAAAGAGATCAAATTTAACTATATCCCAGTAAGTTTGAAAAAAATCATGAGGGAATCCATTATGGCTAGGGGATTTGAAGGCACCAAAGGAGAAAACAACCTTTCTTACTTCTTCCATAGAAACAACATTTGTCATCATCTTTAAGTCTAAATCTAAAATTACATTGGGGATAACATCAAGAAATTCAACATTTACCTGATGAGCATTTCCAGGAATCATAGGGTAAGAAGAGAAGAAGTTAACAACTTCCCTAGCAATATCTTTTTCATTGGTCACTATAGAACCATTCTCCTTCAGCAACAACCTAATTTTGTTTTTGCTTTTGTTCACTATAGAACTTCCCTACCCTAGCAATATATTTTTCATTGGTCACTATATAACCATCCTCCTTCACCAATGATCTAATTTTGTTCATTTTGTTGATGAAAATAACAATAGGAATTTTGTCTATACTTAGAATGTAGAGGCTCAGTAGGATAAAGAGATCTAACAGGAGGTAAGGAAATTATTTTATGGTTTAAGAGTTACAATATGATATTGTGAAGGGTATCATCCACTTGGTTATCAAGATGTTGAGTTGGTTGAGGGGGATTAATTTGTAAAAAATTATTTCTTGAATGGTTTATAGTTATTATGATGTGTGGATTTGGATTTTTTAGGATGAGTAGAGGGAGTTTTCACTTCAAGACTACTAATTGAATTTTGATAATCATGAAGGGTAGTACACAATTGTGTGAAGGAGGGAAATTTCAACATCTCAATTTTAGTTTGGAATTTGTTTTGAAAATTGGAAATAATCATTCTTTGAAGGTCATCATAGGGAATATTAATGTTTATTTGTGAATAGAGAAATTAGTATCATGCTATGAATTTAGTGACCTTTTCATCATCCTTTTGTTTGCATGCTATTAAATCAGCCAAGGTCATCTTAGGACCCATATGCATTTAGAAGTGATTGTAGAAGGCATCAATAAGTTCATTGAATGAACTTATTGAATTATTCTGTAAGGAGAAAAACCATTCTAAAGTAGTATCCTTCAAGGATCTAGAGAAGAGTTTAGCCAGGAGTTTATCCTAAAAAATGAAGTCACTAAATATGGTTGTGTATGTAAAAACATGGCTAACAGGATCTCCTTTCCCAACATATTTCTCAAATCTAGGAATCTCTATACCTTGTGGCATTTTTATTCTCAATTTCTCTAAGGAGAAGGGATTTATTTTGACATATTGTGAAGGTTGGCCATTTTGATTTTGACTTAATGTAGCAATTCATTGTTGGAAGGATGAAACATTATGTAAGAGTGTGTTAAGGATAGGATCATTATTAATTTTTTGAGATGGAGGTGAATAAGTTGGAGGTGTATATGTATGTGGAGGGCAAGTGACTTAGTTTGTGAGGGTAGAAAAATTGGGAGATATGAGATTTGAATGCGCAAAGCTAAAGGGAATCCCAATGGAAATACATAAGGAAGTGTTGATATTGTTAGTAGGTTGTATGGTTATTTTAATAGTTGAATTAGTGTATGTTGGAATAGAGGTTATGGTTTTGGAAAGAGGGAGTGGAATTCCTCCTTGGCTTTGAGTATACCCCAAAGCTTGAGCACAACTAGTCACGGTAGGGACATATTGATAAATAATGTGAGGTAAACTACAAAAAATCTTTATTCCTTGTTCATTTTCAATCATTCTCCTTATGTTATCTATCATAGGAACCAGATTAGGAGCATTGCATTCGAAACTCACAAAATATTACAATTTATCAAGTTCTTCATCTATTCTTCTAAGGTTCTCATGAGGGACATTAGAAATCATTGTATCAACATTAGTTATATTAGGTGTGGGTAGGGAAGTCATGGGAAATGAAGTGTTAAGGGTATGATCCATAGTGGGTTGACTAGTGTCAACACTATGAGTGAAAGAGTTAGAAAACCCAAGATCCATGGTGAATGGTGTATCGTGGGATGACATGAAGTTGTAAAGATCATACAATCTTCACAAACCTGAGGTGTGCCAAAAATGGATAAGAGGTAGAATGCAATCAAACACCCTAGAATATAAAGTGCAATGCAAGTATGTAAAAGAAAATTTCAAATTTCAAACAGGATAATTTTTTGATTATGCTATGCAAAAACTTGAAAATGATGTTGTATATGCATAAAATTGGTCATGTCTAATTAATCCTAGCACTTAATTAAATATTCATTATTTAATTAATCTCTCTAAAATTCCTCTACATATGATTAAATTTAATTAATTTAATTATATTGTTCATTCACTTTATTCTTCCACCATAATTAAATAAATCAACTTTATTTAATTATTTCACATTCATATGTCTACGCGATTAATTAAATAAATACCTTTTTTATTTATTATAATTAATTATCACTTTTTGAATTTAATTAAGTTTTTGATTTAATTAAATTTAAATATTTCCTCTCTTCTATTCAAATCTTTCTTCTAATTAATTAAATATTTTTATTTAATTAAATATCCTTCATATCTTTTCAAATCATAATTAAATATTTTATTTAATTATGAAATCTATTTTTATTCTTCAAATCTTAATTAAATGATTATTTAATTAAGAAAAATCTCCATGTCACCCATAAATAAATAATTGAATTTATAATTCATTATTTATCTTCTTAAATATTTCCAAAATCTCACAAAAAGATTATTTTTACAATTCATCTTTATCATCTCATATTATCTCTTCCATGAAAAAGGAAACAAATCTTGCTTTCTGGTTTTCTTCTATTCTTCTCTCCAGTCTTATCCATCTTCAACCATTTGATCTACCAAGGATTTTCATAGACGTTGATCACATCATCCAATAAAAATATTTTGAAAACTCTATAAATACCCTTGTCAATCCAAGCATTGGTTACCTACAGATATACATGCATTTGAGCTTAATTACATTCTAGCATTCTAGCATTCTAGCATTTTCATTTTCAACTTTAGTATTTATAACATTTTGTAATCTTACATTCTAGCAATCATGCATGTTAATCATATCATAGCATAGAATACAATCATTATCCTTCAAATCTCATTCTCTAGGAAGACCGTTTGTTGAGCCTAGCATACAAATTTGAGAGCAAGTTGGAATCGAAAAAAACACTGGAGATAGAGGATGATAGGATGACATAAAAAATAGAAGACTGAGTTTGCATTCTCTTATTTGATTTTTTGTTTTGATATAATGTCTTATCGGTGTGTTTGATTTGTTTTTAAATCTACATTTATTTATTGCACACTTAAAAATCTATCACACATTTCTAGCACCCACCGTGGGGCATTTGCCCCATTTTTGACATCTATTTGCAGTTTTCTTGACCGGATTTCGCATTCTAGAATTTGGATTTTTGACAAAAATTCTCTTTTTAGTGCATATGTGGCTTTCTTTAGCACATATAGGGCTTCTAACAGTGCTTTTGCAAGTCTTTTAGCGCATCTAGGAACTGTTTCAGCACATTTGGGGAACAAAACAATGCTTATAAGGAACATAATGGTGCATACACTCAGCTCACTTCATTAAATGTTTGTAAAAAAAAAAATTGCATTTGTTTTAGCACATTTAGGATTTCTTTTAGCACATTTAAGGTTTTCTGCAGTGCATTAGGTGTCTGTTTTATCCCATTGACTGTTTATTTTAGTGCTTTTGTTTGATCTTTTAGCGCATATAGGGTGTAATTAAACAAAGCTCTAAGTTTGATGCCTTCCATAGATAGAGATTTTTCTGGCATAAAAAGAACCAATCTAGGATAGTCACATCTGGTTTTAAAAAGAAGCAACCCTAGGGTAGACATGGATTAAAATGAAGAAATCTAGAGTAGTCACCACACATTGATTTTGCAGTTAAAATGAATCCCATGCTTTTTCTGAAGCAACATCTTCACATAGATTAAGTCATTGTCATTTGGGCTCTAAAAAGAACAGTGTCTGCTTTGTCTGTGGCAATAGGTCTATGCTCTCTGCTTAACTAGGTGATCAAAATACCAGACTTTCCTTTTTAGTTTCTGTAATTTTAATGCTGTATTACATAATGTAGAGGGCCTACTCTTGTGGTAAAAATTACTCACCCAAGAGGAACGACCCAAGTGGGTTCAAGCCAAAGCCAGGCTATTCCACCCCACTATAAAATTTAAAGCAAATATGGGGAAACCCACTTTTTCTGGTAGTGTGCAAGATAACCATCCCCAAAGCCTTTGTTCTAAAGGTTGGGAGGTCTCCTAAGGGAGTTTATTATTGCCGCACCGAATGGAAACCCTTACTACGAACCTAGTATAGTAGCCAACCATGTTAGTTTCTGAACATCCTAATAATCATAGTGCAAGGGGAGGGAAGAATCTACCCCCAAGACACTCACCATATAACTGCCAAGGACCGTTTTCTCAAGGGATTCGGTATCCACTTTCATCACTCTGAGTATGCACCTAGAAAAGACAAAAATATAGGAACCCCTTCGGGGATGACATGGCTATGTGAGTTGACGCAGTTCTAAGATGTGGGCTATGGTTATTATGATGGCCTACTTGAGTACTAAGAGTGAGTCTGCCTAAATTGTATGTTATGTGTGGAACCTGTGAAAACACTTTTTGAAAAACATTTTTGAACATACACTTGATGTTTAGTATAGGGCTTAAAAAAAATTGTTTTTAGAGTGTTTGTTGTGTTTTCAATGACATTAAGTCAAATAAAAGATCATCCAAGATGAACATGCAAAAATTCAGCTCAAATTGTTCAAAAACTATTCAGAAAATTGCTTTGAAAAACTGTCTTAGCACATCTAGGGGATATCTTAGCACATATAAGGTCTATTCTAGTGCATTCACTGTTTAGTTAAGTGCATTTAGAGCCTGTTTTGATGCATAGGCTGAATATTCTGTGAACAATTTTTGTCACTCTCGAAGCATTTTTTTGTAGTGCATATAAGACATAGAGTAGTGCATCTAAGGTCTATTGTAGCCCATTTAATTGTTTCTCTAGTGCATATGCCTGTTTCTACAACACATACAGGGTATAGAGTAGCACATCTATCACTTTTCCAGAATTATTACTTTTTGACAGATCTGAGTTTATAACATCTTTGATCCGGTAGCATCTCAACATTTCTCTCATGCTTAGAGAGTGGAAATCAACCAAATTTTTTAGGAAGTCGATTGCCAATAGGATCAAGAAACCCAAGAAACATTTAGGTTACAAGAAAACCTTGCAATGAATAAATTTTTTGTATAACATTCAAAACGTTTTGCTCCATTACCATGAGTTCATCCATAGGTACCAAGATTTTGCTAAGGGATTTACCGACGAGTACGATGTAGAGCCTTTATATTCACGAGCTTATTTCTAGAGAAGAGATCTATCAAAAAAACACAATCACAATCATCCTCTCAACTTCTATTATCTACCACAACCTTCCATTGAATATCCAACACACCCTAGTCAAATCCTTTAGTGAATTTAATTAGGCTATCATTCTTCAAAAACAAGGATCAAATCTTAAAAGTGCACCTTTCAAGAAAATTTCTAATTATTGATTCAACTTCCCTAATAGGATTTTGATATCCTTTATCATTGGAAGCCATAATCAAGAATTAGGAATGTATTTTGATCATATCATAATATTTTCATCTTATCGGATCAAGACATCATCATTTTTGCACTTATCAAACTATGATCTACGTCTAGAAGAACATTTCAAAATCATATACCTATTTTTACAAGATCTTAATACAATACGCTAAAAGAGGATATTCAACAAGAAGATCATACCCAAAGAACTCAAGAAGAAGGTGAGAATAGTAATCCCCTTTATAGTGTGAGTCGAAATCCCCTCTTTAATGACAACATAGGTGAAAGAGAAAAGAATCTATTCCCTTCCAATAGAGACATGAGCAGAACTCCTATAGATAGTTATGATGAACGAGATGAAGAACATCACCTTAGAGAGGCTGAGCAGGATCCCAAATTTCACAAAGCCTTAGAAAAATTCTTAGAGCACAACAAAGAGAAATATTTCTTGTATTTGGCTGACAAAGGAGCTAAATTGCCTCATGATTTTGATACTGAGAACTTAAAGAAAAGTATTGATGACACATCCTTGTCTGATATTAGTATATTGTCTCAATAGGTTAAGGAACTTCAAGGAAAAATTAAATATCTACAAGGGGGAACCACAATGAAGAAATATGCTCTTGATGACATCTATCCTTATCCTTTTGATTGACGCCTCAACATGATCCCATTTCCCAAACATTGTGAAATCCCAAAGTTCAATCGTTACAATGGGAAATCAGATCTAATTGACCATATTAGGGACTTTTGAAATATGACTTTAGAGTTTTCCCATGAGGATACATACTTGATGCGCTTGTTTTCTAGAAGTATTAGAGGCCAATCTATGGAATGGCTATCAAAAATCACACCGCCTGTCAAGACATTAAAGGAATTGATTACAAATTTCATATCACAATATTCCAACAACATACAACATCAAATAACCATGATTGATCTCTGCAAGGATAAATAGAAACCTGGTGAACCATTCATTACATTTGTTCAAAGATGGAGAAGATTGTTTGCTAGATACCCACGTCATGTTCTTGAAAAGGAAAAGATCACCACTTTCATAAACAACTTGGATCAAGAGATGAGCTATCCTCTTAACCTTCATTGTCCTCCTTCTTTTCAGAAATTAATTGAAAATTCCATCACCATTGAAAGTGCCTTGGTCTAGAGAGGGATAATAAAACTTGATAAGGACAATCCTAGCTCGTCAAATCACCACAATGACAAATCTAAGTTTTGGACTCGCAACAAAAATGTGGTGAATGATGGTGTTGTGGATGCAAATCATGTCTCTACTAAGCCATTTGTTCTTAGTGCTCCAAGTACTCCTCACAACAATAACTATAACAATGTCAATTCGGTCACAAATCAAGGAAACACTCCTCCTCCTTTGAGGAATAACGTGAATCAAACCTTTACTCCCAATCAAGGGAATGCCAACAATCAAGGTTACGGTGGAAACAATAACAACAACAATGAATTAGGAAATACCTCAAGCATGAATCCCCAACAATCTTCATTCTTCTCTAGCAGAAGCACTTTTACTCCACTGGGTCAATCCTTAGAATCTACATTCAAAGAATTGATGGCTAAAAATACTCTTACTTTGCTACCTCAACACAATTTTAAACCCAGTGTGAAACCTCCATCATGGAGTGATGCATACTATTTTTTATTATCATTGGTGCAAGGGCCATCACACTAATAATAGTCAAGCCTTGAAAAATAAATTCCAAGACTTAATCGAAAATGGCACCATCACAATAGGACACCAACAAACAAATGAAGGCCACCAAGCATTTCTCAACCCTTTACCCAACTATCAAAAGGGTGAGTCTTCTAGAAAAAGTGAGAATCATATCAATGATCATATAATCAATCATATCTACACTGATGACGAGTAGGTCAATGTTATAAAAGTTAATGAAAAGATGGAATATAGACAAGTCAGCACAAAAACAAGGGAATAAGATAAATTTGTCTTAAAGGGTGCTTCTTCAAAATCCACTATGTCCCTACCTCTACATCAATATGATTTAGTCAATAAAGTTGGAAAAACTCCTGCTTAGATTTCTATCTTAGAACTCCTAAAGATTTCCCCAACACACAAGGAAATTCTAGAAAAGGTCCTTGTTGAAATAACTGTACCCACTAATTTGGATGTGGACTGATTTCAAGCCATGGTAGGACACTTCTCCTCACCCACATGCTTCTCATTCTCCAAAAAATATGAAATTTCCATGACTCATCCCCATAACTCATTGCTATACTTAGAAGTCATGATCCACAAGTTTCATGTCAGACGCGTATTAATAGATGGAGGAGCTAGCTTGAACATATTACCATGAAGTTAGATCAAGGTTTAGGATTTTCTACGGACTCAATTGATCCCAGAAAAAAGATCACTATTAAATCCTACGATGATGAGGAAAGAGTATCCAAGGGTTTAATCATGCTTCTAATCAGAGTGGGACTTGTCATCAAGAATACTTTCTATCAAGTATTAGATCACAATCTTGCATACAACATCTTGTTGGGTCATCCTTGGATCCATAAAATGCAAGTTGTCCTATCCACATATCATCAATGTTTTAAGTTTCCTTATGATGGATAGGAGATTACGATATAAGATGATAATTCAAACAGTTAGACTTGTGCCATCAAAGCTAGTCAAGACACTTTGGTTCCCAACAATTGAGAAGCTCTTGTTAGTACTTCTCTCAAAGTTGATACACAAATTAGTTAGTTAACCAAAAGCTTTGACAAGCAACTACAGTTCAAGGACAATGGAGTAGGGGAGTACTCTCTCTGTCTTGCTAATCTACCTATATCACCTCGGTCACATGGACAACCCTCTATCGCACAACAAAAAATATCTATAGCATCAACATCAACGCAGCCACCAACAAAGCCAAATACAAATTTTAATGGATAATTTATCAAAGAAAAATTCCCCATGGAAGATTTTGAGGATAGAAAAGTTCTAAGTTGGCTCTATAAAGATGAAGATGAAATAGTTCTTAATGTAAAACTACCTACTGATCAATATGGTAAAGGATATTCAATCATGCAAAAGATGGGATATGATGGTAATGGTCCTATCAGAAAAAGAAAAGGAGTAGTTGAGCCTATTCACCTTCTAGGACTTGCTACAAAAGATAAAACAAGACTGTGATATGATACTAACTCAAAAGAAAGAGCATCCAAGTAGTTGCATGATACTGTCCTCACATTGCAAGAAGGGTCTAATACAAGAGAAGCATGTTTGACAACAATTCAAAATTTCATGGATAATAACTCTAAAACAGACTCTAGTGAATATGAATGGGACACCATCCACAATGATGATTTTTGGAGGGACAAAATGGTTTATGTGGTACACAAGTACACCCCAGCTTTAATTGAAGGTGAAGGGTCAAGGTCTCAACTACAAGAATCTGAACTACAAGGTGACTATGATTCTAGTGATACCAAGTCAAATTTAATCGAACAAGACTATCATTATAACAGTACCATCATTGATTTTCCTCATACCTCGGATCCTAGAGACAATTCTATTATGACCATAACCATAGCTTATTTCACACAGCCTAATGATCCACTACTGCTAATACATCTTGATCTCATTAACTGGGATCTATCTGAACCTATCGATATCCCTATGTTTCCAAGCAATGATTCTATCATAAAATTTCTTTCCACAAAAAAAAATAATGATTGTTCCACTGACAATTTTTGACATAGAGTCTTTAATCAGAAGAGTGTCAAGTCTCCTAGCTACAAAAATAAAAGTCAAAAAGAAAGATCTAATGGTGAAAACCAGAATCTGGCAGTGTTAGATCAAACAAAAGATAAAAAAAGAGCGTATCAGATGGTAAAAACCTTTTTAAGGCACCAAACAATGGGATACTTGACACTCTCCTAAAGCATTATCATGAGCGATCACCTATCTTGATTGATCCTAAAAAAGCAGTTAATCTTGAAACTATAGAAAAACCAAAGATTCTACAGTTAGATGTATCAATGATAGATAAAGAAGTACTTGAGTTCATGGAATTTCTCATAACAAATCAAGTCAACTTTTCCTGGTCTTATGCAGACATGCCAGGTCTTGATCTTGATCTTATAATGCATCACTTTTCCATCAAAATAGGAGTTAAACCTATAAAAAAAAACTTAGAAAGATGCATCCTTATGTTGCACTACTAGTTAAAGAAGAGCTCAGAAAACTTCTTTTGTTTCGTTCACAATCACCGTGACTTATCACTCTCAGGGAGACCTCTCGTAGAGCACACTAAGTCACATTGACAACCCCTTTTACTCTTGAGAGTCGTTGTAACCTTCAACTTTTGGGAAGACATTTCATAGAATACATTAAGTTCCACCGAAAGACTTTATCCACTCTGAGTCGCTAAGACTTTACCATCCTTTCGCTGAAAGCCTTTCATTCACTATCGTTGTGACCAAACGATATCAGAGAGACCTCTTGTAGACTTCAAAATGTTTTGTCGAGGGTCACTTTTCACCCTGTGTCGCTGAGACAATATGAAGTCAAGGAGATGCTATATAGACTACCCTTTGTTTTTCCAAAACATCCCGAGCTCACCCTAGTTCACCAAGACAGTATCAATCTCACACCGATGGAGATCTTTGATAGAAACCCCTTGTGATGTCACTGTAACATAATGCTTCTCTCGCCAATGCACCCTTCTATCTTATGAGGGTTGCTATAGCATACCAATGTTAGGGAGACCTCTCGAAGACAACTTGAGACATGCCAAAACATCTTCATTTACTCAGAGTTGCTAAGACAATTCAAAACTTATGCCAAAGGCAAATACACCGTCAGACATACCTCTTAGTTATCGCTGTAACATTCTCTTGAGGAGACATCTTGTAGATCATTTCAGTCATACCAAAACACCCCAAAATCACACCTGTTCGCTGAGACTTCCAGAAAGTCCTGCCAAAGGAAATTGTCCAATAGCGGTCGGTGTGACATTGCACATTCGTTGTGACATTTTAGTGAAGCCACAACCTTTTCCGATAATATCATCCTTAGTCGCCAAAACCACATGAATGTCTCGCCGATAGATGTCCACATACACTAGTCGAGGAGACAATATATCTTCGCTAAGACCTCATCCCGACGGCCAAACACATGCTGATATGCTTGTTCTGAAGTGGGTCGGGGAGACATAATGAAATCGATAAGACCTCATGCCGACGGTATTACATATGCCGATAAAGAATGCTTTTCTATTGCCAAAACAAAAGAGAAGTCTTGCTGACAGTAGCCTATTAGATAAATTCAATCGCCATGACAACTGAAATGTCTTGCCGATAGGCAACTCAGACATTTCAAAGTGGATCGGGGAGACTCTGCCATTCTCACTCTGATATGAATAAGCCTGAAAGAGAAACATCCAAAACCTGTGATGTGCAAGGAGAACCATCTTGAGACAGATTATCAATGAGAACAAATTGAAAGAGATTTTTTCATCAAGGAAAAACTGTAAACACAACTGAGATTCAACAAATTCCCCCTTTGTTCTTGATGGAAAAACACCAAAGTCTCTCCCCCTTTTTGCCTCAAGGAAAAGAATAGATGAACACCACTGAGAAGCCAATCAAAACACCATAAGAAACAACTGCAAAAAAAATATTAGACTATAGCAACCAAGATTGTAGGAGAGCTATAAGTGAATCAAAACATATATCATGCTCCCCCTAAGCCAATGCATGGAAAATCAGAGAAGTAAAGATTGAGAGATAACTCCCAATCAAAGTCTCAACCTTTCAAATAACTCTTTAGCTAAGGGCTTAGTAAAAATATCAGCTACCTAATCTTGAGAGCCAACAAACTATAAACATACTTCATTAGCCAAAACCTTTTCTCAAAGAAAGTGAAACTTGATAGCAATATGTTTAGTGCGAGAGTGAAAAACAAGATTTTTGGAGATACTTATCGCACTTATGTTATCACAGAGAATAGAAACAGGTTTAGGAATTTCAATACCCATATCAGATAGAGTTTGACTCATCCAAAGAACTTGAGTACAACATGAAGTGGCAGCAATGTATTCTACTTCTGCAGTAGAGAGAGAAATGGATTCTTGTTTCATACTGTGCCATGCCACTAAACGATCACCAAGAAAGAATGTAGCACCACTGGTGCTTTTCCTATCATCCAAACAACCAGCCCAGTCAGCATCAGTATATGTAATCAATGAAAAATCAGTGCTTCTAGGATACCAAAGGCCATAATTAAGAGTTCCCTGAATATATTTAAAAATCCTTTTAACAACAGTGACATGGGATTCCTTAGGTGATGCCTAAAACCGTGCAATAGTGCAAACTGCCTGCATAATGTTAGGTCTAGAAGCAGTTAAATATAACAGACTGCCAATCATTGATCTATATTCAGTTTGATTTGTATCAGGGGAATCATCAACCTTATTAAGTTTGCATCCAGTAATCATTGGACTGCTAACTGGATGGCATTCATCCATCTGAAATTTCTTAAGCATCTCTCTAGCATATTTGGTTTGATAAAGAAATATTCCATTTTCACGTTGAGAGATTTGAAGACCCAAGAAGAAATTTAATTCTCCTAATAATGACATTTCAAATTCAGATTCCATTAGCTGAGATAATTTTTTACTCAATGTAACATTGTTGCAGCCAAAGATAGTGTCATCAACGTATATTTCAACAACCAGAATATCAGAACCTTCAGTTTGAACATAAAGATTGCTATCTACACCTCCTCTAACAAAACCATTTGAAAGCAAATGATTGTCAAGCCTAGAGTACCAAGCTCTAGGTGCTTGTTTTAAACCATAGAGGGCCTTTTTCAATATGTAAACATGATCAGGCTTATCTTTGCACATAAATACTTCAGGCTGTTCAACATAGACCTCTTCATCTAAATAGCCATTTAAAAAAGCAGTTTTGACATCCATTTGATAAACAGTAAAGTCTTTATAAACAGAATAAGCCAAGAATATTCTGATAGATTCTAATCTAGCAATGGGTGCAAAGGTTTCACCAAAATAATACCTTCTTGTTGAGCATAGCCTTTGCAGATAAATCTTGCTTTGTTGCGAATGACATTACCATTTTCATCAAGCTTGTTTCTGTATATCCATTTGCCTGCAATGAAATTCTTGTCATCTAGTCTTGGGACTAACTCCCAAGTCTGATTTTTTCTTAATTTGATCAATTTCTTCTTGCATTGCATTAAGCCAACATGAGTTTGTGAGAGCTTCATTAAAATTTTTAGGCTCAAACTGAGTAACTAGACAAAAGGCCATTTGTGCCTTTTCATTAGATTTTGCAGCCTTTCTTTTAGTTTGAACTCCTACATTTTTATCCCCAATAATCTGATCTTTGGGGTGATATTTAGTTAGAGCTTTTGACGCAACCTTTTCAGAACTTGCTGTTTCAATTCTAGGGCTTGGTGACTCAGTTTCTTCTGAAATAATTTCTAGTTCAAGTTCTTCTTCCTCATTATCCTGCAAAGATTCAGCATACAAATGTGATCTCTCATCAAATTTTACATTAACAACTTCAATTATCTTATTAAGCCTTTTGTTAAGGCATTTATAAGCTTTGTTGTGAGTTGAGTATCCCAGAAAGATACCCTCATCACTCTTTGATTGAAAACTACCAAGGTTATCATCATCCTTTTTGATAAAACACTTACTTCCAAAAATTTTAAAGTATTTGAAAGAAGCAGTTCTTCCATACCACAGTTCATAAGGAGTGTGTTTAGATTTCACTCTAATCTGCACTCTATTCAAAATTTATACAGCTGTATGAACAGCTTCTTTCCAGTACATATCAGGCAACTTAGCTTCATCTAACATTGTTCTAGCCATTTCTTTTACAGTTCTATTTTTACGTTCAACTACCCCATTTTGTTGAGGTGTTTTTGTTGCAACATACTATCTTTTAATGTCGTGTTGTTCACAGTAATCAATAAACTCTTGAGAAGTGAAATCACCTCCTTTGTCAGATCACAGACATTTAAGTTTCAAATTAGATTCCTTCTCAACCAATTTACGAAAAATTTTAAACCTTTCAAATGCTTCTGATTTATGCTTAAGAAATGTGACCCAAACCATTCTAGTATAATCATCCACAAACAGCATAAAGTACCTTTCACTATTAATAGACCTTGTTCTGGTTGGTCCACATAAATCAGTGTGTACAAGTTGTAAAGGTTTTGATGAAGATTGTTCTTTTGTTTTGAAGCTGATTTTAGTTTGTTTACCACTTAGACATTCTTTGCACACAAAATTTTCTGGCTTGTTAAGAATTGGTAAACCTCTAACATTTTGATTCTTACTGATTCTAACCAGATTTTCAAAGTTTGTGTCCTAATATTTTATGCCATAACCAACTTTCTTCAATTTGGCTCATTAAACACTACCTTGATTATTGTCATTGCTTGATGTGTCGAGAAGATTGTACACATTTCCTTTTGTCCTCCTTCTAGTTGCAATAGCCTTTCCAAGCTTGTTTTTAATCTCACATACCTGCGAAGTGAAAAGAACATGATAACCATTGTCATAGATTTGACTAACACTTAGAAGATTGTGCTTGAGACCTTCCACATAGTACACATTATAGATAGGAGTGTCTTCATTCAGAAGAAGTGAACCTCTACCTTTAATTTGAATACCAGAGTTATCACCAAACTTAACATATCCACCTATATAATCTTCAAGATTTACAAACTTATCCTTGTCGCCAGTCATATGGTTAGAACATCCACTATCTAGGACCCATAAGTCCTTTTTCTTGGAATGAAATGCTGTTTGAACCAACATAGTTTGCTCAATGTTGTTGACAGACTTAGGTTTCCAAACCTTTTTAAATTTTTGCTGTTTAGATTGCAGATCAGCTCTGCACTGTTTGACAGAATGTCCCAAAGCATTGCATTTAAAACATCTGATTTTTCTAACAAAACCATAGTGTTTCCTAAGACCAAACCTAGGATTCATAAGCCTACAAGTGCTCACCTTATGGCTAAATTTGTTGTAGAAAAAACAATAACCATAGAAGAAAGGATTGACTCTGTATGAAGATCTATTACCTCTTAAAGACTGAACATGATCCTTACCAAATTCTGAGTGTTTTGAACTAGAACCTTTGACTTCAGAAGAGGGGTTTTGTTTTGCATGGTTGAATGAGCATTCACCCTTTTCAAAACCAACACCAGTTTTATCTTTGTACATCTTCTGCTTGCTGAGCATCTCATTCAATTTTAGAGTGCTTTCATATTTTTCAATTTCCTTCCTAAGACAGACTGCTTCTTGTTCCAGTTTTTGAATTTCTTGATTTTTGCAGCTTACAGTCTCTCAAAGACAGTCTTCAACTCTTTTAGCTTCTTCAAGTTGAGTTTTCAGAGAGATCATTTCTTGATTTGGTTTGTGTTCTTGAGAAAGGACTTGTTTTTTGAGTTTTCTGACCTCTTGTAAAGCACATTTCAGCTCACTTTCAAGATCTACTACACCTTCTTCAATGTCAAAGGTGTTAGAATCATCTTGCTGAGTAGTTTCATCTTCTTCAGCTGATGAATATTCAGACTCAATATCAGATTCATCCTTACTAAACAAACTTTACTTCTTTTTGAAATTGAAGTTTCATTTAGGTTTGAAGGCCTTCTTCATAGGCTATTTTTCAATTGACTCGTTGTCATAGATTTGATCATCATAGGGACACTTTGCAGCAAAGTGGCCTATTTTTCCATAGTTAAAACATTTAAAGGGAAGTTTTCCCTTATATATTCCTAATCCCTTTTTAAATCTTCTAACAAAATGGGATTCTTTAGACTCAAATAACTATGATTCATTGACTTCAACTTTTTCTTTCTTTTCAATGTTAAAGGTAGTTTCTTTACTTGTAGAATTGTTTTTGCTAGTTCTCATTTCATAGGCAGTAAGTATTCCTTGTAGGCTATCTAAGGTAAGCTTGTCAAAGTGTTTCTTTTCTTCTATGGCTGAAACCTTAGATTCAAATTTGGATGGTAAGGTTCTAACAACCTTTGTGACCACATCAAATTCATTAACCTCTTGACCTAGACCTTTCATTGAATTGACAACTTCATCTACTCTTAGGAAATATTCAGCCACTTTTTCATCATCCTTCATTTTCAACTCCTCAAACTAATGTTTGAGTGTAATGATTTTTGACAGTTTGACTTTCTCATTCCCTTGATATATAGTTTCAAGTTTTTCCCAGATTCCATGAGCAGACTTGCAATGCATGACTTTAATGAACACATCTTTAGTTAACCCACACAAAAGTTCACAATGCCTTATAGGCTGGTTTTTGAGCACCCACTCAAGGAGCACTAGCCCCTCATTTTGAGACACCCATCTCAAGGAGTAACAACTCCTCAAATTATGTTTTGAACAATAATAGTGACTCAGAAGATTTCTCTATTTTCAGTTAAGCACATATCTTTCTGCAGAGTTCATTCATACATTTCCATACAGACAAGGAATTATACTCTCAGAATTACAAAATCAACAACCCTTACACTTTTCAACATAGGTATTTAATTACATATTCAATTATGTCAGTTGTGAAGAAATCTTCAAAAACGTTTTTCACTTGATCTTCAGAGTCTCTTGCTATTTTTTGAATATAAATTTGAATACTGACAAACTGTTGATGATGATTAAAAATCAATAGTAACACTTAACCAGAGAGCTGCAAATCATCCTATTAAAACAAAAATGCAATTGCTCAAAGAGGAAACTCAATGAATATGCTGTCATGTAATGGTTCTGAGATTCGATGCAAATCCATGATGTCAGCCTGCAACTGTATTTTGAAGTTTCCATAAACGGCCATAGAGTTTGAGATTTCGTTAAAAAATCGCTGAGACAATCATATAGTTCTGTTGAAGACAATTTATAATGCATTCAGTTATCGCCATAGGTATCGCTAAGACTCTGTGACGTCAGTGAGATATCTCATAGACTATAAACTGTTATATCGAAATCTTTATCTTTATGAGCTTTCGCTAAGACACAAGAATATCTCTCATTGATGTTCTTTTGTTTCGTTCACAGTTTCCATGATTTATCACTCTCGGGGAGACCTCTCGTAGAGCACACTAAGTCACACTGACAGCCCTTTTTACTCTTGAGAGTCACTGTAACCTTCAACTTTCGGGAAGATATTTTATAGAATACATTAAGTTCCACCAAAAAACTTTATCCACTCTAAGTCACTAAGACTTTACTGTCCTTTCGCCGAAAGCCTTTCATCCACTATCGCTATGACCAAACGATATTAGAGAGACCTCTTGTAGACTTCAAAATGTTTTGTCAAGGGTCACTTTCCACCCTGTGTCGCTGAGACAATACGAAGTTGGGGAGACGCTATATAGACTGTCCTTTGTTTTGTTGAAACATCCAGAGCTCACCCTAGTTCGCCAAGACAGTATCAATCTCACACCGATGGAGATCTTTGATAGAAATCCCTTGTGATGTTGCTGTGACATAATGTTTCTCTCGCCAATGCACCCTTCTATCTTATGAGGGTCACTATAGCATACCAATGTCGGGGAGACCTCTCGATGATAGCTTGAGACATACTGAAACATCTTCATTTACTCGAAGTCACTAAGACAGTTCAAAACTTATGTCGAAGGCAACTGCACTGCTAGACATACCTCTTAGTTATCGCTATAACATTCGCTCTCGGGGAGACATCTTGTAGATCATTTTAGTCATACCAAAACACCCCAAAATCACACCTGTTCGCCGAGACTTCCAGAAAGTCCTGCCGAAGGCAATTGTCCAACAGCAGTCAATGTGACATTGCACATTCTTTGTGACATTTCGGCGAAGCCACAACCTTTTCCGATAAGATCATCCTTAGTCACTGAAACCGCGTGAATGTCTCGCCGATAGACGTCCACATGCACTAGTTGGGGAGACAATATGTCTTCGCTAAGACCTCAGCCCAACGGCCAAACACATGCCGATATGCTTGTTCTAAAGCGGGTCTGGGAGACATAATGAAATCAATAAGACCTCATGCCAACAGTATTACATATGCCGATAGAGAACACTTTTTTGTCTCCGAAACAAAAGAGAAGTCTTGCCGACAGTAGCCTGTTAGATAAATTCAATCGCCATGACAATTGAAATGTCTTGCCGAGAGGCAACTCAGACATTTCAAAGTGGATTGGGGAGAATCTTCCATTCTCACTCTGATATGAATAAGCCTGAAAGAGAAACATCCAAAACCTGTGATGTGCAAGGAGAACCATCCTGAGACAGATTATCAATGAGAACAAACTGAAAGATATTTTTTCATCAAGGACAAACTGTAAACACAACTGAGATTCAACAGGGAGTACACAACTCCTCATACCTCACTTGGTAGTACTCAGTCTCCCTGGCAATCTCAAATCCCTCTACAATGGCCTCTCACAAGGATGCACTCTCAATAGTGCCCATGAGTCTCTGTGCCACACCCTCTGCCTCCACTACCCTCTGTCTAAAAGAATCCCTCTCTGCTATCAATAGGGCCACCTGTGAGTCTAGGGAAGGAGGTACCTATGCTTGTGGCTGTGCCTATGCAAGTTGTGCCTGTAACTGCACTGTCAAACTCTAAGCCTAAGCCAACTGTCTCTCCAACCGTGCATGTTGCCCCTAAAGCATCTGTACCTAAGCCTGTAGAGTATCTATCTCTGCCTGTTGTACTATAGAGGTGACTCTGATCACCATCTATTGTTTGGTATCAGTCCTCAACCTTCGCATGCCTTGAGCACTGCTCAAGGTATCGGTCCTCTGCCTCACTAGCCTCTACTCCTACCCTCTGCCATCTCTACCATTGTCCCCATCACCATCATCTAAGATCTCCTCCCCATCTCCACTCTCCTCCTCTCCTCTGACAACTTCCTACTCCCCACCTACCACATCCTCCTATCTCCTAACCCCTGGCTGTGGTGCCACCAAAATAGGATCCTACTCATCTAGACATGTGAATTGTAGAAATTAGTGTGTATGATAGTAAATAAAGTACTCCTCTGACATACATACATCAACAATATTGGGCCTGCCATCCCATACCTCGGGCTGTAAAGTTGTATACTCTATATATGCAACCTGATAATAAATGTAGGGCCCCCATCTAGGCTCATCCTTGCACCGTCCATAGTGTGCAATGCCCTGAGGCATCCCCTGTGTGAATCTGAATTGTCTCTGTACTCACAAGGCCAAAAACCTCTCTATAATGAATCAAGTACGACCTATAAGAAACCAGGGTATACATATAAATGACATCTCCAACTGATCTGTATCCCATGCCTCACAATCCATGTATGGCCTCCATATCACTAAATCCATATCATCCAGGGTCCATCTCTAGCACTCCACCTTGCCCAGCTTGGGCTGGACAAGTGCAATAGAATATGCATATATGTATGGCCTACCTGGTGGCCTAACTCTCAGACACATTGGTCTCGTAAAGCAATATGCTCCAATGCCCAGATTTGGAGCAGGGTAACACCACAAGACAAGCTAGTCGATCCTCTATATACCACCTAGTGCAAGTCATGATATAAATGAGCTAACATATAGTTCCTCTAGGCATATCTCTATGACTGAACCATCATCTACTTGATGATCCTCCCCCACCCAACTAATAGTCCCTTTGACTAGTGATTCGGACAAAGGAAGCCTCCAATGAATGCACCCAACATTGCAGGTAAGGTTAGATATCCCCTAAAGTCTATCCATGGCACCCAATACCCTACTATATGAACATCGCCATATACTCTCCTTAATACCTCTATACCACCTAACTCCTTCTAGTCATAGAACATAAGGACACCTACCACTGGGATCACCAAAATCCTGTATACATCCTCTGGGGTCACCGTCATCTCACCCATCAAAAAATGAAAGGTATTGTGCTTAGAATGCCATCTCTCGGCTAGCGCGGTCAACAGTCCCCTATTGACCCAAATAAGAGGCATAGAAAAAAATGGTCAATCCATAACCAACTATCAACTGTACATCTGCAGGTGTGAGATCTTGTATTCGATTCCAAACCTATAGGGAAGCGCTCTCTAATCTGGAGGTTTTTGAAAACCTCCTATTTTTGGTCATCACAAGAACAATCAATCAAACTCATATCATTGATTCATATCAAAGAAATCTATTTACTTCACATAATACATCTCAATGACCCATAACAAATGACCCATATCAATCAGATTCATATCACATGACCCATATCAATCGGACTCAGATCAAGTGTATCATATCACGTGAACCATATCAAGTGTTCTATCTAAGGGACTCATATCATGAAATCAATGCAAAATATATCTATCTAAACATCAAATCAATCTACTATATCATCATCTACTATTTTTTTTTCGTTTTTAGGAAAGCAAATTTATCAACAATAAAATCATCAGCCTATTTGTACTTCAGTCACGAATGCAAATATGTTTTCAATCATATCATCTACTATTTGTTTTCTATCATAGAAAGAAAATTTATCATAAGTCATATCAATCATCTACTCTTTGTTTTCTAAAAGGAAAGTTATCAAGCAACGTGCAATCAATCATTCTACTCTTTGTTTTCTATTTTTGGAAACAAAGTTAACAATTCATCATTTATCCGATTTGCTATCATTTCTATCCATATCAACATGATGAAAAGACAATTTATCTATCTATTGACCAAAGAAGCAATACATCATCATTTTCATCACACAGTGCATTTTGCCTAAATTTCTTAGATGCGCTAATCTGTGGCCTAAAAGCGCTAAAACCCTAAATGTGCTGAAGTTTCTCCCTGATGCGCTAAAACCCCAGATGCACCATTTTGTGCCTTGAAAGTGCTATATCAATTCCTCTATGCGCTATTTCCCAATATGCGCTAAATCCCTAATTGAATGTGCTATTTCATCTACCCAATGTGTGAAAACCCTAAACGCGCTAATATGTTTCCTAAATGCGCTAAAGTAACCATTTCCCACCAGAATCCTATAAGTGCTACTTTGTGTATCAGATGCACTAAAATGCCTCTACCTAGCAATGCTAAATCACACCCTATATGCGCTAAAGGAAACATTGTAATTTCTACTCTATTCCCTAAAAGTGCTAAAACGACCTGCTAAAACCCTAAATCAGCACCAAAACATCTCAAAATTTGACTGAAAACAAAAAAATTCAAAGCAAAGAGGGTTGAATCAACTCACCGGTGGTCCATACGTGGCTAGTCTTTGGTATCAGCGAGCCCGCTCAAATCTATCCCTGTGGTAAGGAATCTCCATTTCACCAAGTCACCGTCAGAGCACAAAATCAGTAAAGTCAAAAGGTGAAAATGACTTTCCCTTTTTACCCTTTTACCTTTTAAAGGTCA
The DNA here is from genome assembly GCA_007258455.2 of Sequoia sempervirens. Classification (NCBI taxonomy): domain Eukaryota; kingdom Viridiplantae; phylum Streptophyta; class Pinopsida; order Cupressales; family Cupressaceae; genus Sequoia; species Sequoia sempervirens. Next base: position 261,644,518 of record VDFB02086081.1, read on the forward strand.
ACCAAAGTGGGTTTTTTTTGGCACTTTATTTTTATTTTTATCTTTTTATCAAAATCTGACCTTATTTTCAAACTGAGGCATCTTTTAATCAATTATCAAGAGTTAAATCACTGTGTCCCTCTCATCATCCAAATTTTATCATCAAATCAACATTTTTTTCATCATCAATATTTACCTCCCGAGGGGGCATCATCAATATTAGACATTTTTTTTTTTAATCAGGGGCATATCAGTTAAAATTTTCTAATCAGGGGCAAAATTAAACTCAACAAATTTCAAAAGTAGGAATATTTTCTTTGAAGCAATGCGTTTCACACATCACTTCAAAGAGGGGCAAAATGTATATGCATAAAATTAGTCATATCTAATTAATCCTGGCATTTAATTAAATATTTCATTATTTAATTAATCTCTCTAAAAGTCCTCTACATATGATTACATTTAATTAATTTAATTATATTGTTCATTCACTTTATTCTTCTACCATAATAAAATAAATCAACTTTATTTAATTATTTCACATTCATATGTCTACGTGATTAATTAAATAAATACCTTTTATTTATTATAATTAATTACCACTTTTTGAATTTAATTAAGTTTTTTGATTTAATTAAATTTAAATATTTCCTTTCTTCTATTCAAATCTTTCTTCTAATTAATTAAATATTTTTATTTAATTAATTTCATCTACATATCATTTCCTAAAAATTTAATTAAATATCTTTATTTAATTAAATATCCTTCATATCTTTTCAAATCATAATTAAATATTTTATTTAATTATGAAATCTTTTTTATTCTTCAAATCTTAATTAAATGATTATTTAATTAAGAAAAATCTCCATGTCACCCATAAATAAATAATTGAATTTATAATTCATTATTTATCTTCTTAAATCTTTCCAAAATCTCACAAAAAGATGATTTTTACAATTCATCTTTATCATCCCATCTTATCTCTTCCACTAAAAAGGAAACAAATCTTGCTTTCTGGTTTTCTTCTATTTTTCTCTCCAGTCTTATCCATCTTCGACCGTTTGATCTGCCAAGAATTTTCACAGCTGTTGATCACATCATCCAATTAGAATCTTTCAAAAACTCTATAAATACCCCTGCAAATCAAAATATTGGTTACCTACAGATATACACGTATTTGAGCTTAATTGCATTCTAGCATTCTAGCATTGTCATTTTCAGCTTTAGTATTTATAGCATTTTGTAATCTTACATTCTAGTAATCATGCATGTTAATCATATCATAGCATAGAATAAAATCATCATCCTTCAAATCTCGTTATCTAGGAAGACTGTTTATTGAGCCTAGCGTGCAAATCTGAGAGCAAACTAGAATCGACAAAAACACTAGAGATAGAGGACGATAGGACAACATCAAGAATTGAAGAATGAGTTTGCATTCTCTTATTTGATTTTATGTTTTTATATAATTTCTTATTGGTGTGTTTGATTTTTTTAAAAATCTACATTTATTTATTGCACACTTAAAAATTGATCACACATAGGTCATTTAGATGCAATTTTGAATTCAAACAATGCACTAAATTTGAAAAATTAAGCTTAATATGAAAAAAAATAGATAACAAAAATTAAACAAACTGAAATAATAGACTGAATATAGAAACAGAGAATGGATAAACCGTGATTTTAATGCTCAAAATTTTAGAGAAATCCCTGATCAGGGAATCATTCACCCATGGGTGAATGGGTCTCACTTCAGGGTTTTTAAAAATCAATTTGCAACTTTCTGAGATGATTTTTATGGTTTTCAAATTCTAGTTTTAAATAGTGAGTTATAGTTTAAGATTTATGTAAAAGGAGGTCTAAACACAAGTGCAAAATAGTGCTAAATGACAAGCAAAAAGACCTAATTTGAGTTGTGTCATCTAATTTCTAGCCCCCCTTAAAAAATCATGCTTACCTTTCAAAAAATCTTGTTAAGTCATATATTGGTCTTGTTTTGAATGTCTAGTATAAGTTGGGTGGTGGTTTGCTTAGTTACTCTAACTCCTTGTGTGTTTCCCTTGTAGCGTCTCATGCATGTTTAAACACATAGGTGGTATTTTACTTGGTTAATTGAACTTATGAAATTTCCACTTGGTCTATTCTCAAGCTTAAAAGAAGTGAGCGGCATGTTACAAATTTTATCTAACTACACCATTTACTACCTGGAAAGAAACTATGGACTTCATTAAGAAGTGGGCAGTGTTTTGTAGCTAGAGATGAACAAAAATGGTGATTTACAAGGTTACGGGAACTACCCACTTTCTCGCCTATGTATCCATTCCTTTTCAAATTTTTGAAAAGTGAATTAAGAGGGAAATTTACACCAAGGAAAAACATTCTTTAGCCATGACATTCACTTTGGGAGACATGAAGAAAAGGGAGCACAACAATGCAGACTTCTATTCTTAGAATCTAGGCTCATTTTGAGGTATTTTGGTCCTTATCTTTTCCTTATGAGCATACAATTTTTTAGGTTGGCTTTTCCCTACATTGTAGATTTCCTGGTTAAAATTTTTCTAAACCATAACATCTTAGAAATTATGGCTAGAATTAAATATCAAGGGTATGAGTACATTGTAGGGTTAACACATGGTATGCCATAAATAAGACATATTAAGCTAGGGCCAGTAAATTTGAGTGAGTTTAAAGAGAAATTCAAAGCTCCCAATCCACCACCTATCACAGAAAGGGTAATTGAGAGCTAGTTGGTAGAGGCAACCAACTTTCCCATAGCCATCTAATGCCCTAAGTTAATTCTCAAATGTATCAAGCATTATAATGCTCACACTCAGGAGATAAGAACTGAAGATAACTACCTAGTGCTTAAAATTCAAAGGGACACCTTTGCATCCTGCCTAAGAATTCTTGAAAAGGAACCATATTCATCCATGGATTTCGCTAGTGCCCAAGTCAATTTTTCTCTCAAGAAAGGTCATTATTAAAACATAATGGCTAGAAATTGGTTGGCAAGACCTAGGGGAGAAAAATCATAGCTACCTCAAAGTTTACACAGGAATCATTTTGAAGAAGAGATATCTAGCGTGATTATGTTACTACACAAAATATGGGGAAATAAAGATGCCTTTGGTTTTCAAGAATGGATCTATTTCTTTATATAGATTATACTAGAAGGAACCTAATCCCTAGATTGGGTGACCCTTATCAGTGACAGGTTACAGAAACAACTAGTTTTCTTTCTGAATGATAGGGAATTTTTCATGTCCTCTTATTTGATTTATGCTATTGCAAATACTAGGCCTTGGTCGGGCTTGAGACCAAGCAATATTCCTCATGATCAGGTGCCTATTCTTGAGTACTTTGATAAATTGTTGTTAAATAAAAGTTTTCTTCATCACAAGAGGATATCAAATACCCTCACTATGAGGATGACAAGGTAACTGCAAGGGAAAATGGAATTGCAGCTCTTGCCTAAAGCTATGTAGTTTGTTAACTTTTACAATAGCCATTCTGTTTAGTTCCAAAGATTTTATTATATAAGGGTTGGAGTTTTCACTGGCTTTCCCATCAAACTCCTAAGGCACTCAGAGGACATGTTTGTAATGATTGAAGTAAGCTGATGTTAACAAAAGATGCCAAGAGCGAAGAAGGGTGATAGTGCAATTTCTGGTTGGTTTCAACCCTTATACATGTGATTCCATGTTTGACACCCTCAATATAGAAAATAATATTATGAGATACAATTTTCAAACCTATGACAAACACTTTCGTTTCTAGCTTAAGGATTATGTCAAAGATAATTTGAAGTTAGGTCCTGGTTTCCTTTATTTTCCTACTCTAGAGGATTATTGGGTAGATTGTTTTGATGAATTTTAAGTGAGAAGGAGAAGTTGGATGAGACTATCCTTGAGATATATTATCACCTATAATTTTAGTTTTGATGTGTATGGGATTGAGGATGGCGAGTTAGATCTAGTGGAACCAATTTTCATAGAAATAATAGCCAATCGACTTATTCCTACTATCGACTAGAGTAGTAAATAGAAAGAAACTATTGAGGCTAGGACCATTGATTTCTTGGGAAGGACTCAAGAATGGGTCACTAAGAAGAAGACGTAGTAATCTCATCCTAATACTAGGTCACAAAACACTCAACGAACAAGAGGCAGTGGTCAAGATGTTGTAATTGTAGGATTCTTTGGGGTTGCTTCACAATCAATTCAATCTGCGGCTCAAGGTGATGGTGATGAAGAACCCCCTAACATGGATATGCTTCAGCCAACTTGCAGAGAAGACCTCCCTAATTTTCCCATTCTAGATTTGGATAAAGGATATGAGGAGGAAGCTGTAATTTTAAAAAACATTGACATTAGTTCTAATTCCCCATCGTCGCAGTCATCACCTAATAGGGAAAAAAAACCTTTAAAATGAAGGCCTTCTCCATGCCCATCACAAGATGTTTAGACAGACACTCCCCCCACCAATAGGACACTTTTCAACTCCTCCAGTTCCAAAGAAACCAATTTCCCCAATACTCCTATTTGGATAGAGGATACTCTGTCCATAAAAAGAAAATCTATACAATTGGATCTTCTAAAGCAAGATATGGTAGGGTAGCTACTCCAAAGGACTCCAAATCCCAAAAATTTGAAAACTACTACTCAGCTAATCGATGATGTTGGGTTAGGAATTTTATGCCTGGAAGTAGCACATCCTACTATACAAAAGGAAGTAAATCAAGCAATGGCCTGTGACTTTGATATTGACAATATTGATTTGGGACCTCTTACAAGAGATGGAGATGTACAAATCTTCCAAGAATCTGCAAAAAGAATGGTGGAGAGGTCCAAGAAAGATAAAGAGAGTAAAGATGAGTTGAAAATGAAAATCCAAGTCTTAATCGAATGCCTAAAATTAGTTTTTGATTTTCCACCTCAACCAATATCTCAAGTTGAGTCATCCTCTGACCCCCTAGCTTTAGTAGGAAAGTAGGTGGTAAGTAAAATGAAGATCTAGTAAAAATTTCGGAAGAGCTATGGAGGAATGGAGCAATGGATTAATTAGAAGAGGAAATCATAATATCTTTGAATCCCTCAAGTGTCTACAAAGAGCAAATACTTTGAGGATATAAATTCAGGAGGATATTACTATTAACATGTAGGATTGTGCCCTTTAGCTAAGTGTGAAACTCAGCAATCCTGTGCAACATGGGATCAAACTCAGGTTATGGATGATCTACTATGAGAATGAACCTCCAGATTTATGGGTTGGTTCCCCTTTAGATCTCCTAGAAACTAATAATTTTTTTCAGAAAAGGGGAGAAGGATAGCTGATGAAAGAAAAAGATAATTCTAGGAGGTGATGCACCATTAATGGATGATAGTTTAAACTACTACACTAACTCACAATATACTTCAACAAAGAGGTTAACCTATTCACAACTTGATTCAAGAAATGAAATACATGAATATTTCATATGGAGGTAGCTAACCCTAGCATTTGTATGAAGGAAAGCAAAGTTTCACAACTAAAAACTACTAAAAAGCATCTGAACACAACATATAACCTACACTAATCATGAAATAACTTGTTCAATCATTGCAAAGATGGACAAGAATCAAAGGATTTACTTGATTAAATCACAGTAATTACTTTACAATCATACAATAACAATGAGAACTAAGAATAAAACTAGAAGGAACTATTGTACTTTATTGAATCATAAAGGAATTATGTAAAAAGAGCATTGAGAAATACTTTCAAATAGCTAAAACTGAGCTACAATACCATATCTAGAAATAGGTCTAGGCCTTTGCATATAAAGAGGAAAACAAGAGAAAGAAGGTTGGAAGGTGATCTTTAGTGAAGTGGAAGAGTCTCCTTGTTGAACTCCTCATCCCTTTTCTTGTTGAAGAAGCTGATCTCCTTGATCTATGCATGTGAAAGACGCTTCTTTGGTCGTGCAAGATTGATACGCATGCAAAAAATGGGTTGAAAGTGCTCCAAACCGACTGATTTTTCATGCAAAACTCTCCTTGATTGATGGTCAAACCATGTGGGGTCTCATAATTAATGTAGGACTATCCTTTGAGCCTTAAAATCCTCCTTTCTTTTATCCCCCTAACTAATATTTTACATGATGTTCAAAGTGCTAGGCGTGTAAGGAAAAAAAGCCTTAATTTATGGGACCCACACTTCACCAAAATGCATATTTTTAGCTTCAAACTACTGCCAACTCCAATTGTGACCATAAGGGCTTCTAAAAGAGGCCTAAACTACCTCTAAGAATCTCCAAATTTACCATGAACATCACTTAACTTGTGATCAACTTGTAAAAAACTCCTTGCATGATTATAGGTCTGTGAATTGTCTGAAAATGACCAATGCTTCTCTTTGAAACATCGGAATATCTACTTGATGACATTGCTTATCTTCATAAATCCTTTATTTGAATTCACAATTTCATGAACTTTAACAACTTCATCACCAACTCCTCATTTCTTATTGTCCTTGAAATCAAAAGGTGATAAATAACATTCTTTGATGATGATGTTTTTCACTTAAAAAAAAATCAAAAGTTCAAAACACAAAGATTGCAATCATTGTTCTAAAACATTGATCAAAAGTAACTGTTAATGGTGTACAATCATAAATGGTTGTCTTTGTTTGTCAAACTCAAATATTTCAGTGAATTCATTTATCTTTGTCATAATTTGCTGCACTTATTTGGAGATTAATTGTTTCACCTTTTTGGGAATTATTTTCTCTTTTATGACACGGTATTTGCTACCTATTTGAGGCTGAAATTTGTTTCCATTTGTGACTTTATTTTCTATTCATTTTATCACTTATTTGTTGTGGCATCATTTGTTACACTTTATCACAATCCTTTGCTGCACTTATTGTCATGATTTTTCTGCACATATTGTCATGAAATTTCTGCACTTTTTGCTCAAACCTTGGTTTTGATTTTGCTGCACATATTCTGTATGAAATTTCTGTACCTTTTGTCATTACTTTGTTGCACATGTATTGGTGATATCTACTCTTTAAGGTTTGACCGTCATATATTATCTAATGCTTGTTCTTGTTCTTGTAACCTTGTATTCTTTTCTTGACAATGCCTTGCATGCTTATTTTGATATGCCCTTATTGACTTTGCATAGTCCCCTAATCTTAATGATTACCATCCATTTAATGTTGCTCACTATCATTAATTAAAAGACTTCCCTTATGATTATTCATTTACTGACTTTCCTTGAATTCCCTTAGGTCACAACATGGTCATTAAGAAGCTTGCCCCTTTTTACAATGGTATGTCTTTTGTTTGGATTTATCATATGTTTATATATGGACTATCTTTATTGAAGAATTAATTTGAAGTGATTATCTTCACCATAATAGGATGACTGTTATCATTGCTTCATTCACTAAAGCATGTAC